>OX463842.1:50702508-51020008 GCA_949825065.1 Odontocerum albicorne | reverse complement strand
GGACCCAAGATACGCATGATGTCCCCACACCATGCTACCTACGTCCGGGTACCGATGGCGCCACGGACGCCTGCCCACCTGGACCGGACTGACAATAAAACCTTTGTCACCAGTGTGACGCCTGCGGACCCAAAGGGCGGAGTCCATACACACTACTATGGAGGTCCTGGTACCAATGGTGCCGCGAGCGCCCACCTAAGTCGTCGGTGCGACGGCCGCAGAACCAACGGGCGGAGCCAAGATGTGCATGACGTAGTCATATCATACTATGCACCTCCGTGTACCGATGGCGTCGCGGACGCCTGCCCACCTAGACCGGACTGACAGTTACAAAAAAAAAAAAAATATACAAAACAACAACAAAAAAAAATCATTGGCCGAAGCCTCACAATTAAAGGATATCCCATCGAAAGCCCCCCCCACCAAAGCACGCACCCAATCCTTTTCATTCATACTTCCCAGCAGCACTTCCCAAACCCCGGTAGCAACCCCACTCATTCCCTATCATGGAGCTGCCTTCCATTCAACCTATACGACCTAGTGCCAGGTGAGCGACCCTTGATAGAACAGGATAAGGAATTGGTAAGGATGTATCCAATGTGACATCATGAGGAAGTGAGCGTCGACGCTCTATCAAAAGACGCGCATACAAACGCTATGCTATCAGCAAAAATCACCACTCATTGTCCAGCGCATGGTCTATTGAGCGCCACCATATTTTTTTCTTGGAACATGGAAACCTAATTTGGTAAAACTGAATTACCACAAGTGCCACGGCAGCTCTCGCGTCAATTCACCGTAATGGAGCCTTTATTCCACCTTGGCGATGTCTTTGACGCGAAATTTACCTGCCACTTTCCCCTTCAGGTCAGACAGTTCATATATTGTGTCGGAAATTTACCTTGTGACCACACACTTGACAAATCGGGGCGCTAATTTGTTGCTGAAATATCGCCCAGCGTTTGATTGGCTAGAATACCCTCTCCATACCACCTGTCCAACTAGGTGGTTTATAACCTAGGTGTAAACTACACCAAGCAGCGCTTAGCTTCCAGCCTGCCACAACCTATCTGTACTTTTAACCTAAAGGTTGTTCCCTTTGCCTTATACCATTAGTTATTGCAAAAAGTGCGAACAAAACGTTCTTCCGGCACGGCCCCTCTATTCGGAGAACGATCCATGATGGGGCAGGGTAGAGATTATGGCGAGGAGAAGAAAGGTGAACTCATCTTGCTATTCTCACAGTATCATTGAGGCATGAACAATCCTTCCCTAGGTGTTCGCATCACTCGCATTGGTTTACTCTAAACCACTTGACGAACACGTAATTAATGAGGAATTAAACCTCTCCTATACTAGTCTTCTGCGGATCATGGCGGGGATATTTATTCCTCATATACCTTTAACTAATAATTTTCGATGACGCCACCTCAACGATGAAGTTTAAACAACTTGCCAACTTTATACTACGGCCAGCATCGTGAAAACATGCTCCGCTCCCGATGAAGGAGGTTAAACGAACATGTTGCTTCAATACTGCATGGTATACTCGCTCGCTTGTATACAGACATGCGCCCTAAGGTCTCTGATTTCCTGCCCGAGCACAATAAAGTTGTCACCACGCGTTATATATGTAGACGTTCTAAAAATCAGGGTGTGTAATACCCTTGCGATAGAAAAACAAATCAAAGTTTTTTTTTCGCCCTTTGGTGACATACTTGTACTAATTAATCAGCGATCTAGGTTTCTATTACATCTGCGGTATCATGAAGCTTATGGCTGGCGAGCTTACCGCAAGGCTAGGCGTTGTTTCGAAAATTAAACTGAACTAACTACAATATACGGGTAATACGAGTAAAATTCTAACTTATTTACCATGCCGCTGGTTATGAAACTTCTACAATATTACTCTCTACTAGGAACCCTCCTGAGTTCGTCGCGGTACGTAAGATGACCTAGACATTTGCATGCGTCATCGCAAAATTCGGATTTGTATAACCCTGTAGTACGGCTTCCTAATACACGCACAGGCACAAACAATTATAGCCGTACGTCTAGAAGGCAACCTCAAAGGAACACAATACCAAATACAATACATAGGCACAAATACAATACAATACTAACAGAAATGAAATTATAAATATAATTAATGCAACAAAAAAAATTACAATTCAGGACAATAAGATGTATGCATGGCAGATAATCAGATACGGAAAAACACACAAGAATTATAACTCTCAAGCCTTTACCTGAGATCAATAAAGTCAATAATTAATTATCTCCAAGACTCTCAGTCCTGTTTGCATATTATTAAACCAACATGGTACAGAACCCTGGTCACCCTGATCGGCGAACAATTGTTCCATCATTCGTTGCATCTCAGCAGGAATGTTTTTTAAGCCAAATGGGGTGACCACAAACCGATATTGTCCCCGGCCCTCTACAAAGAATGCCGTCTTACATTTAGACTCTTTGCTTAATGGCATTAGCCAAAACTCATGGCTCAGATCTAAAGCAGTGAGGTAGCGCGTATCTCGAAGATTGTCGAGAATTCGGTTGATGTTAGGTAACCGATAACAGTCCGTCTGCGTCACGGAATTTAGTTTGCGGGGTCCAATACGATTCGAGCAGAAGCATCCTTTTTCGGAACAATGGAGGCATTATTGAGCCATTAACTCCTACTCGAATGAGAAAACGATTCCGGCGTAAGCCCGGAACGCTTCAAGAAGGGAATACCGAGCACCAAGCAAGTATCTAAAGAAGGAACTACCTGGAATTCCACCAACACAGTTTGGTGATCATAATGTAAGGGCAACTGGATCGTACCCAGCACCCGATGTCCCTGACTATCAGCCGTGTGAACGACTCCCTCAGTAGTTCGCATAATAAACCGTAAGTCCTTAAAATTTTTATACAGATTACCACCTATTACGTTAATTGCTGCACCTGAATCTAGCAACGCCCTAAATGGTGAGCCCTGAATTTCACAATGAAGATAGGGTCTCTCATCCCTAGCATTTGAAATTTCTATGGCACCAAGGTTACGGCTATTATTTCTTAATTCTATTGTATTTGACCAACCCCTTAGCTCCGAATTACCTTGACCGGGTTGGTCCCCTATCTGTTTTTTGGAATTAAGGAGCTCGGCGGCGGACGCGAAGTATCCGTCAGCAAAGTAAAAGGTCTAGAAGTCTCGGCACGACTCCTTACGCGATTACTTGGCGACTTATCCGGTTCCTTCTGGATAAGTGGTTTGTGCGGACAGTCGCGGGCAATATGATGCGGAAGATTGCACAAGAAACACCTCAACAAGGTCGGCCCTCTACCGATAACCTTCTGTGAGACGGATGACACACGTGCCCTTACCCTTGGCTGCATCTGCAGCGGCCGGGGTGATACCTCACCACTCCTGTTCATTTGTTCGAAAGAGGCACATACTCTTTCCATCTCTCGTACTGACGCAGGCCGCGTACTGACAAGGACTGAGCTAAACCTAACGTGAAGGCCTCTCTTGAACACCTGTAACAGCTCCACCTCCGTCAAGGCAGAGTCCAGTGTACTGTTTACTTCCAAAATTCGTGATATATAATCGGTGGAAGATTCTTCGTGACCCTGCTTGGATGCCCAAATATCCAGCTTTCTATCTACCATAAAACTCTCCGATTCGAACCTCTCCAAAAAATGTGCCTTCAATGTAGCCCATCTCATAGGGTTCCTATACGTAATCCTGAAAAAGGTCAGGGCTCTGTCGCGCAAAAATTCAGGTAGGACGGGAGAGAGAGAGTCTACATCGAACCTACGTGCGTGTGCTATTTCCTCGAGCCTAACCAAAAACTGACGTACGCTACCCGAGCCATTAAACGGATCCACTGGCCACGATGAAAAATTGATATTTAATGGAGGTAATTGATTACCTCTAGTGCTAGGAGACGGCAACATTCCCAAGTCTCTTGAAGGGCAAGACCCGGTAAATGGCAAGGAAGAGTCCGAACGAGGGGCTGTCGCTCCGGAAACCAGTTCCATAGAAAATTCCGGGGCTCCTCGCAAATTAACATGTGCCTTAGACCTTTGAGGCAATATAACCTCTTCTGTAGGAGAGTGAACGAGGCCCCGATTGTAGCTCCATGCTTGCCGACGCAACCTGGGGAGTTTGTTACCCGGAGTGATTCCCCTTTCCATCAATTCCCCAATCAATCTCTCCTTAGTTGCACTCGTAATATTGTCAATAGGACTCATTGTGGACTTATCCTCAGCTAGCAAGGTGAGAGTTCTATCTGAAAGATTAGAAATCCCCAAGACTCTAGGCCACGCTGTTATTAATACGCGTTCCCAATCTCAGGAATAGCCTTCACCAGAAATTCCAATCGCATGTAATCGAAGAAAACAACTCTACCTTAAAGGCCTAAAATAGAATAATTCAATAAGTTCGATCACCCGGCCACGCTATTATAACACCGGTCTACTACTAATCTCGCCGACCAGATGTACGACAGCTAGTATTCGTCAAACTTAATTAGCGAAACAGCCGGACGGCTCTGAACGAATAATGTTATAGTTGGCAAACTTAGTGCTCTAAATATTCTATTTTTTGTTGATGATTTAAAAATCTTCAAAGCGATCCAAACTCCGGAATACGCCACTAACTCTATCCAACCGGAAAGAAAACGTAACGAATTATTCCTTGCCAATGCAACAAGGAACTTCTATCAGCTGCTAAACACCCGGCCAATCACAAGAAACTATGGCGTTCCACTAGCTCTGCCTACCCGATTACCGGCCAAATTCGAGATTATACTCCTCGTAAAACTACGCTCAACTCGATTTTTTCTAATTTTAGAAAATAACTACCTACACTCGCACAGCTTTTATCAGCCGCACGTTATTAGTTGGTTATTATATTTTATTTAATTAATAAATAAAATCCTCAACTCATACACAAAATGACCGCCAAACAAAACGGTACTCGAATCAATTTCCGCCCGACCGACTTGACTGAAGTACAAAGCCTATGCTTTGTTGTTTTAACGGTCCTGAATTGCTTTCGATTCTTTACCGAGTTATACGCCGTTAATCAAAATAATATAACAAAATTATACACCGTATACAATACAACAATGCACAAAATTTCGAATAAAAACAGGAAGAAAAGAAAGAAGAAAACATAAAATTCAAATACACAGTACACAACAAAGCAATGCACAAGATATTCAAATCAAAAAAAGAAAAAAAAACATAAAACTCAAATACACAGTATACAATAAAGCAATGCACAAGATATTCAAATCGAAAAATGAAAAAAGAAGAAAAAAAAACATAAAATTCCAATACACAGTACACAACACAGCAATGCACAAATTATTCTAGTACCAAAAGAAGAAAGAAAGGAAAAAAACATAAAAATACAAATTATACCGTCCAAGCCCGACGACGAACCTCTAGGTAGGCCCCGCGTTGAAAGGCGGCCAGTTTCAGACTTTTTACCCTTTAATTAATTAAGTTGGATTACTAAAAGCCTGGATGTTACAATGTATGACTCTTACTCCGGTAGCTCAGTATAGGTAAAACAAGGCTCAATAAGATCTCAAGATGTCGTGGGAAGAGGTAGGCATTCGTCAGTGCTTGGGTAGGTATAAATACATAATGAAACACATATTTGCTGTTAATTGGTTATATATTTAATCCTGACGAGCTGATACTCCGTCAGGAAAATCAAATGGGCAGATTTCTCGCTGCTACTCCGCTAACCTTTCAGATGGACAGGCAGTCGAAGTAATTTATTATCACACAACAGTCCGTTGCGGAAATGTGTCAATTCTCAAAGATTAGATCTCGCCAATCTCTAGAATACTCAAATATCACCATAAAATGACAAGCAAAAGAGGATAAATAAGGTTGATCTTACTCCAAAACAGGACAAAATGTATTATCCCAGATCCGCTTCAAGTGTATGACCAGGTCGACTCGTATATGGCCCTCTGACCTTATACTGTTACTACAGGGCCGCTGATGTGAAGAAATTCCCTCAGTGGTTGGCGACCGCCAATTCGTGTCGTAATACACCCACACGACTCAGTTCCTCGGGAATTTACCGGACAAATTGTATCAAATAAGAATGAACAATCAAATGTGAGAAAAGCTTGTTCAAGTTCGCGAACAGCGTCAAGACGAGAATGATGTTGACTTGATAACTTCGTGGCGAGAGGATGGGCTCGGAAGATCGCGGTCCCTTAATTTAAGGGATCTCAGCCTAGCGCCGCCATTTTGGAACTCTATAGAAAGTCCCTCGCGACCGTTAAAAAAATCATAAACCTTTTCGTTATTTTGCCAATGAATAGTCTATTTAAACTTTCACAGCGTAATTAAGTCGAGAATCCTTTTTGTATAACATCCGGTGAAACTTATTGTTTAAGAGACAATACTGGACCCTTCTTTTTTTTAATGTATCTCGAGTGAATTGTTATTCTCAGCCGTTGTTTTCAATATTTAACTATGTCCGTAATAAATTAAGCTCGACGTATTTCTTTAGAAAGGAGAAGAGAAATTTTTTGACCCCTTTTTTCTCTCTCGCATGACAATCGCGGTCATAAAAGCGCCTTCGCCCTCGAAATATATCTTGCGCAAAGTTTTATTTTCTTTTCTTAGTAACAATAGTTATCTGTGACTGCAATAAAACAGATCGCAGACGGAACACTAATTACCGATCCTCATAAAGTGTCGTGTATTTCTATACAAATGGGAAGACAAGCCAGCCACTCGAGGCAGTTAAGTTTGAAACAATAGGAAGCAATCCTTCTCGAAAATGACGCAAGATCTCCCTTTGACTGCTCTGGTTCACTATTTTTAATGGTTATTTTTTAACTACAATAAACTAATTGGTCGGCCGTACCCAAGTCCTGACAATATATATATATATATATATATATATATATATATATATATATATATATATATATATATATATATATATATGTATAAGTGTACCAATATGGTTAAAATCGAAGCATTTCGTGCTGAGACAAAATCACTAGGTGTCCTCCAAAGCTGTACGGCGGACAGAAACCGGAGGTAGCCACTACCCTTATATGACAAAACTTGTCGGTTTTCACTAATACACCGGTGAACAGATAAGAAGACCACGAAGTGGGTCATAGGGGTGCCCTCACTCAGCAATGTGTAGAAAAAAGGGCAGATAAAGATACAGATAAAGATATATATATATAAAAAAAAACTGAAAGTGGCTGTATATCGGATATAAATTCGTCAGGAAACAAATCATGAATATTTGCTAGTTAACACAAGAATTTTAAACATGAAACCATTGCCAGCAAATTTCTTTTGCTATACACATTAGAAAACAGCAACCCTGGATAAATAATTCTGGAACTCGAGACCAGAAATAAAGCTACGAAGCAACCGGATTGCAGGCTGAGATAACGTACTATTGGAGAACCGATTGCATGCTGAACGTTATGGTACTTTATGGAGTAGAAAATATTTATTCCATCTGCCATTGGGTTATTATTATTTTTATAACAAAATAATACTTTTCCGACCAAAAACCATACTTAATATAAATATAAGGACAATTTATATAGTTTAGTTAGTTTGTGATGAAGAAATAACTGTGTTGTTATTTCTTTAAAGGCCTCTTTATTATTCGATTTACACATTAGAATCAGAAACTAAAAATGGTTTTAAAACTGAGACAGTCTGCAGTTATGAAGAAGATTTAAAAAAACATGCCATGAGTGAATATTAGTGTCTAAGATAACTATGAAGCTTATTTTTTAACAGAGTTGAAAAGGTATATTCAAAATTTTAGGTTTATGTCGAATTATCGTAAATTTCCCATTTAATGCAAAGTATTTTGCAAAGAAAGCTTAATTTCGAAATTTAGGAAATCACATCAGTTCAGCAGATTGTCAATGACAGACTTCGCTTAGTGGAGTTGCAGTTCATCAAATGTGCGACGCAAGGTGCTAAAATGGATGCTATTACTATTGGATGAACTGCTTTTGGTGTTTTAAGCTGTGTTTGGTGTTTCCCACGGTTTATTCGTTAATTCTCACTCGAGTTTAACAAGTAAACAAAAAAACTGGAAAGATGATGTGAAAATTGATAAATATCAACGAGATATTAGCAAAAAAACAGATGCGTGAGACTCACGCGTGGTAGAAGTGAAACTTCTTAGCTCCTGGGAAAAGTTGATTTTATGCATTTTTTTTTCTATTTGCTAACGTTTTTTTTTTTTTAGGATAAGGTTTGGATAAATGGTTGTGTGGAATTTAATTTAACAAAATCTCTATTTATAAATTATTTTTTTTATTTTTTTTTATTTTTAATAATAAATAATAATATTTTTAATAATAAATAATAATAATATAAAACACTTAATAATATTACATTCATATTTTTTAATATTAAGTGATAATATTTTTATGTTATTTTATTTAATTATTTTGGAAAAAGAATTTTATTATTTATTTATTATTTTTATTATGTTATTAATAATATTATTATATAATATTATTAATTATTTATAATATAATAATAATATAATTATTAATATTATAAGAACATATATATACATACTCGTATATCATTATAATTATATATTAAATATAAATTATATATTAAATTAATATTAAAATAATTATTATATGTAAAATAAAATTAATAAATGATATATATATATATATATATTAATATAAAAATAACATATAACAAAAAAAAATATTTTTAATAATAAACAATAAGAATTTTAATATTAAGTAATAATTTTAATAATAATATAAAACACTTAATAATATTAATTATTACTAATAATAATTTATTAACAAATAAAATATTCAATAACAATAAATATCAATTTAATAATAATAATATAATACACCGTTTCACTTTTCGTGACGTTCAGGCCCATTTGCCCCCCCGCGCCAATAGAAGCTTCACTTCAAAAAACAAATTATTTTGTCAGTCAAAAGACAGAAATAGAAAATAACTAGTAATACCCAACGCAATAACTTGGCAAATCCATACAATTTAATCTATTAAACCCAGCAAGAACAACTTCTTCACTTTACTCCTGTAACAAGTCATGTTAGAAAGTCCATACAATGTCCATATTGACTGACCAATATGTGCATTCTTATTATGCAAGAGTTATAGTTAAACAAATAATTTGTTGTAAAACACTTCATCACGCAACGAAACATTTTGCCGGGTGGGCCTTTAACGAACGTGTAACATTACAAGTTGAGTTAGTTCCGAACTATTTAAATACGAGCGAGAAAAACGATTACAATATTTACCAACGTTGTGAGGTCATAGTTTTTCCTCTATCTGATAACGTGGTATGACTTATAACTTTTAACAGTAGACCATAGTCCAACTCCTTAACATTAATATCTAGATAATGAAACAACTTAGCAATATCCTCGCTTAAGAAGTTGTCAGTTGCTTTTGTGGCATATAATTGTATACAAAACAACAAAAAAAATTGTCAGACGGAACAATTTTTAGCACAAAATTATTTAACACAAACCAATTTCTGAATACAAAATTCATTTAATAATTATTAAATATGAAACAACCCTCTTTAAACGGTCTTTGATATATTTCGTGAAATTTATTTTTAGTCAAAAACAGTAATTATTGTTTTCTTTTTACTTTTTAAATCATGGGCACAACGTAATAAAAAAATGAATCATTGTAACATAGCCGGCCTTAAAAGTATTGTCAACAATGCAGCATAGCAAAGCGTCGATTCATTTAGATAGTTTTAGTATAAAAGCCCATCTCTCTTGGTCATAAATCACGAGAACTAAAAAATTGAAACATCATTCAGAGATAAGCGCTGGAATTTCAGCGGGATAAAAGTATACTGGAACGAGCCAACAATGCATAAATCCTTGCAAAACAAGTCGTTAATAAATATTGGGTCATCCCAAATATGCGTGGGCTTTGGTTTAGTTTAAAAGGTTTAATAAAATCCCATTTTTTTATATTTTACTTTTTTAATGGAATAAACTTGTATTGACCACTCTTATAATAAAAAATGTAGAAATCAACAATTTTTCACTAACAATTACTTATAATTTAAATTATACGAGTACTTCAAGAGATGCACCAACATTTTTCGTTCATATTTTTATTTATGTGAAGCAATTAAGGGTGGGTGTTACCAATAAAATATAATTATTTGCAATCTTACATTATTCATTGGTAATAAACGAATATTAATAGAAAAAGAAACACATGTTTACCAAGTTTAACTAAAAGAAATATAGAGGACATGTTCCAAGCAGTTTATTAAAAGATATTCACTTATGAGTGCTGAGTCATTTTGAGAGGCCGGAGGTTGAAGGGGCCTAGAGGCTGGACCACTGATGCAGTGGGGCAGCTGGCTAATAGATCTTCCTCTTGAGTGGCATGGTGGACTGGAAAACTTTAAATGGGGGCCAGCTCCATTCCCAATCACAATTTCCCATCGTCCTTGACGTTGTAACGGCGTGCTCCATGATAGCGACGCTGACCATCCAGCGTCACCTTCATAAAGCTTGAGCATCCAGCGTTTTTATAATGGGTCAGCGAAGTTAAGAACACCCACAGCTTGAAGGTCGTATATCAAGTAAGATACATTTGTCTCCAATGAAGGCTGCCCATCCAGCGTCACTATCATGGAGCTCGAATATCCAGCGTAACCAGTAAAATTAAGAAAACTCACATCTTAAAGGTTGTGTGACAGACAAGAAATGCATGTGCCCATTGAAGGCTTAGCGGTAGGCTTAGCTTAGGCTTGATGGCAAGAGCGCTACTTTTTTTCGTGTGTCACCAAGGGTCGTCTTTCACCCCTCCTACTTTTGAGTGGTGTTCAACTTAAATTTATATAGTATGCACCAGCTTTATATTTTATCAATGTGTTCTGTTAATTTTAGACCGAAATTATTACAATCTTAAACAGCCTTAAATCGTCAAAAAGTAGCAATATTTTTGGAGTGCATCAAAATTAATAGTAAAGACCTTGTATATGATGTTTGAAGAACCCCACTAGAGACACCAAATTGTTATTATTTATATTCTTTAATTGTTGACAGATATCCTTTTATACTAAAAAAAATAGAAAAACATACGATAAGTTCAAAAATTTCAATTTGCTTACATCCTACATCAAACAATAATTGTATCAGTCTACTGCTATAAAAACAACAATAAACAAAAAAAATGGCAAAACATTTCACATTTACTCCTTTATGGGAAGGGCCCATATATTTCTAGTTTCATTCGTAATGATTTCTCTGTTTGTTCATTCTACGAAGCGATTCTTCTTGATGGTATAATATTTTTTTTTCTATTATAAAATTCCTCAGCATTTCAGTACTCCAGCCCGGAGGCAAAATAGTTTAAAGATGTCATAAATCAATTAGCAAGGTAGTGTGAGCCTTTATCACTTTTTTCTCTGTAGGTGTAAAAACGTTCAATAATTCTAACTTACTACATTAAAAAGTTTCAATAACGTAGGTTTAGCTCCACAAATTAGCATATAACTATTGTTGACATTTGAATAGACCATGATTTGAAAAGTGGTGTTTGTAAAAAATCTGTTTATTTTCAAAAATATTTCTTTGAGTCTACTTTCAGAGCTTCTTTATCTACATTTATGTATTTCTGTTACTTATTGGCAACTCTTTCAAGCTTGTTCAAGTACTTCAGTATTTTAAACAAATTTTTATTTGCATTATGAAAGTTATGATACATTTTATTGTATTATATTTTCGTTGTATACAGGCTAACTCGGCGAGCTTTTTGCCATGTGATGGTTGCTTTGGGCCAGTCAAAAAGGCGTTAAAGAGGCCTTAAATGAAAAAAAGACTGTAAACCTTTTTTTTTTAATTCTGAAATCTAACGAGAAACGTACCCGCAACTCTTAAGTCAGAAAATAGCGTCTTATTAACTTGGCTGTTGTCGTCGTCGCGTACAAAGTCTCACCATTTGTACATTAAGCCTTATTGATCACTTAATATAGCATTTCTATAGAAAAATCATATTCAATACATAAAACAATCACATATACTCGTTATATTTTAAAAATATGAACTTCGTGAAAATTGGCTGACCTATTTTACATGAAAGTATCGACATCGTAGGCAAAGGTTAAAACTAACCAAATTAATTTAATTGTTCCAGAACTATGGGAAAAATAAAAATTAAGTTAAGAAAATAATTTGCTTAACACATTTCAATAATTACTTATTTTACAAGTATATACACATATTTATGATTAAAAATTAAATAAACTCACGAAAAATAAGAACTATACTAGACTATGAAGTAAATTTTTTCTATCTTTTAAGTCTTATAAACTATTTATCTCTTTTAGTCTTCGAGAGAAAGAACATTTTAGGTAGCAATAATAGTTTATATTGTATTATTTATCGTTAAGGCATTAACATTGTGGAGGTATAAAGGCATTGCATTGTTTTAATTAACACTGTTTATTCCACTTTATATAATGATATAACCCTACCGGTTTTAAAGCTTTCACCTCATCATCAGAGGAAAGTCTTGTTTGTAACATTTTCCTCTAGCTTACCAGAAAGGTGTTAAAGATGCCTGAAATGAAAACCGGACAGGAAAAGTTATTAAAAAACTGAGCGTTAACGGAAATTTAACCCACAACCCCCTAGCCAGAAAACAGATGTCTTTTTAGCTAAAATTAGTTCACAAAGGTCAACCGTTATATCTCAAAATCTTTTGATAGGTTTGGTCTTTTTTTATAGTTTTATATATTTTATTTATTAACTCAGTGGCATCTTAGCCATACAATGTTTGGTGAGGTCATTGTATGGCGAAACAGGCGTCATTGAGAAAATAAATAAAGATAGAAACAATCAAGGCGTTTAGTTTTGATTTTTTGTAATAACATTCAAATTATATTAAACACAAAAAAGACCTACCGAGTGAACTATTTGGGTATTTCAGGCAATTTTCAAGGTGGGTACTTCAGGCGGGTATTTCAGGCAATCGCCAAGGCGTAAAGGGTATGCCCGACGGAGGCACTCAACTCCTTACGGGAATTGCGGTGACACCGTTATACTTTTTCCACTCCAAGAAAGCCTTTTCTTCAAAGTGTGACTAAATCCAATTTTCTTATTAGTGTACGTATCACCGCCTAATCTTTCCCAGATACAGTGTGGGTCGACGACGGACAGTTGCATGTTTCTGAAAGAAAATATTGCTTTATTTTAGAGGTATCAAGGCGATAAAATTTCCCATAAATTCCAATGAATTTTTCAATATTTTAATCTCATTTTATTTTTAATGAACTCTTTACAAAATACACATTTCATGGCCTTTAAGTACAATACTTAAAATCGATTTACTCTTCTGACTTGGACAATTGGCAATTTATATTTTTACGCAAGTTAAAAATGGCATCAATAACGTTTTTTCAGTACTGAAAATTATTTCTTTACCCATTGAAGTGGGTTCGGGCTCTAAGTGCGGTTATTTATGAGCTCGACGCTCCTCGCCGCCCGATTTCCAAAATTTCCACTTGATACAAAAATCCCTCCACGTCATGGGCACTGTAACGGCACGATAAATAACGGGCACTTGGACGGAATTGATGGGGACCCGACCCTCCGCCGCTAGATTCGGTTGCACCCATGCAGCGCTACATCAGCGTTACCTTGTGATTGATTATTGTTTTATTCAGCGGCATTATATTGGATTGTTAAACCAGATTTTATATGATTTTACAAAGGGAGCACTTGAGCATTATTCAATAACATTATTATTATTATAATTATTCAATAACATACATATGATACGACAGTCTTCAATAAGGCATTGACAAGACTAATAAACGAGTAAAATGAAAACACGGTTACATTGTTTGAATCCAATTTATTCATTGCAAATCAAAATGCATTCAACACTTGCTGTATCATTATCAGGGGAATTATCAAGAACTGAAGTGTGTATAAATTACATCACGATGTTGTTGTTCTCGATAAAATAGAGTAAATTTCATATTAACCCTTCCTTCGCTGTGATGTGTAACTAGTACACATTGCTTCTAAAAACTTTAATATTTCTATAAATATAATAAACACTTGGTTCAGATTTTATGTATTCCTCCGTAATACATTTACGCATTGAATGAAAAAATAATAATATTAATAATAATTAGCACATATCGGCCACATCAGAAATATTTTGTGAAAATCGGGAATAAATTCACCAATACAATCAAACGTGTGCCAGTGTGTGACGTAGGTATATTCATTCTAAAAAAATGCTATGGGTGAGGAAGATACGCTATTTACGTCGCACTTTTACTCTACTTCGGTATATGGGAACGCAAGACATAGAATCTCAGTTCACTCGCTTCTCTCGTTCAGTAGTTTTCGGGCAGCCATTTGATGTGGTCGCATCGCCCATTTTGTGAACGTCGGCCGATGTTTTTTTTTTTTCATGTTTTCAGTAATTAAACTTCAGTTATTATCACTTTTGACTTTAAATTTAATTAATTTAGGCGATTGACTATGAATATTCTAATTTTTCCGATTTTAAATCGCTCATTTTTACATGTGTATTGATGTGTATTGAATACACGGCACCGGAACGTGCGGATTTTTTAAGCACAGAAAGGGAAAAGTTAAGATCAAGGATATAATTTTTGTAAGATTTGGTATTTGAGACAAGTTGGGTTTTTCATGGGTGGAACGACGCATCTTTATTAGAAAAATACACCATCTCAGCGATCTATTTTTTTCCATATGGCACCCCTCAATTTATTCGAATCAGTGTTTTGGACATATTAAAGAGCGTAGAAATATTTTGTTCGAATCCAGTAATCGAACCTTCGTTTGTTTAGGTTCGTCATTGAATGTGTTGGCAACACTACCGCTCATTGCGTGCGAGTATTCTTACGAGACGAACTCTTTTAACCAGATTATATCCAATTTTTTAGTACTAATCTATCCAATTTAATATTAAAGAGGAATTGAACCCGAAACCCACAGGTCGAAGACAATAATATAACGAATAGACAAAGAATCTATCAAAATTACATAATCAATGTAATCTTCAGTTCTTTGATAATATTTCGTGTATAGAGGACATGGAATACTCGTGGTCACTAACAATGAGAAGGGTCGCAAGAGCAGAGAAAGATCATGTCTACATAGGAGCGACCAGGCAAAGATTGCTACCGGTCTGGCATAGCCACAGACATTGAAGGTAATGAAATGACAGGAAGACTAGAGAAGAGTCACACATCTTGAAATTCCATACATATACACTAGAATCTATATCTATACCCCGCACAGATAATATTAAAGATCTGGTTGTCTTGTTCCACAGCAATCTCGCGTTTGGTCCTCACATAGAAATTATGTGCAACTCAGCTTATAAAATTCTAGGATTTGTAATGAGAATCTCTAAGTCGTTTAAAAACCAATTGGTGCTCAAAACGTTGTTTAATTCGTTGATCCGTAGCCAACTAGAAAGCAATGCTTGCATTTGGAGACCGGTGGGGTCGCATAGCTCACTCATGGTGGAGAAAGTAAAAAAAAATATCTACGATATCGCTATATGAGAGAGTTCAGTATCTATCCATAGATTTATCCTACTCAGTTTCTGATGGGCATGCTTGGGTATAACTCCTTGAGCGTAAGAAGAGATCTGCGTCTCCTGGTATACGTTGTCAAACTCGTTCGAGGAGTTGTGAGCTGTCCAGCATTACTACAAAGATTAGCGTTAAATGTTCCTAACAATTACACTAGACTGCGCCGGCAAGAACTGTTCTCAATAACATACGCAAGAACGGGTCTTCCAGCCGCTATGCCTGTTGGAAGGGTCTTAACTCTTCTGAACGGGACTGCTTCGGATATTGACATATTTCATATCACATTACCAAAAGCAAAAGTAAATTTTCTTCTTAGATTGAGTGCGTTAGAAAGCACTCATCAACGTACTTAAGTGACTGTGAATATATGTGTATCGTATGTTTGTGTGTACATACTCGTGTGTATGCATATACATTATTTATTTTTTTATATAATTTTTTATTTTTTTCTATGTAATTTTTCTTCTTTTTTAATATGTCTTGTATTTTTCAAAGTAATTGGGCTAAGCCTGTTTTGAAAAAATAAATAAAGAATGTACACGGCATACAGCAGTTTCAGGATGGATCACCTTCCTCAGCATTAAAGTAACTAAACAGTAGAAAAAATAATAACAAATTGATATATGCATTATTAAAAGTTGATACATACTTAAAGCTTTTTTTATTACTTACGTATTATTCACAAAAGGAATTCTTACACGATAAGCTAAATATTTTTTTTATCTTTGATGTTTTGATTAAAAATCATGAATTTATATTATTGAAAGAGTAACCAGTATAGTTAGCAACAGAAACAGTGATTTTTTTTTAAAAACTTCGAATTTTCTTCCTATTTCAACCAAAGATACGACACTGTATTCAAATTATTCCATTCAACACGATCGGTCATTAAGTCGTTTGTTCCGGAAAGCAAACACCAGTCATCCCTTATCAAACATTAAAGGAAACCATTCAAATGGAAATACAAAAAAAAATACATTTATCATTTCAATGTTTCTACAGATCAATACATTTTGACGAAGTTTAAAAAAAAAACTTCGATACCATTAAAATAAATATTTATTTTTAAGGGATGCAAATCTCTTCATATTACTTTTAAAAAACTTAGACATATTTAACGAATAGCATTGAAATTAAGAGAACATATTTTTTATAATACGAGTATAACGTTTTTTTTTACTTTTATTTTATCAAATTTACGGTCATATATAATATTAACGATTAAAAACTGTTACAAAAGTAGTACATACTCAAAATATTATTTAAATTATAATTATTTACACTTTGATTGTACACAATATAACCTGGTGGGTTTATTGTAATGTGGCAATATCTTTCTACCAACTAAAAATAACTTAAGAAGGCCTTTAGTGAAAACCAGACTGAAACTGCATTGCAATAATAATTAAATGATGATAAAGGGTCTTTGAAATTGAGTGGTTTTTTTTAATTATTGAATAATACACATATGGTGTCGCGAGCTTGTCTGGGACTCTTGTGACATTTGAGAAGTGTAATGTATGACATTTATAAAAATGGAGTCGTATACAATGCAACAACGCGTTCCAATTGTTGAATTATTTTATGTATTGTAGTCTCCGGAAACGGTGATGTTAATTGGCCACCAAGGTCATGAGATATGTCACCGTTAGACTATTTTCTCTGGGGTTACGTGAGAAACCAAATCTATAAGAATGACCTCCAAACAATTCCTGAGCTGAAGGACGAAATTATTCGCGTTATTGGTGAGTTAGAACCACAATTATGCCAAAATGTTATCGAAAACTTTGACAAAAGAGTGGACATCTGTAGGGCTGCAAGAGGTGGACATTTGGCAGATATTGTTTTAGTGTTTAAATTTCATACATTATACATCAATCACCAATAAAAAGTTTTTTGAAAAAAAAAAAAAGCAAATTGTGTGTTTTATTCAAGAATTAAAAATTTGAAAGACCCTTTACAATTTTTTTTTGGTGTAGGGATAAGAAGGGGGTAGGTGCGGTCATTACATTGGGCACTTTTCCACGTCTGAATATGTTTAGAAAACATATTTGGTAAGAAAACTACAAAAAAGTTACTAAGAAATGACGAAATACAAAGAAACCTTTGTGGAACTACCGATATGCGACAGAAACACGTTCGGATTTAGGTGGAGTATTGTGTTCATATATAATACAAATTTTGATAAGGGTTCTAAAGAAAGATTGTTTTTTCAAGTGCTTCCTAAGCTTTAGACGTCACATTTATCTAATTGACACAGACTATTCGATACCACTGGACCAGCAATAGCAAAATTCCTGTCATTACACCCCCAACTTATTTGATCGATTCGAAATAATCAACGTATTCGAAGAAAAATAGATCGACATACATCAAAATTCTACTTCCCTCCGAAATAACGTCGGTCAGACACATATTCAAATGACACAATGGATACATTGCTTTATAGAACTGAAGAAAAAAGAGACAAAATTTAGTGTCAATTCGTGTTTTTTTTTTATTAAACAAAGTAAATTAGTGTACAAACATTTGTCAAGGCTATACCTATATACACATTTATTACTTAACTTATCTTAATTATATGTTATAATTCATGAACTTACTTAATCTTATTTTCCTACATATCATTTTATTTTATTTATTCAATCTTAATATATGAGATCTTAGAAATAATTAACACCTACATACTACTTATAACTAGATAACAATTCTTACACTAATTATTTAGCGAAAACAAGTCCACTCGTTCAGGCTACTTGTATTCCATCACATTCACTCAGAGCTTGGTCGTCCCAGCTAATACTGTAGGTGGACTAGTCAGGCAACAGATAATGCTAACAATTCTTACACTAATTATTAAGCAAAAACAAGTCCACTCGTTCAGGCTACTTGTATTCCATCACATTCACTCAGACCTTGGTCGTCCCAGCTAATACTGTAAGTGGACTAGTCAGGCAAAAGATAATGCTTCGGGAGCTTGTGCTCATAACGGAAGGGTAGGTCGGATTTACTCTCGTAAGCCCCCAGGGCAGTGACTAAAGGATTGCTGTGATTTTGTTGGCTTTTATAGAACTTCACGGTCCAATCGAGGATGTGGTGTTGTAGGGTTTCTTCTCGCTGTTCGGCGTGAAGTCGGGTAAGGTTTGTTCTGGGATGGGTGTTAAAAGATATCTTGAATGCTTTGTTCTGCACTCTCTGGAGAAGCGAACTTATATGGCAATATGTATAACTACCATATATCAGCCTTGTAGTTATAGTAAAATTTACTACTATCTAGAAACTTGATTAATATTAATGATAATAAAATTGCAATAATATTATATCATAAACTGGATGGGTACCAACGGGATACGAATCCACTACTGCCGGGTCGAGAGACAGGCGACTTACCAATGTGATCATGGAGTTCGTTTTAATGAGAAGGTTCATAAGATTAACGGAAATATTTTCAAAGAATAAAATATACCTCAATTAATTGTTAATTAAATTTTTTTATATCAATTATTCGCATTTATCTATAAAACATCAAACCTTTTTAAATTATTGACTTTCGATTAAATTAATTTCGTATAAGAAATTTTTGGGAGACGCAAGATTGAATTTTAATCAGCTTTCCGTCGGTTTGTTAGAATTGCCAATAGCACACCGAGTGAAATGATCCGATAGTTTTCCCAGCACAGTGAGATATAGTCGGCTGATTGAAAACCTCAAATAGTTGACATGGCAAGAGGACTGTATTGTGTCCTCTAACAAATGGAGCGTGCTATCTATGTACTTAGTTGCGGGACCCTTGAAGTTGGTGCCGAGATTGCGCCGGGGTCAGATAAGGGATGATTTGTTGCCCTATTTATTGGTCAATACAAACTTTATACAGCGCGATGTCTTATCGGGTGCCATATTCGACCTTTGCTTTTAGTTACTTCATTTTAGCTCCTTTATTTTGTTAAATAAGTTTTATTATATTAAACACGCAACCGAGATAAGGTTATAAATTTGAAATTGATTTTGAGATTGTTTTCTATTCTAAATTGTCAATAAAGTATTTTGAGCTATGTATTATGCGTATCCAGAAAGTAAGTGTAATGAGGCTCTCACGACCGGATGCATTTTATTTTCGACATGTTGGCTACACTTCCGTGTAGCCTGACCCTTCCCCTCCACAACGAGACCGGTTCGAGGTCAGTATGTTGAGAAGTGTCGACGCGACAACACGTCTTGTGAAAAATGTCAATCCAATCTCCCGCCAAGTGCGAAATACGCGGCGTCATCCGTTATCCCGTTTGGAAGGGAAAACCTCCGGTTGAGGTTTATAATGAGGTAAAAACTGGATATGGTGATAAAGCTATGAATTGTACGAGTGTGTACAAGTGGTGTCGCGAGTTAAAAAACGGTCACGTCACACCTCTTCACCCTCCGCCAAAAAGTTCAAAACCACAATTTCAGCCAAGAAAATCATAGCATCCGTGTTTTGGGACTGTCAAAGCATAATTCTAATTGAATATATGCCTCAAGGGAAGACCATCAACTCTGCAAGATACTGTGAGACCCTACAAAAATTGCGGAGGGCGATTCAGAACAAGAGGAGAGGCATGCTGACAAAGGGAGTCTGCCTGCTGCACGATAATGCCAGACCACACACGGCCAACGCCACGAAGGAACTGCTCGCGTCGTTTAAATGGGATGTCCTGAACCATCCCGCGCATTCCCCTGACTTAGCACCTTCAGATTACTATATCTTTACCTCCCTGAAGCTGCACATGGGTGGAAAAAGGTTTTCAACCGACGAAGAGGTAAATAAGGAGGTGGAGAAGTGGACGGAGGGGTTGGCGGGAAACTACTTCGAGGAAGGCATCAAAAAGTTGATACCCCGCTTCACCACCTGCATTGAGAGGAATGGCGACTATGTCGAAAAATAGCTTACATATGTACTACGGTAACCACCTAATTTTTTTGTTTAAATAAAAAAAATTGTAACCTACAAAAATTCAGTACACTTACTTTCTGGATATGCCTCGTATAATAAAAAATAAATAAATGAATAAATATAGGTTTATTGACAGCAACATTGTATGTACAT
This sequence comes from Odontocerum albicorne, assembly GCA_949825065.1. Classification (NCBI taxonomy): domain Eukaryota; kingdom Metazoa; phylum Arthropoda; class Insecta; order Trichoptera; family Odontoceridae; genus Odontocerum; species Odontocerum albicorne. The sequence goes on along the minus strand of OX463842.1, from coordinate 50,999,297 downwards.
TATATATTTAAATAACACTTCAAAAACACATAAATTGCAGAGAATACATTAAAGAAAGAAGCTTTCAAAAAGTCTGAGCTCATCTAATAACATCCCTTCGGTCAAGATACACCCGACCCATATAGGGCGAGCCCAGCCACGTGGACAGTATACGTTTTTCAGCCCCCACCCTTGTGTAAGGTGTATAAGAAATATGAACGCTTAAAATTCCCCACATCAACATATATCATTCTTCTTAAATTCGATATTGCAAACAAATTTTCCGTATTTTTTCATTTATTTACAAAATAAACGACATTTTAGTGTCCTTTATATATACACACCATCATACCATTTCTTAACTGGGATAGGAAGAAATAAAAAAGCGTCAGGTTCTCTTATTTTTACACGTGTATTTGACCTCATATCGATCCATACACCTTCCCATATATTATACATCCTGAGATGTCTCTTAATTTACAATTTTCCTTCTTTAAAAAAAAATATCTTTATCTAATCATATTTTCCTTGATCTTCCTCTACTTTGCCATCCACTCACATTTACACTGTATATATGTTTTTTTTTTGGTATTTCTTCATTCATCCGTTCCACGCACCCAAACCATCGAACAGTGGTCTTCTTCGTCTCTCAACACATCAGCTTTATATCCACCCCTAATAACTTTATTCCCTTATCTGTCATACATTGTAATCCTGTATATTTTTCTAAGTGTACGAATTTCTAGAAGACTTATTCAAGTTTGTTCTTTATTGTTTTGTATTTATATATTACAGTCACAATTTTCGGTTGTACGTCTTTATATATTGCAGTGACAATTTTCAGTCTTACGTCTTTATATATCACAGACACAATTTTTGGTCGTACGTCTTTATAACATACGATATATCAGTTACGATTTTCAGTCGTATGTCTTTATATATCAGTTCCAATGTTAAGTCGTACGTCTTTATACTCGTATATCACAGTTACAATTTTTAGTAGTATGTATTTATATATCACTTACGATTTTCAGTCATACGTCTTTATATATCACAGTCACAATTTTCAGTCGTACGTCTTTATATATCACAGTAACAATTTTCAGTCGTACGTCTTTATATATCACAGTTACAATTTTTAGTCATACGTCTTTATATATCACAGTCTCAATTTTCAGTCATACGTTTTTATATATCACAGTTACAATTTTTAGTCGTATGTCTTTATATATCACTTACGATTTTCAGTCATACGTCTTTATATATCACAGTCACAATTTTCAGTCGTACGTCGTTATATATCACAGTTATAATTTTCAGTCGTACTTCTTTATTTTAAACTTGGCGAGGTCACTGCCATGTGGCAGTCTCTTCCAGCCAACCAGAAAGATGTTTTAATGAGCATTAAGTGAAAACCAAACTGGAATCCCATTTTTTTTAAATCTGAGCTCCAGCAGGGATCGAACCCAGATTTTTTAAAAACGTATTTATATATCACAGTTACAATTTTCAGTCGTACGTCTTTACACATCACAGTTACAATTTTAAGACAAAATATAACTTGTATCAATATCTTGCAAAAAAGCGAACAATTCAGGATACACATATGATACATATTTCAAAATATGATACGAGTACATAAAAATACCAATGTTAGTATAAAAAACTAGAAAAATACTAATCTTAGTATTAAAAACTAGAAAAATTCCAATAATTGTATAAAAATACCAATGTTAGTATAAAAAACTAGAAAAATACTTATGTTAGTATAAAAAACTAGAAAAATTCCAATAATTGTATAAAAATACCAATGTTAGTATAAAAATACCAATGTTAGTATAAAAAACTAGAAAAATACCAATGTTAGTATAAAAATACCACTGTTAGTATAAAAAACTAGAAAAATGCCAATCTTAGTATAAAAATACTAAAAAAAAACCAATGTTAGTATAAAAATACCAATGTTAGTATAAAAAACTAGAAAAATACTAATGTTAGTATAAAAAACTAGAAAAATTATAATAATTGTATAAAAATACCAATGTTAGTATAAAAATACCAATGTTAGTATAAAAAACTAGAAAAATACCAATGTTAGTATAAAAATAGCAATGTTAGTATAAAAAACTAGAAAAATACTAATGTTAGTATAAAAAACTAGAAAAATTCCAATAATTGTATAAAAATACCAATGTTAGTATAAAAACACCAATGTTAGTATAAAAAACTAGAAAAATACCAATGTTAGTATAAAAATACCACTGTTAGTATAAAAAACTAGAAAAATGCCAATCTTAGTATAAAAATACTAGAAAAATACCAATGTTAGTATAAAAAACTAGAAAAATACTAATCTTAGTATAAAAAACTAGAAAAATACCAATGTTAGTATAAAAATCCCAATGTTAGTATAATAAACTAAAAAAATACCAATGTTAGTATAAAAATACCACTGTTAGTATAAACAACTAGAAAAATACCAATCTTAGTATAAAAAACTAGAAAAATACCAATGTTAGTATAAAAACTAGAAAAATACCAATGTTAGTATAAAAATACCAATGTTAGTATAAAAATATCAATGTTAGTATAAATAACACATAAAGTATTGTATAAAAAAAACAAAGAGCACTATTCATTGAATTTAATCAAGAATGCAAGATTTGAGTAGGATTAAATCAAATCTCTTCCAATATGTTACGAAATTATACGGCAAATTACAAAAAAAAATACTTACGATAAAATGTCTTACGATAAAAAACCAGTCTCCAAATCCTGACGAGAAGGACCCTACTTAACTGAACATCTACTTGTGCATTAAAATATTCCAATGTACGCAAAATATAAACCAAGTGAAATGTGTATTTAATGATAGAATTTATTCTTGAAAACATTCCGCTCCATACAAGCCAGTATTTGCATATTTCAGGTTTACCCAAATATCCAACAAAATATATATTTTTTTCTTTGTATAAACGGTCAATTATAATCTTGTTACCAGGAAATCCTGATATCAAAATATTTAAATAACTCATTGTTTGAGAATTTTTTTTTTTTATCACAAATGTGTATCAAGTTTTTTTAATCCATGCTACAGCCTCTGAAGTAATCCCATAGTAATAATGAAAATAAAGGACACTTTTACGGCGCCGTTTAGAAAGCAGACTTTTCTCAAAGGCACTCTAGTTCAGGATTTGAACCCAATATTATTGACAGATAAACCCTTCCTTCCCTGTGTAACTAGTACACATTGCTTCTAAAAAAATTAATATCTATATAAATATAATATAATAAATACTGGCTTCAGATTTTAGGTATTCCTTCGTAATACATTAACGCATTGAATGAAAAAATAATATTAATAATGATAAGCACTTATCGGCCACATCAGAGATATTTTGTGAAAATCGGGAATAAATTCATCAATACAATCAAACGTGTGCCAGTATGTGACGTAGGTATATTCATTCTAAAAAATTCGCTATGGGTGAGAAAGCGACGCTATTCGTGTCTCACTCTCGCTCTACTTCGGTATATGGGAACTCAAGAAATAGAATCTCAGTTCGCTCGCTTATCTCGCTTCAGTAGCTTGCGGACATTCGTTTGATGTGTTCTCTTCACCGGTTTTTTGAACGTCGGCCGATGTATTTTTTCATGTTTTCAACAATTAAATTTCAATTATTATCACTTTTGACTTGAATTAATTGAATTAATTTAAGCGATTGGCTACGAATACTCGTATTCTTATTTTTTCCGATTTTAAATCGCTCATTTTTACACGTGTATTGAATACACAGTACCAGAATGCGCGGATTTTTTTAACACAGGGAGGGAAAGGTTAAACACATTACTAAAAAAGTTGAGTGTAAGGACTTCGGTCATTACGTAAAATGTTTCTGCGTATATTCAGAAAAACATATTTATTAAGAAAAAATCTCAGAAAACTTACTAAGGGAAAACGAACTACAAATAAACTTTTATAGATCTTCAAAAATGTGATATTAACACATTTAGCTTTAGGTGTAGCATAATGTATGTGCGTAGTTTTTCCTATACTCCTCCTGGGAATAAATGTATTTCATATATTATTTATAATAATTAGGGCATTAACATTGTGGAGGTTTAAAGACATTATAATTTGTTTTATCAAACACTGTTTATTCTACTTTTTGTAACGGTATAACCCTACCGGTTTGAAGACTTTCACCTCATAATCAGTATTCTTCGTGCTCCCCTGATGATGAGGTGAAAGCCTTGAAACAGGTAGGGTTTTACTGTTAATACAAGTGGAATAAACAGTGTTTGATAAAACAGATTATAAAAATGTATTTGACACTCCTCCAAAACGTGATCGATATTCTCTATTATTCATTATAAACACAAGGGAGAATCAATGAAACCCCACCTTCGCAAGGCTTTTGCACTTTTACCATGGACAACAATACATAAGACAATTCAGGGTGTACCAAAATCTTTCTGATAAATCGAAGCCTTCGAAAAGTACGTAAGAATCACTCATGAAATGGATATTTTTGACTTAAGACTGATTTGACTGCTGCCACCAACTATAACATTCGAGTAATATCAGCACACATCCCTCTTAGCTACTCCATTTGCATATTAATTATACCGATGAATTTTAATTCTAACTTTTTTATCTAAACATTTCTAGTATTTTTTTCTGCTTAAAAATACGACTTTTTCGACAATTTTCTTAAAAATTGGTTAATTTTCTAAACTTTAAGTAAAGTCAAGTCAGTTCAAAAAAAAATTCGAAAAAAAACTTTATTTAAAAGACTCGTAAAAATACCTGAAGCATTATTTAAATTAGAATTCATGATTGACTTATGTAACAATGAAAAACTATAAAGTTCTAACTATTAATTTAGTATTTGAAGTTTATTCGCTAGAAAGGCTCAAACATTTCTCTTTCATAAATAAATCAAAACGTGGGTGGATTGAAAAAAAAACTAGGAATTTTCTTAAAGGAATTCTCTTAAATACAATTAAAATTTGTTGAATTCGCCCACAGCAAATATTTTAGGCGAGGCCAACTTAATTTCAAATGAAACTGTTTTCATAGTACTAAAAATAAAATAATATCTAATATTATTTTATAAACGAAGTTAAAAATCTAAAACACTTATTTTAAATACAGCAGTCCCCCTTTATCCATGCGGTTTACGTTTCAAGACCTTCAGCGGATCTTTGAAAGCGTGGAGAGTACCGAATTTCGTATAGACTATGTTTATTCTTATACATATGTGTACAAAACTATTATTACGATCAATTGTGGGATGAATATTTTTGGTCTTTCTGGAGTGATAATGTGTGAGGAGTTGAGTTTCGCAAGATGTTTCCAGTTGTAGTTGAGTGTCATTGTTTGTCAGGTTGATGAGAGCGTGCAACGGGGTTTTTTTGTGTTATCAAAAATCGGAAAGAAGTATCGATTTATTTTTTCATGCTAAATATCCTCAGTGAGATACAGGCATAAGCCTAGTTTACTGGAGATATGACAAATGAAAGGCGACAAACCCAGATCCATTAAAATTATATGTCCAAATCAAATTACCTGTTGTTTTTTCTCAAATTGTGTATATTTCTTGTCATGTGTAATAATAAATAAAATAAAATTAAGAATGTGGACACAGGAAGAGATAAACAACAATCTCAATAATGTGGACACAGAAAGAAATAAACAACAACCTTAGGAATGTGGACACAGGAAGACATAAACCACAACCTTAAGAATATGGACACAGGAAGAGATAAACAACAACCTTAAAAATGTGGACACAGGAAGAGATAAACAACAACCTTAATATTGTGGACACAGGAAGAAATAAACAACAGCTTTAAAAAAAAGGACACAGGAAGAGATAAACAACAACCTTAAGAATGTGGACACAGGAAGAGATAAACAACAACCTTAAGAATGTGGACACAGGAAGAGATAAACAAAAACCTTAATAATGTGAACACAGAAAGAAATAAACAACAACCTTTAGAATGTGGACACGGAAGAGATAAACAACAACCTTAAGAATGGGGACACAAGAAGAGATAAACCACAACCTTGAGTTAAATATAACAAATTTAACAACATACATCAATAAACCTTGCAAAGTAAAGTTATTGGATGTTAACATAAGTTGTGTCCGTTTTTTCCAAATTTAAATTAGCACCAAAAGTAAAACAAAATGGTAAAGGTTACACGTCATTCGAAAGAAAATTATCTGCTCTACAAGATATTATGTTTGCTTTTACGTTACATCTTTCCGTGGTTGCAGTCCTAAGACTGGTTTGCAGCAATTTGAACTCTTCTCCTCCATTCCCCCCTGTCCTGTGCGGCTCTTTTTAAGTCTGTGTATGTTGAGCAGCGCACGTCCACCAACAGGTCCTCCAGGTACTCTCGGCGTGGGCGTCCCCTAGAGTTTGTCCCCTCGGTCATGCCCTCCATTATGGCATGCAAAAGGCCCTCTTGTCGTATTATATGCCCGATCCATATTGCACGCCTTTCGGACAGGATCCTGAGCAAGTGCCTTCCTCCTTCGATTCGTTGGAGAACCTCTTCATTTGTGATGCGGTCTCTCCAGGAAATTCCTAATAGTCTTCTATAGGACCACATCTCAAAAGCCTCTAGTCTTCGTCTATCTCTTTCGGATAGGCACCATGTCTCGCAGCCGTACATCAAGATACTCCATACATAGGTCTTGATGAGGAGTATTCTCAGTTTAAGGTCTATATTATTTGATTCTATTATTTTCGACCTTTTATTAAATGCAAGTCTAGCCTGATGTATACGGCTGTCGACCTCGCTCTTGGACCGACCGTCCCATGTTATTTTGCTCCCGAGGTAGACAAACTCCTTGGTGTTCTTTAGTAGTTTACCCGACATCACTATTCTCATCTGGTGCTGCGTTCGGCCTACAGTCAGCAGCTTTGTTTTGTCTTTATTTATCTTCATACTGTAGTTATTTTGAAGAATGCTTTCCATAGTTGTTAAGGCCTCTTGTAGTTCCTCTTCACTTTTAGCAACCATAGCAATATCGTCAGCGAACCTTATCATGTCCACCTTTTGCCCGTGTATCTTTACACCTTCTCTGTGACTCATTCTCTCTCTCAAGTCGTCAATCGCGCTCTGTATATATGCGTTAAAAAGAACAGGTGACAGAGAGCATCCCTGCCTTACCCCTTGTCTTATATTGGCCTTCTTTGTGTCTTCGTCACATCTGATTATAGCGGCCTCATTCTTGTATAGCGCCTGGATTATACGTCTATCTCTGTATTTGATATCAATTCTCTTCAAAATCTCGAAGAGTCTTTTCCATTCTACTTTGTCAAAAGCTTTCTCCAGGTCTATGAATGCGATGTATGTGTTTTGGTTTCTTCTTATTCTATTTTCTAGCAGTATTCGTAGAGACAGTACTGCTTCTCTGGTTCCCACACCTCTTCTGAAGCCATACTGGTCTCTGGAAAGGATGTTCTCTACTTTTGGTTCAATTCTCTTTAGAATGATATTAGTCAGTATTTTTGAGGCATGGGATATTAGGCTAAGAGTTCTGTGTTGCTCACATTTTGTCGTACCTGCCTTCTTTGGTAATGTGACAATTAGGCATTTCTCGAAATCCTCTGGTATCTTTCCGGTCTTATATATTGTCTGTATCATTTTAAACAGGGCATCTGTGATTCCTTTTCCTGCTGCCTTAATTAGTTCGGCCGGAACGTCATCGATTCCGGGTGCTTTCCCGTTTTTGAGGTTTTTCAGTGCGAGGTCGAACTCTTCTCTAATGATTGGGTCTCCCAGATCATCCGCGTCTACCTCATTTTCTCTCTCTATCAATGCTTCACTGTCAATATTTCCGTTGCCATTGTACAGCATTTCGAGATATCTTTTCCATCTCTCTCCTATTTGGTCATTTTCGAATAGTATTTTGCCATCTTCTCCTTCTATTGCATTGCTCTTTCCGATTCTCATCCCAAAGAAGTCCTTCACCGCAGCGTGAGCTCTTTCTGCATTTCCTCTCTTGAGGTCGTCATTTATCTCAACGCATTTATTCTGATAGTATGTTTCTTTTGCTATTCTTGACTCTCTATTTATTTTGTTTCTTAGCATTTTGTATTTCTCTTGTGATTCATCTCTTTTATCATTTTTGAGCTCTCTTCTTTCTTTTATCATATTGAGAATTTCATCGGTAATCCATTCCTTCCTTGCTTGGGGTCTTTCTTTACCTTTAATTTCCTCTGCCGTAGTTTTTATCTTCGACTTTATCTCTCCCCACATAGCATTCACGTTCTCCTCTTCCATTAGGTTACACTCTTATGTCTTTTTCCTAAAATTGTCACCGACCTCTTTTATCTTTAATACCTTTGTATCCCATTTGAAATTATTTCTCCTCTTTAATTTTTTCAGTTTTAGAAGACTTTTGGCCATTACCATATTATGATCACTATCTATATCTGGGCCGGAATAACTTCTGCAGTCTTTTATTTGGTTCTTAAATCTATATCTAACTATTATATAATCTATTTGCAGTCTTTGTCGGTCTCCAGGGGATTTCCAGGTGTATCGCTGTCTTGGGTGGTGTTGAAAACAAGTGTTTGCTATCACTAATTTGTGTTTTTCGCAGAATTCTGTTAATCTGTTTCCTCTGTCATTTCTTGTACCTAGCCCAAAGGGCTCTACGCAAGTTCCTTCGCTTCCTACTCCTACAACAGCATTCCAATCCCCTAGGAGAATCAGATTTTCGCCTGCTTTTATCTCTAATATAAGGTTATCTAGCGCACTGTATACATCTTCCACCTCTTCGTCGCTATGACCCGACGTTGGCATATATACCTGGATAATTACAGTGTCAACGGGCTTAGTTTCTATTTTGACAAGAACAATTCTTCTACTATATTGCACGTATCCTTTAACCCTTCTTCCCCACTCCTTGCATAGCACAACGCCCACTCCTCCTTGACCAGGTCTGTCCTTTATGCATCCTGTGTGTATGATTCTGTAGTCACCACTCCAGAAATCTCCACAATCGGGCCATCTCATCTCTGCTATACCTAGAGCATTCAAATTTTTGTTCTGCATTTCGACTTTCAGATTATCCAGTTTGCTGTTTTGCAGTAATGTGCGGACATTCCACGTTGCCCATCTCGCTATTTGGTTTTTTTTTTGTATTTGGTTACTTTGGTTTCATCGTTGATTTTGTGAATCCACCATCTCGAGCAGTCCCCACCCGGAGATCCAAACGGGGGACTATTTTACCTCCGGAGAATTTTACTTGAGATTGAATCATGTTTTGCTGGTTCTTGGGATGCCACTTGGGCCTTTAATGTGGTAGTTTCCCGTTTCTTTCCACATCCTATGCCGTTGACCACGAAAGTTCTTCCGCCTTTGGAGATTATTTACTTCTCCAGGACAAGAGGGTGCCCTAAACAACAGACGAAAGTTGGTGGTCAGCTTATTCCGGCCAATGCTCGGTCCCTGTCTATATTTGCCGACACGAGGTCGTTGCTCACTCCCCACCACGAGAAGGAAATAGATCAGGATTTTCCTTTCCTCGAACCTGAGACCAGAAGGCATTTCTCAGAGTTCTCCAGTACTTTAGGGGAGCAAAACGTTACATATATTATTTTATTTGATTACAAGCCTTCGAAATGGTATGTCAAGTAGACGAAAGTAAGCATTTTCGACACCTTCTTCTGTTCGCGTTCAATCGAGAAAATAAAGCTGCCAAAGCTGCTCGTGATATTTTCGAAATGTACGGTGAAGATGTTTTGAATTATAGGACAGCTCGTCGATTGTTTTTGCGTTTCGAAGACGCTAATTTCGACCTGAAAGACATGGAGCGTTCCGGACGAACAGTGGACTTCGATGAGAACCGCTTAAACCATATTATTCATGAAGATCCCCTTCAAACCACCGTAGAATTGGCTAAACAGATGAATTGTAGTCATATGATTGTATACCGCCATCTTAAATCAATTGGAAAAGTCCAGAAGGTCGGCGCTTGGGTTCCATATGTTTTGAGTGAAAAGAACAAAAATCAACTGTCGACAATTGATTTTTGTTGTTTTCATCCAAAACATGTGGAACCCAAGCGCCGAACTTCTGTACTTTTCCCATTGATTTAGGATGGCAATATACAGTCATGTGACTACAATTCATCTGTTCAGCCAATTCTACGTTGGTTTGAAGGGGATCTTCATGAATAATATGATTTAAGCGAGGGGTCGAAAATGCTCACTTTCGTCTACTTGACATTCCATTAGGAAGGCTTGTAATCAAATAAAATAATATATGTAACGTAAAAGCAAACACAATATCTTTTAGAGCAGAAAATTTTCTTTCGAATGTCGTATAATTTTTAACCATTTTGTTTTACTTTTGGTGCTCATTTTTAAATTTGAAAGAAAACGGACACAACTTATGTTAACACCTAATAAATATAACAATTTTAACAATATACTGCAATTAACCTTGAAAGGTAAAGTTAAATTTAACAAATTGAACAATATACTGCAATAAACTTTGTGAAATATAAGAAATTTAACAATATACTGCAATAAAACTAAAGTGATGGATCTCAAATTCAAAATATATTGTACGGAACTCAAACTTCTGCTTCTTGTGATAATGTGATGCTGATAGTGACGATATGATAGATGGAGTGAGTTAAGTGATGTTGATATTGTGACAAAGTATTAAACTACTGTCAACCTTTCGACAATATGTTGGAATTTTCGACACAATATTTTCGAACGGTTGACCGCAGATAACTGAAATCGTGGAAAGCGAAACCAGAAATAGGAGGATACTTTTGCATTTTTTTAAATCACTTTTAACATAAACTATTTTTAAAAGTGTTTTTCTATCAAATCGTTTACTTTTCTGATCATAAATATTATATATACCATCACACCGTTTTCTGTTGAGATAGACAGAAAGGATGGAACATCAAACATCCCTGTGTCAACATTCATATTTCCCCTCTTCTATGTCCATACACTTTTTCATACGATTTCTCTGATTTCTTAGATTTTAAAATATTATTCACTTAATCCATCCATAATTCATTTTGTCTTCCTCCATCACTTATTGTTTTGTTAGTCTTTTTCAATAATTCGTTCCACGTGCCCACACAATGTCAGAGTGTTCTTCCTCATCATACTAAACACATTAGTTTAGTTCACAGTCATCCATTAGTCACTTATTTCCATACTTTGTCATACATTGTCACCCTATGTTTTTTTATATCCTTTTCCACGTCCACGTTTTACTTCAAAGTTGGTACTAAAATACGTTGATAAATTATGTGATATCATCTCAACATATTTTAATAATGTTCGGTTTGAGAATATATGTAGTATTTCTCCAATCCATATTGCTGCATACCTGTCAATACACCTCGTAACTTTTCCATCTTTGAGAAAATACTACATTAATAGCAGAATATCTAAACTTTTCTATCACCATGACTTTGAATTTTGCAGCATTCATTATCGGATCTTTCTTTTCACATTTCTTATATAATTAACTTGTTAAACTGCAACTCACCTTAACGTTCCGCCAATAAAGCCATGTCATCAGCATACAGCAATCCGCACAAATTCCTATTCGACGTTTGTATGCTACCCATAAATCTCTGTAGCTCCTTTACATAAGAATCTATGGAAATATTAAATAACTAGAGCGACAACACATCCTTGTTTTACCCTTTTCAAATATTTAAACGCTCTCTCAAGGCAGTTATCCCTCTAATATTCAATATTTAAGATATAATGACACAATACCACGTATTAATTTACATTCAACGCGTTATTAATTTATATTTTCCATAGTTTGTCCCTTATCACGCGGTGATACTCGTATGCTGTTCCAACTTACAGTTTTCCATCCACACACTTGCAATAAACTTTATTTTTTTAACATTTTCCACAAACGCATACAAAAAAATAAATCAGTTCCACGTATCCTCTTCCAATTAAAAATACATTTTGATTTTTTCAAAATTTCTATTTAGTCTTCCTTCTCACTCTTTCGATCAAAAGTTTACTTACTTCACTCAGTAAACAAATAACTCTGTAACTCTTTTGATATTTATGTGTGTAGTCAGATTCCCAAAATTTGTTAAAAATAGTTCCTCCTACACTATTAATTTAGTGCAGCCTTCATAACGACCTGACACTATTCATTTTCTTTATGTTTTTTACAACCATTCGTACTTATCCTAGACTAGTCTCATTCGAATTTTCCAAACACTCAAAATTCTCAATAGGACCATCCACACGCCTGATTGTTCACATTAAAAAAATATATTCAATAGGGTGGGTTACTGTGATAAAACTTTTTTGCTGGTTTTGTGGTGTGCAGTAATCTATATCTTAAGGTAAAATATATGGGCTGGGTGTGCAGCTTTAGAAAACACTTCATGAGAACCTTTTTTGGAGGATCTTATCAAAATTTATGATTGTATTTAAACACACATAACACTATACTTAAAGTTGAATGTGTTACTATCACATATTGGAAAAACTACAAAGGTTTCTTTGTAGTTCGTCTTTCCCTGGTAAGTTTTCTGCAGTTTTCTTATCAAATATATTAATATTTTTGGGCATTCAGTGGTTCTATCTTGTCAGTTTAGAATATGTATGCCATGTCAATATTTTTTATTTTTAAAATATAGTATTTAACTTGATTTCTATATGCAGTTAGAAAAAGTCAGCATTTTTTAGAACTATGCCTGTATTGTTCGTGAAAGGTATTTCATGCCGTTCTTATCTCTCACATATTAAATACGAGCTTTTCTCATCTGAGGAGGTGGACTCTAGAGATTTAAGGCTTCGTTCAGATAAATAAGTGTACCAGCATTAACAAAAAATATTTGATGATGGAACGCGAAGTAGAAGAAAGTGACTTTATATTTATGTTCTGTTCCTCGCCAACATAGGGGGAACCTGATATGTATGATGAAGAAGTTGTTGACAAGAGTAATTTCGTGAAATTCAAAACGTTTTTTTTTTTACCAAGTGTATTTCGAAGGATGCTCTCACCATTAAAACCACCTATCAATAATAACCTTACTCAGTCAACACTTGAACCATCACCATTACGATAAATTTCTAATGGGGTAGAAAGAAAAAAAATTATTTCTTTAGTTTTACTCCGAATAACATTTAGTTTCTGCTGCGGCTGTACGCTTTGTCACTGTCCCCTCTATCAGAATTTTATTAATTTTGTTCAACAATGTTTTTTTATATTCCTTAACTTCTCGTTTTGTTTTGTTTTCGATGTATTATTTGTACATCATTAATTATATCAAAGTTCTCATTTCCGTCATTTTCATTGCAATCGCTTATTTTATTTCGCAATTTCACTTTATGCTGTCATATTAGAGATATTATATCATGCAGAAGACTTTATTTCATTTATTAACGTTCATTTGAGGAGGTAACATTAAAAAAAATCATGTCCATCGGATACAAAAAATTACATATGAAGAGGTAACATTAAAAAAGATCATGTTCATCGGATACAAAAAATGACATATGAAGAGGTAACATTAAAAAAGATCATGTCCATCGGATACAAAAAATGACATATGAAGAGGTAACATTAAAAAAGATCATGTCCATCGGATACAAAAAATGACATATGAAGAGGTAACATTAAAAAAGATCATGTCCGTCGGATACAAAAAATGACATATGAAGAGGTAACATTAAAAAATATCATGTCCATCGGATACAAAAAATGACATATGAAGAGGTAACATTAAAAAAGATCATGTCCATCGGATACAAAAAATGACATATGAAGAGGTAAGATTAAAAAAGATCATGTCCATCGGATACAAAAAATGACATATGAAGAGGTAACATTAAAAAAGAGCATGTCCATCGGATACAAAAAATGACATATGAAGAGGTAACATTAAAAAAGATCATATCCATCGGATACAAAAAATGACATATGAAGAGGTAACATTAAAAAATATCATGTCCATCGGATACAAAAAATGACATATGAAGAGGTAACATTAAAAAAGATCATGTCCATCGGATACAAAAAATGACATATGAAGAGGTAACATTAAAAAAGATCATGTCCATCGGATACAAAAAATGACATATGAAGAGGTAACATTAAAAAAGATCATGTCCATCGGATACAAAAAATGACATATGAAGAGGTAACATTAAAAAAGATCATGTCCATCGGATACAAAAAATGACATATGAAGAGGTAACATTAAAAAAGATCATGTCCATCGGATACAAAAAATGACATATGAAGAGGTAACATTAAAAAAGATCATGTCCATCGGATACAAAAAATGACATATGAAGAGGTAAGATTAAAAAAGATCATGTCCATCGGATACAAAAAATGACATATGAAGAGGTAACATTAAAAAAGATCATGTCCATCGGATACAAAAAATGACATATGAAGAGGTAACATTAAAAAAGATCATGTCCATCGGATACAAAAAATGACATATGAAGAGGTAACATTAAAAAAGATCATGTCCATCGGATACAAAAAATGACATATGAAGAGGTAACATTAAAAAAGATCATATCCATCGGATACAAAAAATGACATATGAAGAGGTAACATTAAAAAATATCATGTCCATCGGATACAAAAAATGACATATGAAGAGGTAACATTAAAAAAGATCATGTCCATCGGATACAAAAAATGACATATGAAGAGGTAACATTAAAAAAGATCATGTCCATCGGATACAAAAAATGACATATGAAGAGGTAACATTAAAAAAGATCATGTCCATCGGATACAAAAAATGACATATGAAGAGGTAACATTAAAAAAGATCATGTCCATCGGATACAAAAAATGACATATGAAGAGGTAACATTAAAAAAGATCATGTCCATGGGATACAAAAAAATGAGTTAATAAAGCAGGTTTTTTCTTATCGATGGTACGGAGCCGTTTAACATTTTCATTTCGATGAAAAAAGCACATAAATCATTTTAAAATCATATTAAAAAAATAGTATTTTTTTTCAAAAAGAATCTTGTCCAGGCTTCAAACCAATCAAAAAAGATCATGTCCGAATTGACCAATCATAGCTTTCCGATTGTGTCTAACTTCATACCAGTTCACCAGCAACTGTCAGTTTTAAATCGTACGTGCAGTGTAATGCCATTATACAGCTAGCTTTATCTACCTACATATATTTATAGTTTTACAGTAATATTTTGTAACACTACTTATTTTATTTGATTAAAATAAAAATAAATGACTAAACCCAATTATTTTTTGGATAATATTTTTGAAATCGAACAAAAAAACATCATGTCCCAGACTTGTTCAATAAAAAAATATTAAAGTAGAATTGTTCACTCAAAAAGGATCATGTCTATATTTTAAACTAGGAATACTATTTTAATTATTTTTCGATTTCAAACAACAAATCAAGTCACCTTAAGCGATTTAATGGATTTCAGATATTTTTACAATGAATTATTACGTCATATATTTTTAATGCCAACAGTTTTTTGCGATTTGCCAACAATCTGATTTGATGGACATGTTCTTTTTTTAATATAGCTTTCTCATATGGAGTCCTGAATATCTGAGTCATTAGAGAGTCCATCATAGATATTGAATGTGTAATATATCGTCACCATTGCCGAGCCTCGTAGTCCAGGATCTGTCGCCACTCCAACGTCATTCTTGAACCGTTCTCTCACGTCGATCATGTGATCTTCTGTGAGATAACAGCCCGATCCTAAATGAGCATTCCCTCCCGCAAATGCTACAGACATGTGGATCCTGCTGAGCCGCCTGGTCATGCTGACTGACGCATATTCGCAGCGCGCTGACTGTTTCTCACACGTCTAGCTGCTGAGACGCCATCAGCCCGAGAACATACGGCTTTCCACCCCTAACGGTCCCGAGTCACCCGCTCAAGTCTGTCTAACACGTATGGTAATGTGCAAAACCAAATATGTGTAATGTCACACTGAAAAATTAATATTTTAATAAATGTACGTGTAAAGAGACTTTACAGATCAATGGGCGGCATATAAATTATGAATTGTCTCGCTTGCTTTCAGAGTACAAGTCTCAGGTGGTGCTGAAATGAGCACAGCAGTAAAAGTGTTAAGTGAATGGTCGAATCCCTAAATATGCAACATGTATATGCAGTGTTATTGACCACAATGCAATGTTTTCCAACTAAACTATGACTTTCCTAAAGAGAGACTCCAAGTAACATAGCAATTGTGTCTTAAAATAGCCACAAATTTCTTAGTTCTTCCCAATTTATTAAATTTATTTTCCGAAAACTTTCCTTGACGCTAACGCACATAAATTGAATCGTGTCCAATAGTTCCATGACTCGAGTAATGGGTATTTAGGTATTCTTTTCCCCATAAATGAGCTGTCCCATTTTAGTAGCGAGCTCTAAATCTCCACAATCACTTCCTTCTTAGCATACATCTTTGACACTTGAATTTAAATGTTAATTTTATGACTCCCCTTCGCGCAATCATGCAGTTACATCGGACATTAATAAAAGGGAGATATTCATCAGACCTACTGCTCTTTTGTACGGTGTCATTTGTCATACAAAATGTCAAAAGAGACGTTTACTTGTAATTTGATAGTCTAGGCATGAAATAAAATATCGTGGAAATATAAAATTTTACCTTTCTCTTCTCCTTCTTGTTCTATTATATTGTATATGGACCGGAACCCTAGCACTTTGAAGGGGAACCGTCACTCGCTCTTTTCCTGCGCTTTTACTAAAACGTGTTACCGCTTCAAAAGCAATATAGTTGAAAGGGTTGAAAATTGTACTAAGCTTTGTGTTTTTATTTTTCTGAGATTCATGGCGTAGACAACGTCTTCCTGAATGCATTATCAGTCATATGCGTTGCATCATCGTCTCAGCTACTCGATCATTCACTCACCATACACCATTAGTTCTGTGTTGATTTCATCACAACTTAACACTTTTAATTTTTTCTTGTCTTTTGCAACCATTTGCATTTGTATGGGCTTATCTAACTCACATTTTCCAAACACTCATCATCTTTAACTTTTCCAAACTCACCTCCAATATGCTAATATTTACATTATTTATAATTAAGGCATTAACATTGTGAAGGTTTAAAGACATTGTAATTTGTTTTATCAAACACCGTTTATTCCACTTTTTGTAACGGTATAACCCTACAACTTTTCAAGGCTTTCATATCATCATCAAGGAAGCACAAATAAGGGTTGAAGGAGGAGGCCCTAGAAATTTCTAAGTCAGTGCATCGGGGTGAACATCTGGCAAACATACATATATACCAAGAATCTCACTGAGGTTATCGCCTCCTTTCCTCCACCCACAGTCGCCAATCCGAATGTTAACCGTTAGAAGCGTGTATCTCGGTACCAGTTCAAACATAAGTCAGTCTTATTTGTGCTCCCCTGCTGATAAGGTGAAAGCCTTGTAACCGGTAGGGTTATACCGTTACAAAAAGTGGAATAAACAGTGTTTGATAAAACAAATTACAACGCTAATATTTACTAACAAATAGTCAATTGAATATCTGTTTAACGACACCTATAATCATATCTATAAATGGAGCAAAGCTATAGGTAAAAAAATAACATACAAATTAACGAAAAAAATTCCCAATCACACAAAGCCAGCTTTTTACACCAATTTCAATCCTCGGAAACTTATATTTAACGGGAAATGTAAAAATGGAATACTTAGCGACTGGTGTGCATAAACTTTCATGAGCTGACTGCAATAATTTCTATCTGAAAAAGGCCCTCTTATTTATTCTGAAATGGCTAATACGAGGGTCATCCAGAAACTAAGATTACAAGGGATCCTGAGGTCGGGGGAAATTTTTTGTTTCAAAATTAGTGCACCTGGCGTGTAGGGGGAATCCTAACGGCCAGTTTGCTTGGTCCCGCGTGTTTGTCGGCCATTTTGTTCAGTCACAGTAAATTCTTCCGATGGATACGTCGTCGTGCGCTCCCGCCAACTCTCGTCCGTGCGAGACCCGCGCGATCATTAGTTTTTTTTTTACTTTGCAGAACAATACCATAATATCCAAACAAAACGTCTCACTGTGAAATGCTATCGTTCAATTATACTAATTTAGAATAATTTTTGGTATGTTTATAAACATTCGTTGATGCAACAATATAGAAGCTAACATGACGGTATTTTGGAAACCAAAAGATGATTAGGAAGCGAATGGAAAAATGTCAACTTTCCCCATGTGATGTGGTATCCTCAGTGGTACTTCTAAACTGTTTCTCAGCCAATTGTGTGTTGCACCTCGATTTTGACGGCATTAAGGAAACTAAGTCATAATAATATTTAAGTAACATAATTTTTTGGTCCAAAACACAGTTTTTAAATTGTTCTATAATATGGAACTCAGGTTGTCTCAAAGTAAACAATGGGTGGTCCAAAAAAAATTGATACACATTTTGAATAATTATATGATACATTTATTGTTTCTCCACATGTTTCTCAGTGGTTAATGGGTCTCTTGTTTGCTTTTCTTTTCTTGTTTTCTTTCTTTTCTCTCTTTTCGCTGGTGGTGAATCGAGGATTGTGCATACGTGTTTGTGCGTCATTTCCTCATTAATCCTTTTAAAACTGCTTATCTACAATATTTCAATGTATTACTGCCTAACTATTTCAATGTTGTCTCAACTGTCTTACTTCCCATTTGTCATTATGTAAAATTTGGACTCCTTTGAGGCTTTTCTCTTCTTTTTTTTCCTCGTTCTTGCTGACAGTTAACCTAAGGTGGTATATGTGGGTTTACTTTTTATTTTGTTTTCTGCCATACGTTTTTTTTTATTTTTTTTTTTATTATATTTGTTCTTTAATCTAGATATGCGGGGGTGTGGGATGGAAGCCCCCTGATGCCCTTGCGGTCGGGCTCGCCCTACATTGGTGGGGTATATCTCGGCCGTGGGAATGTTTGTGGGATGAGCCCGGACCTTTTGGTGTACTCTCTGTTGAATGTGTTTTTTTTCTGTTTTTCTTTTTTTGTCATCTACTATATTTATTTTCTGTGTTTATTTTTTTGTATATATTCCTGTTTCTACGTGTCTAAGGGTGTAGGCTGAAAAACATCTGGTGTCCCCGTGGCTGGGTTCGCCCTATATTGGTGGGGTGTATTTTGGCCGAGGGGATGCTATTAGATGAGCCCAGACCTTTTGATAGCTTCTGCGTCTGATGTATTGTCTGCAATTTATGTGTTTTTAGAAATGTTATTCAGGTGTGATCTTGTACATACTATGTTGCTGTCAATAAACCTAATATTTATTTATTTATTTATTTATTTTAATATATCTAAGATAAAACATTAAACTAAAAAGACAAAGGTAGATATTTTTAAACTATCGCAAATGCTCAAGTTGATAACAGTTATAGTATGTTCCATGCACTGCTAATAACGTGGAATTCGTCAAACACCACGCATAATTTGTTTTGGTATTTGGGCGCACTTTTTATCAATGGCTTATCTCAATTCCAATACTGTCAAAAAATGTTGCCAACTTTGTATAAAAAACTTTATCTTTGATGGATTATCATAAAAAAGTGGCATTGGCGTGAGGTCAGGGGAACGCAATCCATTTGTTTGGCATTTTTTTATCAAGATAGGTTTTCACATCACGATGGTAGTAAAGAGGTGCGCACCGCATCAGCTTGCTGAAAACAAAATATCTCCTCATACATAAAATCTTCACTAATGCATGGTTTGACAGATTCTTACAGAAAGTTCAAGTAAACGGCACAGTGTAAAAATGTAGATACATATTTTTGGGACACCTATATAGGTTGTAAGAGTTAAATGTTACTTCTCGCTTTCTTCGAAAATCTGCTTTGTTCAGTGCAGCTATATTTAGAAGCAACTTCTATATAATCCAGTAGTAAAAATATGCCGAGAGTACAATGTGCCAGCTGACTCGGATGGGAACATATTAGTTCAACACTGTCAGAGTTAAAAAGAATGACCGATGAATGAGTGAGGCATGTTTTTCCCTATTATATTGTGCACAATTTGCTACATATTTACAAACCTATTGACATAATCATAATATGCATGAAATAAACACTAGTAATACGAATTTGATTCTTTGGTATAATTAATAAATTACATGTTTTGTTTTAAAATCATGATTTACTTTCTGGAACTGATTATTTAAAAATAAATAAACAAAAATTGAAATAAAACATTGAACACAAAAACAACTTATCCATAAACCTAGAAAAATCTCTTAATGATGTATAAAAATTAATTTATATATTTTTCCGATTTCTTGTATTCTTTTACTTTTACGAGTATATGAATAACAGTTGGGCAAATTTTATACTAGAATGAAGACCTTTTTTTTTGTTTTATTGCATCATTTGTCATGTTTTTCTTATCTGACAGAAGGTTGAGTAACAAACTGGACCTACGAAATTGTCGGAGACAAAAAAAGGGCGACAATATCTTTGAAAAACTTGTTAAAACATAAACGAAAAGTGGCCGCTTATTTCGTATTATTACATAAAGGTTTTTATTTTTATGGCAATTTAAAATACAATTCAGAGTATTACGTTTTTTTTTAATTTGAAATTTGTAAGGGGTTGAGATGGGCGAGCATTATTATCTATTTGTTCAATGGAGTAATTCATTATTAGATACAAAAAGGTTTCATCCCCTTATCGTTATTATTAATACTTTTTCCTGATTTGAAGAATCTCATGAGGTTTAAAATATAAGGAAAATTTTCGACATATGCATTAGTTTTTTCTCTTTAAAACATATTTTTTATAAGTCTTAAAAACAAAAGAGCAGGTACGATTTAGGATGAAGGTTTAAGATTGTCTGTATCGATAGAAACGGGTAGAAATCGGTATTTACTGCTAATTTCAAATCGGACATGACGGTATTTATGTAATATTACTTTTAGGTGTATATCGTTTTGAAATTACTCATTTGTACACGTGTATTGATGTGTATTGAATATACAGCATCGGAACGTGCGGATTTTTTTAGCACAGGAAGGGAAAGGTTAAAGACAAAGAGAAACTCCAAAAACAATTTCAGGTCCATAAAGTTTCAAAATTGTGATTTATATATGAGAAATGTGATTTATATATGAGAAATAAATTTGAGTGTTCTCGGAGTAAAAAAAAATATTTTTAAGAAACCAGAGATTTTGCTACCCGCCATTGATACAATGGAAGACTCTTTAACACTTGCCTTACTGTGCTAAAAAAATCCGCCAGCCACGGTGCTGGACGCTAAGCGTCCAGTGAAAAATGTATATTTTAAATAAATATTATGCAAAATCTGCTAGATTATTTTTCGTTTTTAGCTATAAAAATCATTTTATCATGTATTAAAACGTCGAATAATCAAATAAAATATAAGTCTTGGCCACTCGCTATCCATCACAGGGTGGCAAGTGTTAATTTAAGTCGTTTTTGTGCCTAAACTAAATAAAAAGGATGTAATAGACCTACAGTATGCCAAGATCTGCAACAAATACCAGATACCTATATGTGGGCCTATGAATCACTTGGTTTAAAATGAAACGTTTCTAAAAAAGTCAATACAATTCAAAGTATGATCTGCTCATAAAATCAGCAATGTGATTATAACAGAAAAATAACATTATAAAAAAAAACAAATATAATAAATAAACACAATCAACGAAAATACAACACGAATTCAATTGCAAAAAAATAATTAAAAAATGTATTTAAATTAATTAATCAGTCACCCAAAAAGATGGACCCTCAACTCAATAACACCGTCATTTAAGGTATTCAACAAACCAAATATGAAGTAACCTGATCGTTGAATTCTCACAATTGAATTACAACTTCCAATCATCGTTACTTAATTGCTATCGACACATTTGAATTATAAAAGGTTTCGTGTGTTTCTAGAATGTTATATTTCTATGTTAAGAATTTTTTTCTGGAAACGTGTGATATGTTACTCGTAACCCTAGAAATTATCACTTAAATCGTAATAATGACAACAGACAATAGAAGATAAAATAATAACAACAAATATGTTAATCTAAATATCCTACTATTCCTACTATTTGCAGACGATATCGTATTAATAAGTGAAAAACATGAAGAGCTACAAAATAGTCTGGAAAGGTGGAGAAGAATCTTGGAGGACAATGGATTGAGACTTAGTAGAAAGAAAACACAGTATCTGTACCTACCATTCGAGAACACAAATGCTGTCACTCCCGTAATGCAAATGGTTGGAGAAACATTACCAAATTGTGACTCCTTTAAGTATTTTGGGTCACTCATCCATAGTGATGGAGGATGTGCAGCACATGTAACACATAGAATTAGTGTGGGATGGATGAAGTTTAGATCAATGACGGGAGTTCTATGTGATCCGAAAATGCCAGGAAAGTTAAAAGGAAAAGTATACCAAACGATTGTCAGACCCGTACTCATCTATGGCTCCGAATGCTGGACGATGTATAACTCTTACTCCAGGCAACTAGAAACTGCTGAAATGCGCATGCTAAGATGGTCAGCTGGTGTGTCCCTAAGATACAAAATAAAAAGTTCACGCATTCGTGGAAACCTAGTTGTTACAGACATCAACAGTAAGATGGAGGTGAGGCGATTGAGATGGTATGGGCACATTGGACGCAGAGCACCCGATCACATTGTAAACCAGGAAATCTCCATAGAACCTCCTCGAATAACAACCAGAGAAAGACCAAAGAATTCATGGATGGTGCAAAAAGATAACTTGATGCAGAGGCACGGCCTGGGGGACGTAGTCCTGGACAGAAGAGCACACAACCTGAGGACGAGGAGAGCTGACCCCAACAGTCTTCGCAGACAGTGAGTTGGGATGGAGCCAGGGAGAAGAAGATGAAGAAGGTATGTTAATCTAAATACACAACAGAAAATGGTATCTTCTTCAAAAAGAAAGAAATATATTTTAAAGATCTTGAGTGCGATTTGTAAAAGATAAACCTGAAGCAGAAAGCACAACATGGCAGGAAGCGACAACAAACGAAATATTCTGGAAAAACTTTGTTTTACTGCTGTGCGTTGATATTCTTTTTAATTAATTAAAACGAATCTAGATTTATCGTTTCACGAAGTATTAAATTATGAAATTTTGTAAATACATACAAAACAAGTCTTCAATAAAATTAAGTAGTTTTCTTAGTATTTAAGTAAAATATCGTCGCTTTATAAAAACATGTTACGTAAGCGATTTAATAGAGAAATATTTCGCTTTTTTTTCGGTCATTAAGTCTTAAACGGGGAAAAATACATATTAATTAAATTAAAGTGTTAAATTATCAAGACTTGTAGACCTCAAAGTAGGCAAACCCCTTAATGTCAATAAACCGTATCAGAGATAGAGCGTAGACCAGCTTACTTTTAATATTGACTTAGATTTCAGTACATCAAAGTACGTCGTACGGTCTATCCATTACGGTCACACGTAATTTAATCTACTACATTTTTCATACCTACAAATTCTTTAACCAATTATAACACATGACGAATCAAGACCACAAGGAAAACTCTCTCCTACTCAAAGTGTGTATCTCAGAAAATGTCACAGGAAATTAATTAAAGTGACGGATAAAAGTCAATAAGTTTCAGCGTGACTGGGCAGGTCAAATAAAGGGGCGATCCTGTTAACCCTGTATTAGTCACGCCTCGAAAAATGTCACACCGGTTGTTGTCTCACATCGATTGCTTCCTTATCATTTTGGAAATGTATTGAAATAAATATATTTTAAAGTAACTTGAAAATCCGAATCTACCAAAATCGTTCATTTTTTTTTAAGAATCATTTCTTGTCTGGCGTAAATCTTTAAATATAGTGTTAAAAGTTTTTAAATATTATTTATTTTTTTTTAAAAACTCACCTTTATTACTAGTGTAACCAAAAATATTCCAAGTCATATAAAGCCAGCTTTTTACACTAATCTTAATCTCCAGAAACTCTTATTTAATGGGAAAGGCAAAAATGGAATACTTAACAACAGTGGTGTGTATAAACTTTTGTGTGCTGACTGTGATAATTTCTATATAGGAAAGACAGGAAGATCTTTTGAAAAGAGATTTCGTGAACACAAATCCGCCTTAACAAATCCTTGAATTTATTCTGAAATGGCTAATCATTGTCACCGTGAAAACCATACTTTTTCTATCGATGATGCCAAGTTCTTACATATCAGTAGTAACGGAAATAAATTGGACGGATTAGAGGCCCTAGAAATTTCTAAGTCAGTACATCGGTCCGAACATCTGTTGAACAATTATATCCCAAAAAACTCTCCGCTCTTGGCCGAAATCGTCCCATGCCTCCCTCACCTCTCAGCCCCCAACCGTTGAAGAGTGTATATCGGTACTAGTTCGAACAACATTTAGTATTTTGTGTGCTCCCCTGAAGATGAGGTGAAAGCTTTGAAACCGGTAGGGCTATACCGTCACAAAAAAAGTGGAATAAACAGTGTTTGATAAAAATAAATTACAATGTATTTAAACCTCCACAACGTTAATGCCTTAACTATAAACAACATAATAAATGTGTATATAGGTATAGCCTTGACAAATACTTGTACAATATATTACTTTGTTTAGTAAAAAAAAAAAGTTCATATTAACAGTGTATCTGAATACCTCTTACGACTTAAGGTAATGCATTGAATAACTTAAAAGTCAAATACTCGTACATGACACGTCAACGTTCAAAGGACGGTCGCGTTTAAAGTATGTTTTAAACATAAATTACTTAATCTTGTTTTATAAATACTGAGTTTAGTGTTTTAATATGTCTGAAGACATACAAAAGAAAATGTTTGGTCTTAAGTTGTTGACACGACATCACTGCAGTCTAGACCAGAAAACCAAACAAGTTTTCGTTAATATTTGTAGACCAACTTCGTTCATATCGTTGGTGTACATTATAAATAATTTAATTCAACTGTAAACTTTAGAATAGAGCAACCATTTTAACTTATGCAGTAAAAGTCCATGATATTGAAATGTACGTTTATTGCAATTGAATAAAAATAGCATACTTGATGCTTATTGTATTATTTTAATTATGAATATATTAAAGATCGTGGCAGGGAGACAATATTGACTTCAGTCCCAGTCAGCGAGCCTTTGGGTTTAGAACCTATGAAGTAAGAACGGTACTTGGAATACAAAACCGAAATTTCCGGTTGGAAGTCAATAATGTTACCACTAGGCTACGAAGGTCATACATCCAAATAACATGATTGTTCAACTTGCTCCAGTGTTTCATTGTTCACCCAAATATCATGTATATTTTTATTTATTTTATTTAAATTTTATAAAAAATCTTATAAACACAATTTATGAAACACATCAGATTATTTAAAGTTGATTAACAATTTAAATGGATCTGGGTTTGTTACCTTTAATTTGTCATATCCCCGGTAATCAAGGCTTCCGCCTACATTTTACTATAGACACTGTAGGTTGTAAATGCGAAATTGCGGTTGACCGGGCATATGATACGCATGGGCGATCATAGACTCTCAAAACGCGTCTTGTACGGGGAAGTGGTGGGCAAGCGAAGAGTTGATCGCTTACTTTGTGCGGGGCCATGAGGACTGGAAGCGGGTGGCCTGGGACCGTGAGAGGTGGAGAGCCATATGTTATCGGGCTGATGGCGTCTCAGCAGCTAGACGTGTGAGAAACAGTCAACGCGCTGCAAACATGCGTCAGCATGGTCAAGTGGCTCAGCAGGGTCCACATTTCTGTGACGTTTGCGGGAGAGAGTGCGCATCCAGGATCGAGCTGTTCTCTCACAGAAGATCACACGATTGAAGTGGGAGAACGATTCAAGACTGACGTTGGAGGGGCGAGGGGATCCTCGACTGTGAGGCCCGGCAACGACGACTGTAGACATATAACATGGACAAATTAATTGTTGGTTTTTAAAGATTGTTGATTGTACAATACCCTCTTATCAACTTGATAAACAGTAAGACTCAATTGCCCACTACATACTTTAACATTTCATTCAGTCCAAAAAGCCATCAAATGAGCAAGACGTTAATAATTCACGATATGATTTGAATTCAAATGAAAGATCGATTGCACTGAAAAAGAAGAAAGAAAGTTATAACAAAAACATATAAAATTGTAAAACATTAAAAAAGGAACTGAATAATATTGTTAAGTTCGTAAACGTCTTTGTTCTTGGTGGCAATAATAGCTCGTTCACTCAGCCAATCGTGATTCTTATAATTGATTTGAATATTGGTAAATACTTTTTCAATCAATTCTTCTTTTGATGTCACAATCACTGATACAGCAGTATTGACTGAATTGAATCTCTCACAAAAAAATGTTAAGTCAAAAGATACCACATTCGCTGACAGACAATCAATACTTCATCATCAATTATTAGGCGCAAAGACAAAACTAATGACTTTTAAAGAAGGATTTTGCAATCATTCTGATAAGTTGTGCGATCGACTAACAACATCTGCGTTACCAACTTTCCTTATTATAACTTTTTTGAAGAGCAATAAACTAAACTACCTGTAATTTATCTAGATAACGTAGGCCCATTTCGAATTAATCATTGTTTTCTAAAATGGAGATATAACATTTCGGAAGTGGCATAATTAAACATTCATGGATTTACCAGACATAAATCCCTAAAGTATCAGTAAAACAACACGACTCATTTAAATATCTCTTTTGTTTAATTTAAAACATTATGTGCTTCATTTAAGAAAAACAGGTATTGAAGTAGAAAAGGATTTACCAGGCATCTTTAAAAGGATTTAACAGACATAAATCCCCAAAGTATCAGTAAAACTTACATGACGTATAGAAATAGCTCTGTTGTTTTATTTAAGACATTATGTGCTTCATTTAAGAAAAACAGGTATTGAAGTTGAAAAGGATTTACCAGACATAAATCCTCAAAGTATCAGTAAAACAACATGACATAGAAATATCTCTTTGGTTTCATTTAAGACATTATGTGCTTCATTTAAGAAAAACAGGTATTGAAGTTGAAAAGGATTTACCAGGCATAAATCCCCAAAGTATCAGTAAAACAACATGACTTTTAGAAATATCTCTTTGGTTTCATTTAAGATATTATGTGCTTCATTTAAGAAAAACAGGTATTGAAGTTGAAAAGGATTTACCAGACATAAATCCTCAAAGTATCAGTAAAACAACATGACATAGAAACATCTCTTTGGTTTCATTTAGGACATTATGTGCTTTATTTAAGAAAAACAGGTATTGAAGTTGAAAAGGATTTACCAGACATAAATCCCCAAAGTATCAGTAAAACAAAATGACATAGAAATATCTCTTTGGTTTCATTTAAGACATTATGTGCTTCATTTAAGAAAAACAGGTATTGAAGTTGAAAAGGATTAACCAGGCATAAATTCCCAAAGTATCAGTAAAACAACATGACTTATAGAAATATCTCTTTGGTTTCATTTAAGACATTATGTGCTTCATTTAAGAAAAACAGGTATTGAAGTTGAAAAGGAATAACCAGGCATAAATCCCCAAAGTATCAGTAAAACAACATGACTTATAGAAATATCTCTTTGGTTTCATTTAAGACATTATGTGCTTCATTTAAGAAAAACAGGCATTGAAGTTGAAAAGGATTTACCAGACATAAATCCCCAAAGTATCAGTAAAACAACATGACTTTTCGAAATATCTCTTTGGTTTCATTTAAGACATTATATGCTTCATTTAAGAAAAACAGGTGTTGTAATTGAAAATGTCGCCTCGATATCAATACTGAACTTTAGAACTCTGTTTAATACAATTGACGTCTCAATTTTACTACACTACATCTACAATCTAATTACGACAGTCGTAATGGTTATATTTCTATCTGACTTGCAGATAATTATGCGCTATATCAATCACTCATTCATTTCCGTGTTTTCCTTAAGGGGCAACAGATATCCCCCTACAATTTGTAGTAAACAGGTCTTGCCCAGAGCATGCAATCCCGATGTTCGAACAAACTAGCCCATGTTGTGAGCTTTGTAAAGCCCCACAAACGTATTTAATGCCACTGCCGTTCAGTAAACCCCATCTGTGCTGTATCGATTATATCACCTCATAATTTAAGCCTGTAAAATATGGAGTGCTGCAAGGCTCATTATCAAGCCCCGCTATGGCTTAGTGTGAACTAAGCGCCTTAATATAATAATAATAATTAACAAATTGACTATCGTGTCATTAAGGTTATATTACATGTAAATATTTCACCCTACAGGATGAAATCACCAATTGTTTCAATAATATTTCAATTGTTTAAAATGAAAAGATAAAACTAAATTCATGTTAATATCCTTTACAGAAAGACAAAACCACCTTAGTATGGCACCTAATTCAATTATCAGGTACATACAAATCCCCCGTTTAAATCCAACAAAATCTTCTTAATTCGACACATATGAATTACATACTCGTATATAACATATGTCTTCTTAATAAAAAAACAAAATAACAGAAGCATTTAGCTCACTTTTGTTTAAAAATTTCTGTTCCATCAAAAAATTTGCTGTAGACTCAAATGAAAAGTGTATGACTTTACAAATTCTAACTTTATTTTTAACAACTACAACTTCTTGTATGCAGAGTTATCTTAAACCTAAATGAATCGTCTGTGAATAACTTGATTCGATAGTAGGAATAAGTAGTTATTGTATTCTGGGATAGTTGACAAAACGATTTACAGTTACATAAAAATGTGTTTTCTGATTATTCTTAAATACTATTCTAAAAATCTCAGAACTTTGCTTAAATAAGGGTGTATCATAATTCATAACATTGAATGTCAGCAATTATGATGATTTTTGTCAATAAAACAAAGGGCTTAACAAAATGCTTAACAATATCAAAAAAGCCACTCAGATGCAAACTGATCATCGATAACGTACCCATCGAACAAGTCATGCGATTCACTTACCTTTGTTAGGTGTAGAGATCTCCAGCAACGGTGACCTATACAATGAAGTATTAGCACAAACTAATAAAGCGACAGCTTTGGCTGGCTGCCTGCGGACGCTATATGGAGAAACAGACACGTGCTAACCGAAAGTAAGGTCAGGATATATAAGACTTGCGTCCGTACCATCATGACATATGGAATAGAAGCGAGAGCCGATACCATCAGGACTAAAAACCTTCTCAGAGTGGCAGAAATGAGAACCATACGCTCTATCGCAGGCAGAACTCTTAGATATCGAATCAGAAATGAGACGATAAGGCCTGTCTGTGGGGCTGAAGACATAGTGAGGTGGGGAAGAAACAGAAGGCGCTTCTAGAGGGATCATGTAGACCACATGGAGGATATGAGACTGGCAAGAATCGCTAAGACTGAAAACCCTAACAGCAGAAGATTACCAGGAAGGCTCCCGAAAAGGTGGAAGGACAGCTGGACATCATCATCCCAGGACAGCCCACCGCCACAAACAGGTTATACGACCTAAATCAAGAGGAAGATGAAGAAGAAATAATGTCAGCTTTAATATAGAAAACTTAATAACAAAAATGTACATTTTCGATGACAGACAAACCTATGTTCGATTCTGAAGGGTTAAGGATGGGCCGAGCGGAACAGAACTCGGTGACCATATTTCACGCAAAGAGGGCCGCAAACATCCCGGGGCGCGGTGCCACAAATCAACCCCTAGTTCGGGCCTGGGCCTGAATTTGGGCGCAGGCTGTATAGACACCGTGAACGTAAAACAAGTTGATATTTTTTGACAAACAGTTTTCATTTAACAAGATACAATTCAAATTTGCTTAAATTAAATTAATATGAGGTAGAAACCTGTTTAACGGGGATTATTGTAATTAGTGGAATAACAAAGTGTAATAATTTATTGATGAATATTCAAACTAATTTAATTTAATTGAATAAAATGTTGACATTTTAAAATCATATTATTTGAAAGATATATTTTTTAACACAAAAAACACCACGGAGTACGCATAAATTTAAATTTTAGCATGAGTAAGTGAATAAAATTGTTAAACTTTACGCAATACATCATTGAAAATAATGTTTTAAATATGTCTATAACCATTCTTACAAAAAGAGACATCTACGCGACGAAAAAAAAACTTTTTATACTCAAGCCTCGTACGTTGGCATCACCCACAAGGGACTGCGATAACCCACCCTATACGAGCCTTACATCTTGCATTCCCATTATTTTACGCTTAAAACACCACGTATATGAAACCCCTGCGGCCACAACCGTTTTATAAAGTAGGCTCGTGTTAATGGGAAGAGTATAGCTATTAGCTGATAATTTAATATGGATCGAGGGTGGAGGGCATAAGGCGACATGAGAGAGCTATGGTAGGGTAAATGGAGAGCTCCAAGATAATAAATTAGCTGACATTCAACGTACTAGCAATTGACTGCTCTCGTTACGGTAGAACATGTTTCATGCTTACAAATATTGAACTCTTTTGTTAAATTTATTGCTAATAAATGACGAATCATTTTAATTGTAATTAACCGTCTTGTTCTTGAATATTATGTAAGAATTTAATCGATTTTAATGTGCGTATTGTATTTAGGGGTTTAGATGGACAAGGAAGAAAATGAAGTTAGTAGGAATAAATTAAGGTTGCTATGTTGAGTAAGATGCATAAAAGCACTTGGAGATGTTTGAGCACGTGGATACCTTGTAAAATATTATCTGGAATAAATAGAAATGAAATTGAAAGAGCAACGAAGAAATTCACATTTACCTTTCCATCCCTGTGATGTGTAACTAGTACACATTGCTTCTAAAAACTTTAATATCTCTATAAATATAATAAATACTGGGTTCAGATTTAAAGTATTCCTACATAATACATTTACACATTGAATGAAAAAAATAATATTAGTAATTATTAGCACTTATCGGCCACATCAGAGATATTTTGTGAAAATCGGGAATAAATTCACCAATACAATCAAACGTGTGCCAGTGTGTGACGTAGGTATATTCATTCTATAAAAACGCAATTCACGTCTCACTATCACTCTACTTCCGTATATGGGAACGCAAGAAATATAATCTCAGTTCGCTCGCTTCTCTCACTTCAGTAGCTTTTGGGTATCCATTTGAGATGGTCGCTCCACCCGTTTTGTGAATCTAAGCGATTGGCTATGAATATTCTTATTTTTCCAATTTAAAATCGCTCATTTTTACATGTGTGTTGATGTGTATTGAATACACAGCACCGGAACACGCGGATTTTTTTAGCACAGGAACGGAAAGGTTAAAATAACTTGTGAAATGTTTCGTACTAGTGAAGTTTTAAAACATTAAATACTCGTTATGCACGCAGACACGATAAAGTTTTTAGTATTTATATCGAACTACGAGTACACATTATGTCAAAGGGGAATATGTGCGGATACAGCACGCTGATGAAACAAAGTCAATGGAACACTAAAACATATACCCTCAAATCGGATAGTATAAAAATCCGTTTAGATGATAGTCTGCAACAAAATTCTTGAACCAATTTTCATGTATAGAAGTGAAACGTAGAAGGGAAAAAATACTGAAATAAGCCGAGTAAATGCTGTGGAATTGTGTGCACTGAGAAGATATATAAGGGGGTAGTATATGACACAATACGATATAGAGTGGCTAAGAATATAGGTTGTGGCGACCGTATGCGCGGTCACT
Organism: Odontocerum albicorne; assembly: GCA_949825065.1. Classification (NCBI taxonomy): domain Eukaryota; kingdom Metazoa; phylum Arthropoda; class Insecta; order Trichoptera; family Odontoceridae; genus Odontocerum; species Odontocerum albicorne. Next base: position 50,967,565 of record OX463842.1, on the reverse strand, counting down.
GAATCCACGAGACGATCTCTGCCTACCTTAACAATGCGAGACAAACCATGCCAAAGTCCACGCGATCGGTCATTCAACTCACTACCAGTGAAGACCGCATTCCATGAGGAAAGGAGACATCAGAACACATCTTTCGCGCTGTCTCTCAAAACAAAAGGATACCTACGCGCGACAATAAACATATTATAAGCGCAAAGACGAGACAGCGATATATCTCGTACGCATTCCCGCACACGTTCAAAAAAACATTATAAATACGGACGTTTGTCAATAAAATTCCTCTTTGCATATTCCGATTTCGACAAGTTTTTATTTATCAACAACCATCCTCATCATATCTCCTTCAAGGAACAACCGTTCCTAAAAGGTGATCCAAACGTATTAAGTAAGATTAAAAAGAGATTGCTATGGTCTAGGCATGTATAACAAATAAATGAGGAAAGAGTAATACATCAAATCAGTCAAAATATCAGTGTGAGCGATAGTTGAGATGGTACGGGCACATAAGGCGGAGACCACCAGACCATACGGTAAATCAGGCAATGCATGTGGATCTTCTTCTACAGCCGTCCAGAGGAAGATTAAAGAACTCCTGGATGACTCAATGCTCCAAAATTCTGGAGAAATGGTCTAGATGAAAGCGACACCCACAACCGAAATACATACAGCCAGAGAACGAGAAGAGCCGACCCCAACAGCCTGCCTAGGCAATGAGTTGAGACAGTGCCAGGAAGAAGAAGTTCAAATATCAGTGTGCCCACACTGCATGAAGGTGTATTATCTTGTAATGGAATTGTTAGCTACATCAGAGTATACGAAAGGCAGTGACAATCATACCTGTCATCAAGGGATTGACTTAATAAGTAACATTTTCAACCAATTGATTAACACTGTACATATTAACAACACCCATGGTCTAGCGGGTAAGACGTTTATCGTCCAGCCCAGAAGTTGCGGGTTGCGTTTACGTTTTCACGCCACATCCCAAATCAGTCAAGTTTTATTTTATACTGTATTAGTGTTATACCATATATTACAATGAAATCTAATGTACTTATTATCACAATGACTACTTATCGATTGTTTTGGATTCTGGCATTTTAAAGCTATCTGGCATAAACTTTTAAAAGGAATCTTATATTATGCCTGCTAAAAGTTATGCTATTTTTCATACCAATTGGATGAACCCATTCAATGAATATTCGTGCGTGCTTTATCAAAGTCACATATAACGAGGCATGAAAAACTATATGCGATGTTTAGATTATATATAGTATAAACCTTAAACCGTTTTATAAGTACGAGGCGTATCCAGAAAGTAAGTGTACTGAGGCTCTCACGACCGGATGGATTTTATTTTCGACATGTTGGCTACACTTCCGTGTAGCCTGATCCTTTTCCCTCCGCAAAGAGACTGGTTCGAGGTCAGTACGTTGAGAAGTGTCGACGCGACAACACGTTTCGTGAAAAATGTAAATCCAATCTCCCGCCAAGTGCAAAATACGCGGCGTCATCCGTTATCTCGTTTGAAAGGGAAAACTTCCGGTTGAGGTTTATAATGAGGTGAAAACTGCATATGGTGATAAAGCTATGAATTGTACGAGTGTGTACAAGTGGTGTCGCGAGTTTAAAAACGGTCACGTCACACCTCTTCACCCTCCGCCAAAAAGTTCAAAACCACAATTTCAACCAAGAAAATCATGGCATCCGTGTTTTGGGACTGTCAAGGCATAATTTTAATTGAATATATGCCTCAAGGGGAGACCATCAACTCTGCAAGATACTGTGAGACCCTAAAAAAATTGCGGAGGGTGATTGAGAACAAGAGGAGAGGCATGCTGACAAAGGGAGTCTGCCTGCTGCACGACAATGCCAGACCACACACGGCCAACGCCACGAAGGAACTGCTTGCCTCGTTTAAATGGGATGTCCTGAACCATCCCGCGCATTCCCCTGACCTAGCACCTTCAGATTACTATCTCTTTACCTCCCTGAAGCTGCATATGGGTGGGAAAAGGTTTTCAACCGACGAGGAGGTAAAGGAGGAGGGGGAGAAGTAGACGGAGGGGTTGGCGGTAAACTACTTCGAGGAAGGCATCAAAAAGTTGATACCCCGCTTCACCACCTGCATTGAGAGGAATGGCGACTATGTCGAAAAATAGCTTACATATGTACTATACTACGGTAACCACGTAATTTTTTTGTTTAAATAAAAAAAATTGTAACCTACAAAAATTCAGTATACTTACTTTCTGGACTTACCTAGTATATTAACCCTTTTAATCCCACGCGGCCGATTATCGGCCCCAACTGCTGTATGCGAAAAATTCCACGGGGCCGATCATCGGCCTTAAAGTTGTTATACAAGTTTTTACGTTGAATAAAAAAAAATTTAATATTTTTTTTATGAAAATTATTTTTTATTTTACACTCTACAGGGAGGTCTCTACAAAAAAAATTAGTTTTAAAACTAAATATTAACTAAAATAAAATATAAACTACTGTTTTTTAGGCAAAAATTGCTTGGGAGTTTTCGCACATTTTATGCAAAATATGCTGGGATTTAAAGGGTTAACTGCGCTGCGAATATCATTTTCTTCTCCCGTGACGTCGTACCTTAAATCTGTCGTCGCTACTATATTTCAAGTGTATCGCTACCGGAGGAAGAGAACCTTAAGATGCTTCTTTCTTCATCACTTAGTAACGTCACGCTCATAAAAAATGGAGAAGATTTCGATCGTCTTGCGTACATCGCGCTGAATGTATACTTATTTTGTCCCCTCTAACAACCTGAATTGTAGAGGGATTGAACTGAACATATTTAATACAGAATATTTCTTTTTTTATTTACTAATCGAAAAGATATTGGAAACTAAAGTATTATTTACAAAACATGACAATTTTCTAAACAAAACATTTTTTTTCTTGTATCTTCGAAAATACTATAGTTTCACTTTGTGGTGCCATGTTTTATGTAAAAGGAAAAATAAGTAAATAAAACACTTGTTTTATATTTTTGTGTTCACCACTGGTTTATTTTTGGGTTTAATACCGGTTTCGAAGACCACCGTCTTCATCGTCAGGTGAAGATAAACTAAATTGCTAAAAATACATTTCCTGTACAAGTGTAAATAATATAAGAGAAATGAGGTAGGGGGAGAGAAGTGGGGAGAGATGTGATTAAATGGTAAATTTAATCACATCTCTCACCTGACGATGAAGACGGTGGTCTTCGAAACCAATAGTAAACCCAAAATCAAACCAGTAGTGAACACAAAAATATATAATGAGTGTTTTATTTACTTATTTTCCATTTAACATAAAAGAAAAAATGTTAGCAATTTAAAAACGTCCACACAATTCAGGACACATACCGAGCATGAAAGGCTTGAAGTTTGATAACAAGATATATAGGAAGTATGTATTGATAGGATAGTTTGGCGCTCTGTCTTATTCTTTTTCACCAAAGAGGAAGTATATCTTGATAGGATAGTTTGGCGCTCTGTCTTATTCTTTTTCACAGTTTGCATAACAAGATAAAGAGGAAGTATGTCTTGATAGGATAGTTTGGCGCTCTGTCTTATTCTTTTTCACAGTTTGCATATCAAGATAAAGAGAAAGTATGTCTTGATAGAATAGTGTGGCGCTCTGTCTTTTTCTTTTTCACAGTTTGTATAACAAGATAAAGAGGAAGTATGTCTTGATAGGATAGTTTGGCGCTCTGTCTTATTCTTTTTCACAGTTTGCATAACAAGATAAGGAGGAGGTATGTCTTGATAGGATAGTTTGGCACTCTGTCTTATTCTTTTTCACAGTTTGCATAACAAGATAAAGAGGAAGTATGTCTTGATAGGATAGTTTGGCGCTCTGTCTTATTCTTTTTCACAGTTTGCATATCAAGATTAAGAGAAAGTATGTCTTGATAGAATAGTGTGGCGCTCTGTCTTTTTCTTTTTCACAGTTTGTATAACAAGATAAAGAGGAAGTATGTCTTGATAGGATAGTTTGGCGCTCTGTCTTATTCTTTTTCACAGTTTGCATATCAAGATAAAGAGAAAGTATGTCTTGATAGAATATTGTGGCGCTCTGTCTTATTCTTTTTCACAGTTTGCATAACAAGATAAAGAGGAAGTATGTCTTGATAGGATAGTTTGGCGCTCTGTCTTATTCTTTTTCACAGTTTGCATAACAAGATAAAGAGGAAGTTTGTCTTGATAGGATAGTTTGGCGCTCTGTCTTCTTATTTTTCACAGTTTGCATAACAAGATAAAGAGGAAGTATGTCTGGATAGGAAAGTTTGGCGCTCTGTCTTATTCTTTTTCACAGTTTGCATAACAAGATAAAGAGGAAGTATGTCTTGATAGGATAGTTTGGCACTCTGACGACGTAGTCCCGTTTATTTATCACAAAATATATTTGTCCTAAAAACAAAAATACCCAGCTGAAACATTCACACTCCACATACTTAAAACTTTAAGATATCACATGTATAATTCTAACCGCATCATAATCTACACAACCACATCAAATCCACGTACATCATATATTTATCACACACTCGACATTCGCATCAATCATTCACTCACGTGCCTATGTGAAGACCTCTAAAAGCTCCTCAGTCCTCACTCTTCTCGTGTCAAAGAGTCACCTTGTTACACATTTATTTTTAATAAACATGTATTAGGTGTTAACATAAGTGGTGTCCGTTTTTTTTGTTCAAATTTAAAAATGAGCACCAAAAGTAAAACAAAATGGTAAACATTATACGTCATTCGAAAGAAATTTTTTTGTTCTACAAGATATTGTGTTTGTTTTTACGATACATATATTATTTTATTTGATTACAAGCCTTCAAAATGGAATGTCAAGTAGACGAAAGTGAGCATTTTCGACACCTTCTAGTGTTCGCGTTCAATCGAGGGAATAAAGTGTACGGTGAAGATGCTATGAATGAAAGGACAGTTCGTCGATGGTTTTTTCTTCAATACTGACGTCGAATTGCGGGCATGGCTGGACAAATTCCTCGACTCAAGACCAGATGGTTTTTATCGCACAGGCATTGAAAAACTTGTAGAACGTTAGCAAGAAGTTGTAAATAATGAAGGAGAATACATTATTGACTAATTTGTTGTTAAGTAATGAAGAAGAATACAATATTGACTAATTTGTTGTAATTTTTTTTTGTTGTGTCCTCTTGTTCTCTTCATTAGGAAAAAAACGGACACAACTTATGTTAACACCAAATATTCTAACTCTTAAATGTAGCGTGAAGACAGGACACTTAAAGACTTAAAGCATTAAATGTTTTTCACCAAAATTAAAATTGAGTCACTGGATTAAATTAAACTTATTATTTTTACAAATGTCAAGAGATTATTGTAGAAAACTCTCTAGAAGAAAATCTTAATTGCCTAATTCATTTAAAAAACCAGCGAGCCACGTAATGGTTCACCTCCATAACATCTGATTTAAGTTTTATTTAGAGAAAATTCTCGTTCGCTTGCTCTTCTTAATGTTTTTTTTTTTTTTTTCGTGGTTTAGAGTTTTTTCGTGTTTACGAAAAACAAGTCAAGATTTAAGGTAATGGCAGAGCGTTGTTTAACACATTTGAGGCAAATATGAAGGCAGCAACGCTTGGTTGGGAATATATTTTTTTTCGAAAATTACGCACAATGAAAATATGCCATCTCTGTCTATTTATTCGTGTCATAAATTCCTTTTTTCATTTTCTGAAGTCATTTTTTCCATTATTTTTTTTTAAACTTCGTTGTTTAGCGTGCCAGTTAATACGCGGGCGTAATTTACACCGTTGATTTCTGGTTTTGTAGTAAAATATAAAAGTTTACTGCTTTTAATAAAATTTACTTTGAGTTTGGATGTTTCAGAAGCGAAAATATTTTTATATGAACAGTATTTTATCAGTATAAGTTTTAGTTAAGGATTAATTTTGGATAGTACTAAAAATAAAGATATTGTTATCAAAATTCTTTGAAACCTGTATTACTAACATTGTTTACAGTAAAGACAGAAATACGAGTTGACTGTTAAAATGACGACCTCCGTAGCATACTGGTAGAATTCTTCACTTCCACCCGATGGATTCGGGTTCAATTCCTAATGACACCCCAAAAAAATAAGTCCCAGTGAGGTAAAAGAGTTAGTCTGGCCAAAATACGCGCCAAACAGTAGTATTGTCAACACGTTCAATGACGAACCGTGACTCCGTGCCTAATCCAGGGGTTTTAAACTTGAAGGTTCAATTACTGAGGCCGATGATAATAATATATCCAGCCTACGCTCTCAAATGTGTTCAAAATACTAATTCGGATGTATTGAAGGGTACCACATGTTCGTTAGAAAAAATCGTATGTTATTTGTTAAATATACTTTTTTATTCTACTATTTATGTAGCCTAGTTGATAGAATGATTGTCATCAATATAGAGATTTAGGGTTAGAAAGATAGTACCCAAAAGGAAGGCTCTAGTCAGTTGTTTTCTCACATACATCAATAAAAAAATGTCGGGGAGCAATAAATACGTTAGATACAAAATACTAAACAATTCAGAATAACACTTCGTAGCCAATTGATGGACCCTCAAAGTTTGTAGTATGAACCGACTGGAAGCATTCGAAATATGGATACACTGAATAATGCTACGGATACCCTGGACGGATATAGTCAGCAACACAAGGGTTCTTCAAAGAGCCAAAGTTGATAGAGAGTTGCTGACTTATACTAAAATCCGAAAGGTGTCCTACTTGGATCATGTACTTAGAGGAGAAAAGTACAAATTACTGCACCTGATCATCCAAGGCAAAATAGAGGGTTGAAGAGGTGTTGGCAGGAGGCAAATCTACTGGTTTCACAATATACGTGATTGTACTGGTATAAACAGCGTTGGGGATATTTTTTGGGCTGCCGAGGACAAATATGATTCCTCTCAGGTGATAGTCAACATTGGGAGGACCTGACATGACACTAGGAAGAAGAAGAAATTGATTGATAAGAGCATGAAATATATTTTTTCTCTTTCTTCTTTCTTATACAATTCACTTCATGGTTATTCGATTATTTTTACAATATACTTCATTTTTTACATTAAGCATCGCTCAAAAAAAATTAAATAAATTATATGTATGCTCATTATAATTTAATAACAAAATTTGTGTACATGATCTTTTTTTTTCGTAGAATCAATAAAATTTTGCGATAAATATCAAATAAAAGCCAGCATATCGCAGCGGGTGTGGATGTGGACCTTCATGGTCTAGTTCAGAGGTCAGCCGACTTTCTAGTGAGAAGAGCCAAATATTAAGTAAACAGTTTATCAAATTTTCATAGAGCCGCAACATAAATTTTCACTGTAGGTATGTACATTTTAATGGCAAAAAAACAGATAAAATCAAGATTTTTATTTTAAATTGAAATTCACAAAACAATTGTAGGCTACTTATCATACATACTACCTTGATCAAAAAGTTTTAGGACCGGCCACCGTGTGGCGCTGTCAGTCACCCGATTGGAATTCTTTTTTTTTTTGTTAGGTTACAACATCTATCATTGACACTTCCCTCTAAATTTCAGCGTCATAGCTTGATATTTGTAAAAGATACGCTGTACTGAGTACGTGTTTTCGATTTTTTACAAATTTAAAAATGGCATCAACTGTGCATTAACGAGTTTGCATTAAATTTTGTGTGAAAAACGGATTTAACGGTCCGCAGACCTTGGAAATGTTAAAGAGGTGTTTTTCGGTGGCACGAACACTTCAGAAGTGGTCGTGAGTCGGTCGAGGATGACGAACGCAGTGGCAGTCGAAAACCAATAAAAACATCGATAAAATCAAAGAAATGTTGGCCGAAAACCGCAAATTGTCCATTAGAGAGCTGGCAGACGACTTGAATATCGCTTTTGGATCCGCTCAAGACATTTTTGTTAGTGATTTGGGCCTCAGACGTATCGCTGCAAAACTGGTGCCGAAAGACCTCAATTTCATACAAAAAAAGGACCGCGTTGAAATCGCGAAAGACATGATTTCCTTGAGTTTTTGACCAAAAACAACACGATTACTATCCAACAGCCTTTGAATTCATCTGATCTGGCTCCCTGCGACTTTTTCCTGTTCAACCGACTTAAAAAACCGCTTCGCGGAACGCGTTACAGCACCCGAAAGAATGTCATAAAAAAATCGAAGACGGCTTTGATGGACATACCGAAAATTGAGTACCAGCGGTGTTTCGAGGATTGGATCAAGCGCTGGCTAAGTGCGTTGCAGTCGATGGGGAGTACTTTGAAGGGGAACATATCGATTTTGATGAATAAACTTGTATTTTCGATTTTATGAATAAAGTCCTAAAACTTTTAGATCAAGGTAGTATGTGGTAATTATAAGCTTATAATATATGGTAATTATAAGCTTCAGTAGTTCAGTGCACTACTTATAAAACAAGAAAACCTAAATAGTTAAACAATTTTTGAGCTTTGTAAAGTTTACTAGTTAGAACGGTGACCTCGCATCGCTTTCGAAAACTTTCGTCGGTTAATTTGCTTCTTAGCTTATTTTTTATTTAATTCAAGTAAGAAAATATTTGTTCGCATAAATAGGTTAAGCCAAAGATTGTGAGAATGGCAAATGCAAGTTATTTTATCGTGTCATGTGTTTCAGGTAAACTATTCCATGTATTAAATATAATTGTTTATATGTTTGTTTCGCAGCTATAAATTGTATTTCTCTTGTAGCGAGATGCTTAACTTGATACGTTGTGATGATTTTGATATGTCTTGTATTTAAAATAAATACAAAACTCAGGAATGCGGATAAAAGTGAGAGTAAATAATCAATGAATGGTCGAGTGAATAATAATGTTTATTTGTCTACAAGTAGGTATTTTATAGTTGTGCGTGAATGCGCCAGCGATATATACTTTGTCTCCCTCCTGCGCGTGCCCCAGTATAGCGGGTAGGATATTTATTTGAAGAAACGGCGAGACAAAGCGATGCGCTCTCCCTCTACCGTGGAATGCCGCGTAAATGATATTTGCGAGTACACATTTTTGACGTTTCTGGCATGTGACAATTGTAGATGTCCAGAGGTTGATTCATCGGTCGTTGACCCTGTATGTTTGACAATTTATTTAGGGACGTAGGTACGCTACACTCTCTTTCGAGCTCTTCCTAGTGGTTCGTCAGATTTGTGAATTTGCTGCTCCACAGTTTCTTACTTCTTATATATATTAACTGCATCTGAAGTAAAGTAACATCTGTGTCGAATAATCTCTAAAAATAAATGTCGACGAACTCAAGTTAAGTTCATCGGTATTATTTTTAGGGGATGTAAACTAAAAGCGAATGTAGCCTTATTTGCTCTGAATTCTTGAAATCGTTCAACAAAACTGTTCTTCATTTTTCTTAGTATTGTGCTGAAATATTCATCCCTTCCTTTCCTTTTGATTGATGATATCTCACTTTATATGAAAAATAATGTTCGGGTGATTGTCCGTCGTTGTGGGGCTCGTGGGCATGTGCTCACGTATATGTTTATGGATTTCGTGGGGATGGATAGTCATTTGATTGATTTATGCGACCTCGTAACTTGCTTTATTAACTTTTGTCTGATTGGCTGGAAAAGATTACCGCCTGGCAATAAGCCCGTCAGATTGTATTTGCAATAAAAGTGTTAAATAAATAAATATTTCTTGTCAATACAAACACTTTTAACTTCGCGATATTTTTTTGAATGCCTGGAGTGAAGTAATTCACCCTTCTTTTGATATTACAGAAGTCAGGTTAATGTCTTCGACTTGCTTCTCTGTTACATTCGAAGATATTTTGGCAGTTCTGGTGCGAACACGCAGATGGAGAATATGCATTGCGATTGTGCCGTTTGTGTTCGGTCGGTTCTGGTGGTATGCTTTTTACTTATTTATAATTATAATTTTAGTAAGAAAGCCTTTAAAGGCTGTTTTCAAGCTGTGTGCCTACTCTTGTTGTGTCGGAAAACCTAAAAAAATATTTCAGTGACATAATTCTAAGTGAGATGTCATATATATACATTTCGATTATATTTTTTCCTGTCAACTAGATTAATCACTGTCACATCATTATAAAAATGATTTTCTGAATATGTTTTTTTTTTCTTTCAACACTTAATCATCATTTTACTCTACAAATATTGACATTCTCTCAAACGTTTACAAAAAAAACCATAACAATTTATGTTACGATTACGATAAAAAGTCGCTTTGAAGTATCGTTGCAAAAGTATCGATGGCTTTTCACTTAATCAAGTTTTATGGTTGTTGTGTAAACCGTTCGAAAAAAGTAACACTTTAGATTTATTTCAAGCAAATGTATGAGCCATATCCATCACTCGCTGAAATAATCATTCATATTCTGCTTTTACTTTGTTCCTCGCATTATTTCCTTATAAATAATGCTTCGATAGAAACGATGAAAGACTCGAGTCTATTTTCAATTGGAAGTCAATCGATTAACTTATCGAATTTTTTTGAAAGGTTAAAATATAGCGTATTCTTGATATTATTTATGTAAATATATTTTTAGATGATTTTTTTGGGTTTTTGTGAATTTTACAATGGTTTCTAAATATTGCATATTTCAAAGGAAAATAATGTCTACTATATATAAGGGCTAAGTATAAATAAATAATTGATAAAAATAAAATATGTACAGAAAAACTCTTGATCTTTCATATTTCATTGGTATATCTGTAAAAATAATAATGAAATGACAATTTATATAGGTCCGTTTAAAGGAAGAGTTCCTAAACATTTTTCGGCCACAGACCCCTTTACCAAAAACTTTTAAAACCGTCGACCCCCTAGTCATTTACTTGACTTGCTCAAGTTAATATGTTTGTACAGTACTCGTTATTAAATATCAAACTTTTCATTTTAATGACTTGTAATTAAGGATTGAAAAAGATTAAAGGACTACGAATTATGCATTGCATTATATTGTGCAACATTTAATATTGAAATATGCACTGACAAAAATTAAAGCAAAACAATACTAGAAGCTTTTTTTTTTAATTTTTGACATTTAATAAATAAATATGTAAATTCCAAATAAACACAAATATTGACAAATATTCTTAATTAGGTACCTATTGCAATGATAGATATTTTGAAGTAACAAACAAATAGTTGTAGTAAGGGGATTTATTTTTGCTGTCGTTGACCCCCAATTTTTTTTATTGAAACTATCGACCCCTAGAAAAATCAAATTGACTCCAAGGGGTCGATATCGACCACTTTGGGAAATTATGGTTTAAAGGGACGACTGTCTTACTCGGGATGCAAACCCATTATTATGGACATATTTAAAATATTACTAAACAAATATATTTGAATTGTGTATGAGGGTAGAATGGTGGGGGTTGCGGTCGTGATATTAAGAATTTTTTATCACATTTGCATATGTTTATGAAAACATATTTGATGAGAGAACCGAAGAAAACTTACCAATGGAAGACGAACTACAAACAAACTTTTCTAGATATACCGATATGGGATAGTACCACATTCGGCTTTATGTGTAGTATACTTTAAGTATGTAGTGTTCATATGAGATCATCAATTTTCATAAGATCTCCCAAAAAGGGTTGTAAAATTACACACGCGACCAACTTTTCCCCTGATTTTTTCATTGTGTGTGCGTTCCATCAACTTATATGTGCAAGAAAAAACGAGGGAAGTGCGCAAATATGCATATTCATGCATAGATAAAACTAAGTAGTCAACATAATTTATCACGAAATCATAAATTACATTTTTAAATATGTAGGTTACATATAAAAAAATAATTTTTCAAAGAAAGGAACCTGAGAACTCATTATAAAATATCATATAAAATATATAATTGCGCAAAACAAAATATGGTTATAAGTTCCTTTCTTTGAGATGTGTGCGGAAGATGGAAACATGTGTGCGGACAATTTTTAACACATGTGCGGCCGAACACACGCACACCTTAGAGAGAACATTGCGACGCAACCCATATTTCTTCACTAATAGGTAGACGATTTCACATGACAGCACCAGCTACGACAATAACTTAATCATAATATCCCCCCGCTATTAGATAAATTTATTAAATGAATAATAAATATATCTCAAAGTTTTCCCATGTAGTTGATATTAAGCACTATCGGAACAAAGTATGGGGTAAATAAGGATAAATAAGAATGTCATTCGACAATTTAATATCAAAAATGTACAGAAGTTTCACTTCAACATGCTCTACCCACCTATTTTTGATGCTATACAACTTAAGCAGAGCTTTAGCCATCCAGACATGTCTTTTGAAAGCTTTAAGATTCCAAGTTAATTTTATTTTTACATAATCAAAAAGAAGTATGATGAAAAAATGGATCGGTTCAGGATAAAAAGGTTTTGAGAGTCAGATACAATGAGATTTTTTTTTTTAATTCAATCAGGTTCCCATAGATCCTAAAAATAATTTTCCCTAGTGGGGGAAGACACAAATCAAAAGACTTTCTTAACTTGAAAAGCGATACTTAAGAACTGGTGCAGATTTCAAATCGAAAAACTAAGGACAGAGATGCGTGGATGTGAAAAATCAAGAGGTTAACGCGCGATAAAGGCTTTATAGAAGATGAAATAAGCACCATTAAAAAAAGATAAAAGTAAAAGAATAATTAGAGAGATTGGTGGAATCTGAACCAAGTAAATAAAGCGTTGGAAGAAGGAAATGTAAAGTTATCAAATTTAAGCAGGATGGGTAAGAACGAGGGGAAATGTGTGTTTTTTTTATTTGTCAAGTTAATTGAATTCTTATTATAAACTCATTTTAATCTCAATACATCTATTATTGTATCCGATAATTACTTTTTCTATCACTTCAACAATATTTTTAAATTAAATCTACCCAGAACATATATAGTAGATAGATAACGCATTGATAATCTTGACTTCTTAAATGTTTTTTGGCAATTCGTTAAAAAAATATAACTCTGTGTTATAAATTGATTTGACTGTTGTCGTTTTGGTTTTTGGAAGCCGCAAATCATTGGAGTTAAAAATAGAGCTTTTTAATTTTTCAACTTCTTGGGGTTAATATAAGATCTTTTTATTGTACGAGTATATCTCATCTTTTCAAGTATTCTTGTTTTCCCTTGCCTTATCTCATCTACTTGGGTCTTCTGCTACGACCTTTTTCCTCCATATCTCTTGATCTGGCCAATCACTCGGAGATAGTTCGAGTCTCCTCATATCATCCTCCACATTCTTATATAGGATCTTCTTGTATCTCCCTCTGCGTCTATTCGAGAGTTTTCAATTCGTGAATGTTTTAAGCGCACCAATCCTTCCCTCTGTTACATGTGCCCATACCAATGTTGCCGGGGTTTTTCTAATATTGGCGCCACGTCACTATCTTATATTTTGCTAGCAACTTATTATGTTGCTTAAAAATATTTAATTTGAAATAAAAAAATATGAATTATTTTGCAATGCAAATGTTTAGTTTACAAAGCATATCTATTGTTTTATTTTATTTAAGTACGAGGCATATCCAGAAAGTAAGTGTACTGAATTTTCGTAGGTTACAATTTTTTTTATTTAAACAAAAAAATTACGTGGTTACCGTAGTACATATGTAAGCTATTTTTCGACATAGTCACCATTCCTCTCAATGCAGGTGGTGAAGCGGGGTATCAACTTTTTGATGCCTTCCTCGAAGTAGTTTCCCGCCAACCCCTCCGTCCACTTCTCCACCTCCCCCTTTAACTCCACGTCGTTTGAAAACCTTTTTCCACCCATGTGCAGCTTCAGGGAGGTAAAGAGATAGTAATCTGAAGGTGCTAGGTCAGGGGAATGCGCGGGATGGTTCAGGACATCCCATTTAAACGAGGCGAGCAGTTCCTTTGTGGCGTTGGCCGTGTGTGGTCTGGCATTGTCGTGCAGCAGGCAGACTCCCTTTGTCAGCATACCTCTCCTCTTGTTCTGAATCGCCCTCCGCAATTTTTTTAGGGTCTCACAGTATCTTGCAGAGTTGATGGTGTCCCCTTGAGGCATATATTCAATTAAAATTATGCCTTGACAGTCCCAAAACACGGATGCCATGATTTTCTTGGCTGAAATTGTGGTTTTGAACTTTTTGGCGTAGGGTGAAGAGGTATGACGTGACCGTTTTTAAACTCGCGACACCACTTGTACACACTCGTACGATTCATAGTTTTATCACCATATGCAGTTTTCACCTCATTATAAACCTCAACCGGAGGTTTTCCCTTCCAAACGAGATAACGGATGACGCCGCGTATTTCGCACTTGGCGGGAGATCGGAGTGACATTTTTCACGAAACGTGTTGTCGCGTCGACACTTCCCAACGTATTGACCTCGAATCGGTCTTGTTGCGGAGGGGAAGAGTCAGGCTACACGGAAGTGTAGCCAAAATGTCGAAAATAAAATCCATCCGGTCGTGAGAGCCTCAGTACACTTACTTTCTGGATACGCATAGTACTCGTATATAAAATTATTTGATATTGTAATTTGTTTTATCAAACACTGTTTATTCCACTTTTGTAACGGTATAACCCTACCGGTTTCTAATCTTTCACCTCATCTTCAGAGGAGCACAAACAAGACTGAATTCTGTTCGAACTGTTATCGATATACACGCTTCTAACGGTTGGGGATATTTGGGTTGGGGACTGAGGGCTGAGGGAGGCATGGGACGATCTCGGCTAGCAGCGGAGAGATTTTTGGGATACATGTGTTTACCAGATGTTCACCTCGATGTACTGACTTAGAAATTTCTAGGAACTCTAATGTGTCTAATTTATTTCCGTTACTACTGATAGGTAAAAATTTGGTATCAGAAATGTCTTAGTCAATATATCAGTCTAGGGACTCGAATCTGTACAATTGATTTTCGTTACTACTGATATGTAAGAATTTGTCATCAGGAATTTCTAAGTCAGTACATCGAGGCGAACATCTAGTTAATACATATATCCCAAAAATCTCTCCGCTGCTGGCCGAGATCGTCCCATGCCTCCCTCAGCCCACAGCCCCCAACCCAAATGTTCCCAACCGTTAAAAGCGTGTATATCGGTACCAGTTCGAACATAATTCAGTCTTGTTTGTGCTCCCCTGAAGATGAGGTGAAAGCCTTGAAACTAATAGGGTTATACCGTTACAAAAAGTGGAATAAACAGTGTTTGATAAAACAAATTACAATGTCTTTAAGCCTCCACAACGTTAATGCCTTAAGTATAAACAATAAATTATTTTATCAATGTTTTTCATCTTTTTATTCAGAACAAAACAATATCGTCTCAATTGAGCTTTATTGCTCAGAAAAATCACACTTTTACAATATTTTAGATGAGGGTGCAATAATTGTGTTATACATATACTAATTTTGTTGAAATTCAAGAAAATTTATTTCTTATTTTATTTAAATATTCAAATGTCTCACGATCGAAAATTATGAATTGAGTTCCCGATTACGATCGAAAAATATAATGTTCATTTATGATTTGAAGATACGATAATCTCTGTAGCCTGGTGTGTAAGGCGGCTATAATTTAACTTGAGTATTACGGGTTCGATAACCGTTTTCTAGTTTTCACTTATGGCCACTTTAAAATATTTCTGGTTAGTGGAAATTATTACTCCAATACATTACAATAGGCTCATAATTTCTAGTCAGCTAAAACTCTTAATTTCTAGTCAGTAAAATAACGTGTTTCATTCCTGATTTTTCCGTTCCTCTCCACCATCCCTTCCTTTCCTTTTGATTGATGATATCTCACTTTATATGAAAAATAATGTTCCGGTCACTCTCCGTCTTTGTGGGGCTCGTGGGTATATGCTCACGTATGTGTTTATAGATTTCGTGGGGATGGATAGTCATTTGAATGATTCATGCGACCACGTAACTTGCTTCATTTACTTTTGTCTGGTTGGTTGGAAGACATTGCCGCCTTGCAATAAGCACGCCAGATTGTATTTGCAATAAAAGCGTTAAATAAATAAATAAGTAAATAGGCCGCCAGGTTTTACTGTATACAATGAACATTTAAAAAATGTTTATTAGAAACAAAATTTAATGCGTGTTATAAGTATTGTTCTTGCATTTTTTTATTTCTATGCTACAAGTATAACTTTATACTCAAAAAAATAAACTTGAAATTTTTGAGTCCCTTTTCATTTAGCGCATTTTGTTATCATTTTCTTTCACTCACGTAGAAGTTAAGCCCTGTTTTGAAACTGGCTCAAAAAGGGTCTTTGGACCTCTATTTTCATATTTAATAATCTGTATATTTGACTAAAAGGACTCCGAAGTAGGCTTCGTATCAAAATTCAATGCCTATTTTTTGGGACAGAATAAACATATTCATGACCATCCCTCTCTCGGTGGGTCGTGTCTTTGGAGGTAAACAAACAAGATAATAAATACCACATGGAGGATAGTTTTACCCGTTTTTAGGGAAAAATCAAATCCCTCGTTTGTTGCGGGAATGTTATATAGAAAAAAACTTATGAAAAAATATTACTCGGAAAAAATACAATTTTTCTCTTGTTTTTTTTTTTGTTTGTGGCGCTTTTGCTTTTAAAATATCAGCGACCTTATAATGCCATTTTCCACTTTGCGAGTTTGTATTATCACATTTATTTTATATTTTGCTTAAATTTAATGTTTTTGAGAGACGTAATTTTTTTTCGAGAATCCTTTATCTCTTTTCTATAGTCTAATTTATTTTCAATACCTGATGACCTCTTCGTGGCTAGTTAGTAAGACGTTTGACTTCCACTCTAGGATTTCAGATTCGATTCTAAAAAAAAGTTCCTAGTCTGGTAAGAAGTCGGCACATTTTAATTTATAGTTTGGTTTATTAGAAAACAGTCTACTGAGGACATTTATAAATTACACACCAAAACCCAGGGAAATTTTCATAGAACAAAAGTTACACTTAGACGTGAAGCATTTAAAAAAAACAGATGCGTGAGATTCTCGCGTGGTAGAAGTGAAACTTCTTAGCTCCTAGGAAAAGTTGATTTTATGCATTGCTTTTTTTCCATTTGTTAACGATTTTTATTATTTTTATTTTCAGGATTAGGAAATGGTTATGTGGAATTTAATTGATGAGAATCTCTCTTAATTAAATAAAAAAATATTATTTTTTTTATTTTTAGTGATAATTAATAATAAATAACAATATAATACACTTAATAATATTAAATTTATACTTTTTTAAATTAAATATATTAATATTTTGATGTAATTATTAAATTTATTATATTTAAATAATTATTTGATTTTTAATTTATTATTATATTATTTTTATTATATTATTTATAATATATTATTCATAATATTATTATATAATATAATTCATTAATTATATTATAATTATTTATAATAAAATAATAATATAATTATTAATATTATACTAACACACATATATTATTATAATTATATATTAAGTACAAATTATATATTAAATAAATATTAAATAAATATGAAATAAAATAAAATTAATAATGTATATATAAAATATATTAATATTAAAGTAATATACAACAAAAAAATATTTTTTTCTATTTTTATAATAAATAATAATCATTTTAATAAAAAATAATAATTTTAATATTAATATAATGCACTAAATAATATTAAAATAATATTAATTATTATAAATAATAAATAATTATTAATATTATAATAATTAATAATAATTTATGAATAAATAAAACATCTAATATTCATTAGTAATAATTTAATAATAATAATGTAATACACCGTTTCACTTTTCGTGACGTTCGGGCCAACTTGCCGTACCGCGCCTATAGAAGTTTCACTTTAAAAATCTGATAAATCGAGAAAAAAAATTTAATCCAGTAAAAACAGGAAAGAGAAAAACAAAAGTCTAAACAGAAAATAAACGAAACGTTTGAAAGTATCTCGAGTGTTTCAAATGCCATTAGATTAATCAATGTTTAGCAAAATACTCGTTTCATCCCCTTTTAACACAGTTATTGAAATACCAAATACATCCAACTCAACGAATTCCTTATTGAACCCAGAGCAACTGCTATTGATAAATGCATTAATTAAATAATTTACATTTATACGTTAATAATACAAACGCGTGCTAGACTCTTTGAACACGATCTAGACTTAAATTCGTAAGAGTGGTATTGCCACTTGAAGTGCGGGGTTGTATTATCAACACGTGCGGTAACGAACTGTGAGTTCCGTGTCTACTCCAGTGTGCGTTCTAATTAACAGTTCAGATAGGTTGAGAACTCCTCAATACTTTCCGACACTAAATAAGTATTAAATAAGTTAATGATATTTCATAAAATTGGCCTTTAATCTTCTTTCTTACGTTACTCTTCGGATATACGTGTATTGGAGATCGTAGCCAGGAGACAGCCTCTTCGATGCCAGTAACCGAGTTTGGGTTTATAACCAGTCAATAAGGTACGGAATTCAGTTTGAGTAATAATATCATAATTAAAAAGACAACAGTACCTACTTGCATACATAATCGGTTCGAAAAAATATTCTTAGCAGATCATTTTTTAACGAATCTGTTATTTGGTAAAAAACTCTTTTTCTTATTTTATTTTTTTATGTACCAACCATTACACGTTGAACCCGACACCACATGGAAATTGCGTGATTTTATATATCCTTAAAAAATGTTATTCATTTTTTTATATTTTTCATACAAACTTTTTTCACACGAAAAGAAGCGGTATAATTTTTTTCTCATAATTTTACTCTAATCTTTATTCATACGTGTATATTTTTTAAATTATTAAATCTAATGGTACTTGAAGGGACAGTATCCGGCGGTAAATATTACACATCGGGCTTAAGAAAGAGACTGTCGGCCATAATAGGCTAACTTCGGCTTTGTAGAGCCTCGTCTCTGTCATTCAAACACGTGTTCCGTCGCGATTTGTCAGTCGCATCGTACGACAAAGACGACGCTCTACAAAGCCGAAATTAACCGATTATAGCCGACAGTCTCTTTCTAAAGCCCGATATGTATTATTTACCGCCGGGTACTGTACCAACTTTTTTCTTTCAATTTGGAATATTATTTAATGGGACTTTTAGTCCTACATAGAGGAAGATTTGTTTTCTTTACTTCGTTTAAAAAATAGTAATTTACTCATTTTAACTTAATTAACTGTTAATCGTTTATATCATTTCAAATTCAAGAACTTACATTTACACTTTTTATTAACTTGACCAAAATTCAATTACATATTTAAGGTTTTATATAAAAATAAGGGAGTGTAAAATATGAATAAAATGCTATCGTACTAAATATTTAAGGAGTTTTAGACAATACATTGAGATATATGACTGGAAATTCAACAGCAAGATGGACATCAACAGCAAGATGGAGGAGAGGTGATTGAGATGGTATGGGCTTGTTGGACGCAGATCACCCGATCACATTGTGAACCAGGCAATCTACATGGATCTTCCTCGAATAACAACCAGAGGAAGACCAAAGAATTCATGAGTGGTGCAAAAAGATAATCTGATGCAGAGGCACGGCCTGGGGGACGTAGTCCAGGACAGAAGAGCATACAACCTGAGGACGAAGAGAGCTGACCCCAACAGTCTTCGCAGACAATGAGTTGGGATGGAGCCAGAGAGAAGATATATGACTGGAAATTAGTGAGAAATTACGTGCGAGAAGGTTGAACGCTTTGAGCGAATGGAGGACTGATATATTTGTGAAAAGATCATATGCGATGCGTACAGGACTTATAAAAACCATAATAAATAGTTTTCTCTCCCATCTCACACGCACATGTAGGATTCAATTTTAATCTAAATTATTATAGAAACGCGAAGATAATATAATTTTAGTCATTCTTTTGACAATTTGTGAAGAGACATAATTTGTAAAGTAACATAAAGTTAATGAATTCATTAGATTCACAGTTTCCCAAAATTAAGGTTTATTTTCTTCAAGAAACTTCTTCTCTTCGGAAGCTGGTGATCATTATAACTACGTTTTCCGTAAAGGCAGCAGCTCTGAACAAAAATGTGGCATGCCAATCATTCCATTCTCGCAAGTTCTTCAGCCAGAAAGTGCATTTTATCAAACTTCTGATTTGAATTTTCTTCTGCAATCTTAGAAAGACTATTCTCATATTTTTCTCTTTGCATTAAATGTCCAAAGTACTCAAACTTCCTTCTTTTAACCCTTACTTCCCTGTGATGTGTAACTAGAACACATTGCTTCTAAAAACTTTAATATCTCTATAAATATAACTAATACTGGGTGCAGATTTCAGGTATTCCTCCATAATACGTTTACGCTTTGAATAAAAAAAAATATTAATAATAATTAGCACTTATCAGCCACATCAAAGATATTTTGTTAAATTCGGGAATAAATTCATCAATACAAGCAAACGTGTGCCAGTGTATGACGTATGTATATTCATTCTTAAAACCCCGCTATGGGTGAGGAAGTGGCGCTATTCACGTCTTAATCTCCCTCTACTTCGGTATATGGGAACGCAAGAAATATAATCTCAGTTCCCTCGCTTCAGTAGCTCTCGGGCATCCATTTGAGATGGTCTCTTTGCCCGTTTTGTGAACGTCTGCTGATGTTTTTTTTTTATGTTTTCAGTTATTGAATTTCAATTATTAGCACTTTTGACTTTAATTAATTTAATATTCTTATTTTTCCGATTTAAAATCGCTCATTTTTACATGTGTATTAATGTGTATTGAATACACAGCACCGGAACGCGCGGATTTTTTAGCACAGGAAGGGAAAGGTCAATGATGGATAATACTTATTTAACTTTATTTATCTATCTCAAGATGTCGTCATTACGGATTTTGTCAACATTCTTCGATAGCACCACATTTCAAAAGCTTTTTGTATTTTTGTAGTGGCCTGAGTAAGTAACAACGCATACGTAAATCGATTGAAATCGTTGTAGCAGAGAAGTTGGTGTATTTGAAAGGTTTCAAATCTAAATTATTTTTGTTATTATATCAAATAGACGTGCACTTGACATTGTCATCTTAAAAGATGTAAAATAATAATGTCTAAAAATTTATTTTTCAATTTTTTTATTGATTTTGATTATTGTTAAAATTTTTTGTCCAAGTTGAATATTAAGTTATGCTTAATATTCAACTTGGACAGAATCATTGAACATATCTGGACCTTATGTACATCCTCTAATAAACGGGACAATTGTCTCGTATTTCCGTTTCATAAAAAATGAGATCAGATGCAGCACGAATACAAAATAACAGAGGCATCGCCTTTCTGAATACACTATGCGGAATTTTCAACAGCTCGCGTAATTTACTGAAAACTAACAGGAAACCAGAAAAAAACCCTTATTACAAAGACACGGCGTCCGTGAGGAAAAAATATATTAAGTGACTAAAATGAATCGATTTTTTTACATTATTTTCTTAATTTTGTGCACATGGTTATACTTGGTACATCTGGCGGGCATATTGCTTTACAACTTTTGTTTCAATCAAACGTACCGCTGTAGGTAGATTGAAGTTAATATTGACCTATTGGCTGGATGAAAATTATCTTACCCTGAGAATGACGACCCGGAAAGAGATCTCGCAAACGGACAGAAATAGCAGTTTTTAATACAATAAAATAAAATTTTTATAAGAATCTAACAAAGTCTTAAGTTTAAAGATTATTTTTATGTTCAAACTACGATTTTCTTACTTTTTAATTCAACCAAAGATCTTTTTCTTTTTTTTTTCAATTTGTATTCAACTAGAAGTCACAGAATTCAAATACAAACACATTAAACTCAAATGTAGACGTCAATTTGATAAGAATGATTTTATATACTCTAAATATATCATGGGGATTGGAGGGTAAGGAAATACGAAATATCTCTTTTCATGTAGTATTTTTCGTTTATTTGATATTCACTAAAAAAACTCCCGATCTATTCTTTGGCGTTCCCTGCGGACTCCAGGAGTTGTATAACACCTTTAAAATATACCATTGCAATAGCCGTGGATTGCCTCAGCGGTGGTTTGGCCACGATCTCGAAAGATGCGTTGAGTCAGGCTGTGAACCAACATGGGTAAAGGCTTTTTATGGCATTTCTGTAAAGGTTGGTTATACTACAAACTTACATACAATTTGTCATCTATCTAATAACCAACTATTATAAAATGTTTCCTTTTCCTTAAACGTATTCCCTTTGAAACAATATGGTAGACCACACACACTTCCAATATGAAATGACACAAGTCTGACCTAAGCATTGCTCTCCTAACAAACCGGGACCATTCTGCTTGGAGAGAGCCTCGGGACAGAAGGTTGATACACGTGTAAAGGGGATGAATGTAATAAGGGAAATAATTTACTGTGAAATACATTCTAATTTATTTAACCTCATATACATATATAAAGGTAATACACAATGTTTAACAAATAAAAATTTTACCCAAAAAAACTAACAATCGTGCGTATTGGATTTTTCACAATAAAATAAACCTTTTGGTGTTTTTTTGCTACCGATATTTTGAAAACCTGTTGGAAAAAATGAACATTTTACAACGGTTAAAAATATTCCCGTTCTCGGAATCGTATTTTTTGTTCCATATTCTGAATCGGAGGGTGAAAATGAGATTTTCCCAAACAAGATATTTCCGATTGGCAGCGGGTAAACATGCATGTTAAATATAATAAAGGCAGATTGGCATACGAACTACTTTGTATGACCAAATTCGCAAAACCAAATATAATATTGTGCCGGTAGGATGTTTTTCACAAAGAGAAGACATTAATGAAAAAGATATGTTTACTTGAGATGCATATGTACTTAACATGCATGTGTACATGATACGAATGTTATTATGGAATTCCTTTATTTATTTATTAGTTTTTTACGTAATTAGGAAAATATATAAAAATAAAAAAAGTAACCCTTTAAAGAGATAACTTCTTCTCCCTGGCTCCATCCCAACTCATTGTCTGCGAAGACTGTTGGGGTCAACTCTCCCCGTCCTCAGGTTGTATGCTCTTCTGTCCCGGACTACGTCCCCCAGGCCGTGCCTCTTCATCAGGTTATCTTTTTGCACCACACACGAATTATTTGGTCTTCCTCTTGTTGTTATTCGAGGAAGATCTATGGAGATTGCCTGGTTCACAATGTGATCGGGTGCTCTGCGTTAATGCTCTGGTTAATGCTCTGACAACGTAAATATGTTGATCGACAAACTAGAAAATTATGCTTCAATTCAATCAGTGTCATACAAATCAACTGTACACTCTTCTCACTTGAAAGACCTCAAAACAATCAAGATTCGAATAAGTAGTAAGTAACAGGTTTTTCGGAGTGTACGAGTAGTTCCGCAAAGCTTGGTTTATGATGCCACCGTTTCGAAAACTTTGTAATTTTCACCTTCAAGGCTTGTTTGAAATCAACTTCATCATTGACTATAAACAAACCCTGAAGATGAAATCTGCGATGTTTTAAAAACGAATGTATCATTAGTAAAACCACGCGATACAATACTCTGAAAGATCCAAAACATACGAGTATACTTGAATGAATTTTACACTGTTAATTTATTTTTTAAATAACCACATTAAAAATATATAGAATGTGCAACAACACCAAAAAGTTGGTAGTTAAACACAACAACCCAGAGATAACTAGATATCCAGTATTATTTAAAAAAATGGTCAACTCCGTTTTTTCAGATTCAAGAATTGATTGTTGAAACCCGATTGAATAAAAGGATAACAGTCTATTTTTTTTCCTTTTCATCATCATAATAGGTTGGAAGAGATTACTACACGGCATCAAATCAGTATGTATGAAATGTGAATAATAAAAGCATCATTCGATATTCTCGTATAAGGTACAGACAACCACCGTTGGCTATCGATTTGATTTCAAAGTAATCCTATGGTAAAATCTTTGTTAGCGAATAAACAATGTGTTCTCCTGTAAAATTTTTAAGCCTTGTATACATTGTCCTAGATGTTTGTTAACTATTTCTAAATGGAAATACGGTCGTTAGTTTTTACTGTGCACAATGGAAGTGTAATGTGAAAGATTTGAAAATAAAAATGTGAAATTACAAATTAAAAAGAATTTGTTTAACCGATATTAATATCAATTATCTTTTAGATGCATAAACAAATATTTTTAGTGACTGTAAATAAACTTATTTACATTTGACAACTGTTTTGCGTAACATAATTGTATGTATAAAAATTAGGGGGGCATATAAAAATTCTCGGAACAGGCACTTCACCGCGATGAAAAAGCTAACGAAAATCTTGGTTAATGTTAACATTACATTGCATGGAAATTTCATTGGATATAGTATATTATGAAGGACTTTTTTTCGTAGAGCCATCTTCTCCAACAAATAAGAAATATTTTGAACAGGCGTTCAGAGTAAACCAGAAAGAAATACTAATGTGAAATATTGAAAGAAAAGGACATTTAGAAAGTCAGTTTCACAGTAATGTGACATTGATTGATCTAGTTGACTGGAAATCATTTTTACATTGATGTGACGTTGATTGGTCTAGTTGATTGGAAATCATTTTTACAGTGATGTGACGTTGATTGATCTAGTTGATTGGAAATCATTTTCACAGTGATGTGACGTTGATTGGAAATCATTTTCACAGCGATGTGACGTTGATTGATCTAGTTGATTGGAAATCATTTTCACAGCGATGTGACGTTGATTGATCTAGTTGATTGGAAATCATTTTCACAGTGATATGACATTGATTGTTCTAGTTGACTGGAAATCATTTTTACATTGATGTGACGTTGATTGATCTAGTTGATTGGAAATCATTTTTACAGTGATGTGACGTTGATTGATCTAGTTGATTGGAAATCATTTTCAGTGATGTGACGTTGATTGGAAATCATTTTCACAGTGATGTGACGTTGATTGATCTAGTTGATTGGAAATCATTTTCTCAGTGGTGTGATGTTGATTGATCTAGTTGATTGGAAATCATTTTCACAGTGATGTGACGTTGATTGGAAATCATTTTCACAGCGATGTGACGTTGATTGATCTAGTTGATTGGACATCATTTTCTCAGTAGTGCGACGTTGATTGATCTAGTTGATTGGAAATCATTTTCACAGTCATATGACATTAATTGATCTAGTTGACTGGAAATCATTTTTACATTGATGTGACGTTGATTGATCTAATTGATTGGAAATCATTTTTACATTGATGTGACGTTGATTGATCTAGTTGATTGGAAATCATTTTTACAGTGATGTCATGTTGATTGATCGAGTTGATTGGAAATCATTTTCACAGTGATGTGACGTTGATTGATCTACTAGTAGTTGATTGGAAATCATTTTCACAGTGAAATGACGTTGATTGATTTAGTTGATTGGAAATCATTTGACAATGATGTGACGTTGATTGATCTAGTTGATTGGAAATCATTTTCACAGTGATGTGACGTTGATTGATCTAGTTGATTGGAAATCATTTTCACAGTGATGTGACGTTGATTGATCTAGTTGATTGGAAATCATTTTCACAGTGATGTGACGTTGATTGATTTAGTTGTCTGGAAAAAAATAATAGAATAGAATATATGACATTTTGATTTAAAGTCCGTTACCGAAATTATTTTCCGGTCCAACAAAAGAGTGGGGACTGAGCTGTCATTGAACGCCAGAAAAGAAATATCCGAAAAAAAGCTAACACCGTTCTTTTTCATCTTCACACCATAAAAAACCCTATTGTATTATATTGCACTTTAATTATAGACAACACAACCTAGTGGGTTTATTGATATGTATCAATCTCTTTCAACTAACCAGAAAAAGGTTAGGACAAGCTTAAAGGGATGTTCTTTTTAAAAATCTGCTCTCTAACAGAAATGGAACTTCCAGCCCCTGAGCTGTAAGACATGCGTCTTTCCACCCAGGTCACGAAAATTCTCAGTATATTTAATAAATGTTTTAATGTCTTTCAAGAGAGTTGTTTAAATGTGTTTTAATGTCACGAAAACTGTCATTATATTAAATAAATGTTTTAATTTATTCTAAGATAATTGTTTAAATGCATTTTAATATCACGAAAATTGTCATTTTATTGAATAAATATCTTAATGTATTTCAAGATAATTGTTTTAATGTATTTTAATATCACGAAAATCTTCATAATATTGAATAAATGTTTCAATATATTTCAAGATAATGTTTTGAATGTATTTTATCATCACGAAAATTGTCATTATATTGAATAAATGTTTTGATTTGTTCCAAGATAATTGTTTAAATGTATTTTAATATCACGAAAATTGTCATTATATTGAATAAATGTTTAAATGTATTTCAAGATAATTTTTTTAATGTATTTTAAATCACAAAAATTGTCATTATATTTAATAAATGTTTTAATGTATTTCAAGATAATGGTTTAAATGTATTTTAGTATCACGAAAATTGACATTTTATTGAATAAATCTTTTAATGTATTTCAAGATAATTGTTTAAATGTGTTTTAATATCACGAAAATTGTCATATTATTGAATAAATGTTTTAATGTATTTCAATATAATTTTTTTAATGTATTTTAATATCACGAAAATTGTCATTATATTGAATAAATGTTTTAATGTATTTTAAGATAATTTTGTAAATGTTTCATCCAATATTCACTATTTATTTTAATGTTACTAAATGTAGGTCGTCAATTTTGAACGAATCACATTGAATAAAATAAACACGTTCAAAGCAGATATAAAGCGCAGGAATAAGTACTGCCACAGAAGCTTTAAACATGTGTATATGACTCTCGTTACTCGTACATGTTTACATTTCAGCCCTATATCTGTGAAAGCTCCATTAACCCCCTTGAGTTTGCAATTTCGTACATTGTTTCAGCACCGTAGCCAAGTTAATGCCTCGTTTACCTTATTGCCTGCAGCTATATGTGATTCAGGAACTTCGGTAACCATTTTATTACTCTTTTAAAAATACATTTGTAAATATAAACTTTTCCCTGTAGCACTCGTACAGGGAAAAAATACTGGGAAATCGACATTTACAATTCGTTAGGTTTAAGTATTGTTAAATTAATTTAAAAAGATGATAAATCTCGATTGAAATGTATTTGAAAAATCATAAAGATATCCAAATTCACAGTAATTGGAAAGTGAGCAAGGAAAGGTAATCAGAATTCTGCTACTTAAGTAGTATTTTCTCAGATGGTGTAATAGTTATGAGGGATATCGATAGCCTTGTAGCGATACGATACAAAGTCAAAGGCGCACTAAAACATATCACATATACTTGAACTAGACTGTGTATTGTTTATACACCCTTTATCGAATAACGGAGTGGCCGGTGAGTTTGCTGGTGTGCTCCGATCTTCTCACCTAGGTGTGCCATCGGATTCAGTGCAGCGGTGTGGCCGGTGAGTTTGCTGGTGTACAGCGGCTCACTTACTTAAAACAAACTTCATGGCACGTCTTCGCTTTCCAACAGAGTTGGAGTGGCAAGGGGATCCTCGACTACGAGGCCCTGCAACGACGATTGTTAATACATTTTGTAAAGGTTAATAATCATTTGAATGTTTTTAGTTTATTGGAGGGAAACGTGAATATGGAAAATACAATGTTATCTAATTGGTTTATTTGAGGGAAACTACTTTATGTAACGGTATAACCCTACCGGTTTCAAGGTTTTCACCTCATCATCAGGAGAGCACAAACAAGGCTGAATTTTGTGCATGTCGGTACCAGTTCAAACAAAATTTAGTCTTGTTTGTGCTTCACTGATGATGAGGTAAAAGCCTTGAAACCTGTAGGGTTATACCGTTTGATAAAGTGGATTAAACAGTTTTTGATAAAACAAATAACAAAATATAAATAACGTTTATTTAATGTTTTTCTTAACAATCGAAAAGGTTGAAGTACGTCTTATTAAACCTGTAAGATCGTCATCAAAATTGAGTCGATTGAAGGACTAATAAATTTTCATTAAATACCAATTAAATATTTGAATTTATTTTAGTTCTCTTTGTGTTTCAAAAGTTGTAGTTAGTATTTCAATACTTATAAGAACAATTTTCGTCAGAATCTGAAATATCCCTCTCGACTAAATTTGGGACAGATGGACTTCGTAATGAAAGACACCGAAATGCATCGCTCTGAAGTCACTGAAAATGCTAAATTTCAGAATAAAACATAAAGTTTGGCTGCGCCGGAGCTATATTTCAGCGAATATCTTTTTATATTTGAAAATATTTCCTCACAAAAGTTTTTTGCAAGTTTAAAATGAATTAAATAATTTGACTTTGAAGATTCCTTTTTGAGAAACAAATTAGTATGGAATATCCTTACTGAATGTAGATTTTTTTAAAGAATCAAGATTGTCTACTTAGAATGATAGTTTAGTTTCAACTTAAGGAGATTTAAATGAAACTTGACGTCACAAAAGACTGATGAAAACAACATAAACGAGATGGAAATATTAAAATAGGAATAAAAATAGTTTTATTATCATATTTATTTTTGTTTATTTAACAGAACTAAAAATATTGTGAAATAATATTAACAAGACATTGAATTGTATAATAGTAAGTTCAATTCAGTATTAAAAATTCATATGCATACAAAATTAACGAATTAACCAAAAGTACCAACATATTTATTGTATAATATTTTTAACACTTTTTGTATATACATATTTCTCTCCGTGGTTGCAGTCCTAAGACTGGTTTGCAGCAATTTCAACTCTTCTCCTCCATTCCTCCCTGTCCTGTGCAGCTCTTTTCAAATCTGTATATGTTGAGCAGCGCACGTCCACCAACAGGTCCTCCAGGTATTCTCGTATTTTATAGAATTATAATTGTACATATTTATAGAGTTAATAATTGTACAAACTAGTTATTTATCATCGTTATTTTTTTACGTTATAATTAACTAGTACAAGGGTGTACAATTTTTGCCCTTATATTCGTGGGGGTGTTGTGAGATTAGACCTGATCGTTTGATAGCTTCTTTCTACTTAATTAATTTATTTTTCCATTGCCTTAACATATGCGTGTAACTTCTGAATACTTTTTTGTATACTTTGGTGTAGCTAATAAACCTCATACGATTATTATCACCAAAAAGGGGTACTAACATACATACTACCTACCATACAAATAAAACAAGTATACCACAAGCCAGGGTTCAGGAGGCTTGAGCTCAAAAAACAGGTTTGCAATATTTAGTATAATATAGTGGGTTTGTTGTACCGTGTAAATTTCTTCCAACTAATAAGAATGAGGTGGAGAAAGCCTTCAGTAAAAACTTAACTGGAAACTTTTTTACATCTGGGTACAAAGACGAATCAAACAGGCAACCCTTCGACTGGAAGATAAGCGTTACACCAACTAGGTCATGGAAATCACCACTTGTCAATAAACACTGGATTTATAAATATCGGAAACATGAATTGTGCGGATTGAGCTAAGAAGGTCGTTTCAAAGTGACTAGATTGACTTGACCACATAGAACAAACGAATGAGGAAAAGAGTAGTCTTCTTTGGTTACTTTAAAAAGGAGCATAACCAAATTGATCAAATTTTGAAAGAGCGAAAGGTGAAAAATATTGATATAGGAAAATTTGCATGACAAGTTGGGTTAAGTAAAATTGATAAATTAAAAAAAGAAAATTTTTCCATAATATTCATAAGCATTTATACTCGTTACGAAGATTTACCAGGTCTAAGATATAAAATTTAAAGTCAAAATTTAAAGCTATGGAAGTAAATAATGTCTAAATGTTCTCATATTTTGAACTGTATTGTCATTTTTAGTATAGAATGCTAGACGGAAACTTAAAAAATGCTTGTCTCGTTCAAAATTTAAAGCTATGGAAGTAAATAATGTCTAAATGTTCTCATATTTTGAACTGTATTGTCATTTTTAGTATAGAATGCTAGACGGAAACTTAAAAAATGCTTGTCTCGTTCAAATAATGTTTACTCGCAAACTGACGTGTGCAAAATAAGATAATTTTTCTCCCCTATCATGACATCCCCATCGGGCGGGTCTCGTACCTAGGGTAAGCAAACGTGGTATTGAAAACACGACACAAGATGGCCCGAATTTTGGGATACCCCGGCAAAGGGCACATATACACTTTGCGTACAAATCATTCCATTATGGCAGTGGTTCTCATCTCATATTGAAATCCATAACCCAAAATATTTTCTTGTTACACCATCTAATTGGTTTGTACCTGAAAGAGTGAAAACGAGAAAACACAAAAAAGGAATAAAGATGACTATGAATCAAAACTTATATAGTTTAATTTCAATAGATTGATTCGCTAATTCTGTATAATATGTCGTACATCTGTTACGCTTAGTTTTTTTTATGAAACATTTTTAATTTATTTGTTATTATATTAATCAAGATATGAATTTCAGAACTAATAGAGTTTCAACTATACTTTATAAAAGTACATACAAAGTTACCTACCGATATAAATCATGAAATTGTTAAGGGTTTTCTACAGCACCAATATCTGGGATGTTGATGGAATTTTGAAGCTAGGCTAAATCAGTGTAATGGCGTTTTTATTAATTTTAGATTACAGGAAACCATTTGACAAAAATAATGGGTCTTTCAAATTGAGCGGTTTTTTATATTCTTGAATAACACACAATTGTCTTTGATTTCAAAAAACTGTTAATTTGTCATTGAAGAATAATGTATGATATTTAAACACAAAAAACAATATCCGCTAAATGTCCACTTCTTGCAGCTCCACAGATCTAAAAATTTAATAACATTTTGGCGTAATTGCGGTTGTAACTCACCAATAATGCAAATAATTCGACCTTCAGCTCAGGAATTGATTGGAGGTCATTCTTATAGACCTGGCTTTTCACGTTACCCCAGAGAAAATAGTTTAACGGTGTCAGATCACATGATCTTGGTCCCTAATTAACATCACCGTTTCCGGAGATTACAACACATAAAATAATTCAACAATTTGAACGCGTTGTTGTATTGTATATGACTCCATTTTTATAAATGTCATACATTACACTTCTCAAATGTCACAAGACATAGACAAATTCGTGTACGCCATCTGTGTTTTATCCAAGAATTAAAAAACCCGCTCAATTTGAAAGACCCTTTAGTTAGAAATAAATTAATGAATATGTGGGACACGTTATTTAAGTTTTTAAAGTTTTCCTTGTTTGTTTTTAATCCTTCAAGTAGTTTAATGTTTGTATATCTAAATATCTGCAGTGCTTGCTCAATAATAAATTGTACTTTTCTTAAGGGGTTTAAGTAAATTGGAGATGGCCTGAAGCTAAATTTCGAAATGGTGGATATCTTCTACAACAATGATTACAATCTCAAACTTCTAACGCATTTCTGCATATTCTGCTAAATTTTTATAACGTTGAAGAATGAACACTTACTTAAGCCATAACAAAGAAACAAGAACCTTGTTAAGTGTGATTCTATCAGACATTGCTTAGAATCTCTAACAAAATCTATTGTATATATTATTTATAGTTAAAGCATTAACATTATGATGGTTTAAAGATATTGTGATTTGTTTTATCAAACACCGTTATTTATTCCACTTTATGTAACGATAACCCTACCGGTTTCAAGGTGTTCACCTCATCATCAGGGGAGTGCAAACAAGGTGGAGTTCTGTTCGAACTGGTACCGACTAAGATACACGCTTCTAACGGTAAAAAATCAGGTTGGGTAGAAGGAGGCGGGGAACAAGTTTTGATATTTATAATTAAGGGGTCAATATAAAAATGAAAAAAATTATTTTAAATATTTTTTATAATTTTTTACGATACAATTTTCAAAAGTTTAATAATAAAGTTATACGTAGCTATTGCTGTATTGTATAAAAAATACCTAATGAAAGGAAGCAGCAGGTACAACCTGTCAATCTTGTACGAGGCATAGCCACAAAGTAAGTGTACTGAATTTTTGTAGGTTACAATTTTTTTTATTTAAACAAAAAAATTACGTGGTTACCGGAGTACTCGTACATATGTAAGCTATTTTTCGACATAGTCGCCATTCCTCTCAATGCAGGTGGTGAAGCGGGGTATCAACTTTTTGATGCCTTCCTCGAAGTAGTTTCCCGCCAACCCCTCCGTCCACTTCTCCCCCTCCTCCTTTACCTCCTCGTCCGTTGAAAACCTTTTTCCACCCATGTACAGCTTCAGGGAGGTAAAGAGATAGTAATCTGAAGGTGTTAGGTCAGAGAAATGCGCGGGATGGTTCAGGGCATCCCATTTAAACGAGGCGAGCAGTTTCTTCGTGGCGTTTGCCGTGTGTGGTCTGGCATTGTCATGCAGCAGGCAGACTCCCTTTGTCAGCATGCCTCTCCTCTTGTTCTGAATTGCCCTCCGCAATTTTTTTAGGGTCTCACAGTATCTTGCAAAGTTGATGGTCTCCCCTTGAGGCATATATTCAATTAAAATTATGCCTTGACAGTCCCAAAACACGGATGCCATGATTTTCTTGGCTAAAATTGTGGTTTTGAACTTTTTGGCGGAGGGTGAAGAGGTGTGACGCCACTGTTGAGACTGCCTTTTGATTTCAGACGTGTAGTGTGCAACCCAAGTTTCATCTTCAGTAACGATGGAGCGGAGAAATTCATCTCCATGGAGTTTGCAGCGCCTCAAAAACTCTTGCTTTTTTACAAAATTTCGCACTTGGCGGGAGATTGGGTTGACATTTTTCACAAAAAGTGTTGTCGCGTCGACACTTCTCAACGTACTGACCTTGAACCGGTCTACACGGAAGTGTAGCCGTGTTCCGTCAGGCTACACGGAAGTGTAGCCAACATGTCGAAAATAAAATTCATCCGGTCGTGAGAGCCTCAGTACATTTACTTTCTGGATACGTCTCGTAATTTGGATATGTTAGGCATCAGAATTTGGGGTTTGGTTTATCAAGACTGTGTACTTGCTGAAGTGCAACGGTTTGCATATAATAAACTAATACATGCACATGGTCGCGCATTTGCAGGAGGGCTGACAATTGTTGTCGATCACAAATGAATGTTTATCTATATATGTATTGTATTACACTTTCATTCTTTACATTACAACATTTAAGTATTGTTGCCATGCAGCAATCTCCGACAACCAACTAGTAATATGTTAAAAATACCTTAAGTGAAAACCATTCTAAAATATGTTTTTTCGATGTGTTTTAATTGAAAACGAACACACGACCCTCGAGTTGTAACGTAACGTCTTTCAAACCAAGCCACAGAGGTCATCATAATATTCTTACACAAAACCAAAGCTTTTTTTTTTCTAAAGATTGCTTGGTTAATTCTAATAAATGATTAAAAATTAGGTACTTTATTTTTCAATCATGTCCTTGGCGAGTTTTTTAATAAATAAATCAATTTATTGAGCTATAAAAACGGGCTGATCGCATTATTAAAACTATTAGTTTCGCGTTAATGTAAAATTGGTGTGGTGAGGTGCGAGCAGCTGACTCAAGACGGACCCCTATCGTATAGTCAACTGCATAAATTGTAAAATTTTGACTTGTATACTTGCTTTCTTATATTTAACTTAAATTGTTTCATTGTGTTTGTTGATTTGTATTTTTATTTGGTTTTGTTGAATTTTTTTTTCCCTTTTTTTAATTTAAGTTTTTTTGTAAATAATGATAATGAAACAGTTAAATAATAATGTAAAGTACATCATACCGTTGATGAAAACCAAAAATTAAATAAAAATATGTTACTTTTCCTTGTAGCTCAATTTAAGAAACACTGAATGATGGAAAGTCCGTAACAGCGGAGAAAATATGCCGGTAAAAATATGGAATTCCTATTCTAGTAAATTTTCATATTAAATTCCATTATAATGTAAATCAAATGAAAATGTTAAAGGCTGCTTACATCGGGCTTTCTAAATGGAAAGTGACTCGAGGCGACTGATATCTTTGGGTAATTTTGCACGTTTTTCCTTGTACATAAACGGAATAACAAGTTTCTTAAATCTGCTCAATCCAGAAAAAAAAATGTATATTTTAATATGAAACGAAAATTAAAATTTCGTTTTTTGGCCTTCTCGAGGTTAAATAAAATGGTTGATTTTAAACTCAATTTCCAAAATTCCAGGGAAAGTGTTCCTTTTTTGTCAATTTAATCTACAAGAGAATTTCGAAACGCACGTTTTCTTATCAAAGCCCCTTTGAGTTAAAAATTTTCCCCGAGACAATTGTTTTAGAAATTACTCCGAAATGTTTACCCTCTTTTCTTTCACCCCAGTTTTCCAATTATATGTCTTGAAACATATTATTTTTATTAGAATTATAACACACATTTTATATAATTGGAATAACTTGAATTGAATTCATAAATACAGGTTTATTGATAGCAGCATAGTATGTATATAATACATTAAGACACATTTCAAGAACACATTAAAAAGAGAATACATTAAAAAACAGAAGCTATCAAAAGGTCTGGGCTCATCTAATAACATCCCCCCGACCAACATACACCCCACCAATATAGAGCGAGCTCAGCCACGGGGATACCAGATGTTTTTAGCCCACACCCTTGAACACGTAGAACAAGAAGATAAAAAAAACACAGAAAATAAATAGATGACAAAAAAATACATTCAAAAGAGAAGGCATTAAAAGGTCCGGGCTCATCCCACAAACATTCCCCCGGCCGAGATACACCCCACCAATGTAGGGCGAGCCCGAGCGCAAGGGCATCAAGATCTGTTAAGCTTGTCCACAACAGTATTTTTATGCATACTTCGATGTGTGGAAGAGAAAAGTGAACGAGGAAAAATACTGTAAGGAACTAACAAAGTTATAAGGGATAATGTGAAGAAAAGCACTCTGAAATGGTTTTAGGTGCATAGAACGAATTAATAAAAACTACAAACAAAACAAATATGTAGTGAAAATGTGAGTGTAAGCCGAGGTCGAGGAAGCCCAAGGAAATTCTGTTTGCATCAAATCAAATGATGTTTTGAATGAAGGAAATACCAAAAGTCGTTGAACGCTGTTGAGATAGACAGAAAAGATAGAACGCCATATTTCCCTATAACGACATACTTTTATTGACTCCTCCACATTTATACGGTTACTTAAATTTCTCGTACTCCTAATTTTTCTTTCTTAAAAATATCATACAGTTGATCTAACCGTAATTTCACTAAATTAATTAAATTCAAATTCACGTTCCATATAAATTTGAGGTTGATGATTTTTGAGAGTAATTATAATAAAAGAACAGTTTATAAAGCGCTATTTACAGAAAACCTCTCCTCTAGGGCGCTCTACAAGATAATCTAAAATTTTAATTAATAATACGAATTGGCATCATATGTTCAACGAAATGATTAAATATGAATAATCATTTATTAAAAGTAGAATTTAGTCGGTTATTCTAACCATTTGGTAACTTTAACTGAGTGTGAATAACGATATGAACATTGCTTAATGAATCTCTAGAGAATTTACTGTAAATTTGAACGCGGTTCTAATATTAAATGGAAAAAAGGTAGACGTGGATATTCCCCGAACCATGGGATATTGAATTATTGCTCGAACCAAATGAATATCAGATATGCAACCGTAATATGATCGATACGATATGCATAATCTCAAAGGAATACAGCTGGCTGCAAATAAATGTGCAATAGAAATGCATATGCGATACATAAGCAAGTTCATATATCAAATGAGTATTTCCTATTCAATATGGATAGCGGTAAGATTAAAAATATCTGAATGGAAAGTAAAATAATAACATTTGGTTTTGCGTAGAACGGGGAGATATATAAATATCAAATACATATTATATAACGTGCTCGAGTTCAGTCTTTGGCATACTTTAAGAAGCGATTGAAAAATACTCCAAGTTTTAAGTCAGTAATATAATGCGTTTCATTCCTAATTGTTCTTTCCCCTCCGCCATCCCTTTTCTATATTATTCATTTATTTTGTAAATATGAATAATCATTTGAATATTTTTTTCCACCTTCCTTTATTTCATTTTGTCTGGTTCGTTGAATATGATTGCCAACCTGTCAATAAGCAAGTGGAAAATATCAATATCGTGGAGAGACTTTAAACAATTAAATTCAATTTTTATGTTAATTCTTGGATTTTTTAAACTTTATTAAAAACGATTATTAGTATAAAAGTCGTTTTTTTTTTCTCTATTCCACAAATAGTGAATTTTGTATCTTATGTCGAAATACGTTTTTTTTTAATTCTGTTATTTATTTTAATTTATGTTTTGCATTATATTTAAAGTTTCTATATAAATAGCTGTTATTTTTATTCATAATATTTTTTTTTATTTATTTTGCATATAATTTATATAGAATTTTTATTTTCTTATAAAGAATGTACCCGTTAAATATTAATACATACATATCATCTCGCAATTTCGCTGTCGTGATAGGCAGAGTGGTTAGAGCGCCAGACTTTAATATTTCACACAGCTTTCACATCCATACAGCTTGTCAATCAAATTTTACGATTTCTCTGATTTTCTACATTTCCTTTCAGAATATCATTTACTTGATCCAGCTATACTTTTCTTAGTCCTCCTCTCACAAGCGTTCCATTCACATTTGCAATATATATATCTGTTATATAAGTCTTTCTTAATTCATTCGTTTCATATGCCCAAATCAGCCTGCTCTTCTCTATTTTACCTAACACCTTATGTTAAATATTAACCTTTCCCTTCCTGTGCTAAAAAAAATCTGCGCGTTCCGGTGCTGTGTATTCAATACACATCAATACACATGTAAAAATGAGCGATTTAAAATCGAAAAAATAAGAATATTCATAGCCAATCGCTTAAATTAATAAAATTTAAAGGCAAAAGTGATAATAATTGAAATTTAATTGCTGAAAACATGAAAAAAATATCGGCCGACGTTCACAAAACGGGCAAAGAGAGCACCTCAAATGGATGCCCAAGAGCTACTGAAGCGAGGGAAGCGAGCGAACTGAGATTCTATTTCTTGCGTTCCCATATACCGAAGAAGAGTGAGATTGAGACGCGAATAGCGTCGCATCCTCACCCATAGCGGTTTTTTAGAATGAATATACCTACGTCACACACTAGCACACGTTTGATTGTATTGGTGAATTTATTCCCGATTTTCACAACACATCTCTGAGGTGGCCGATAAGTGCTAATTATTATTAATATTATTTTTTTCATTCAATGCGTAAATGTATTACGGAGGAATACCTAAAATTTGAACCCAGTATCTATTATATTTATAGAGATATTAAAGTTTTTAGAAGCAATGTGTACTAGTTACACATCACAGGGAAGGATGGGTTAGTAAGTTAATAAATAAAAAAATTAACAACTCTACAGAGTCAACTGCTTTCATTTATCAAATCCAGTAATTAATCGAGCACTACACAATTAATTGACTTGCAGTAACGTGGTCTTTTTAAGAAAAATATAAAATTTTGCCCTATAAAATATTATAAATAATTGAGTCCTGATAAAGAAGTTGTCAGTCAAGCGGGAAATGAGTCGCCCCTACCCTCCGTGACAAGCTTGTCACGGAGAAAAATGTTTGCCAAACTTGAATGTGGCCCCTCGCAAAGTAGCCTAATCTCTTTCCTCAACTTTTTCAATATTACCACTTTTTGCTCCACAATAGAGTTTTCAAATAAATTTGTTTTCCTTTCTTTCTTAATAACATTTTCCGTGTTGTTTTTTTGTTCATTCCTACACGCGTATGATAAAAATAACAAGTGCTTTGAAATATTTGCTAGGCAATTTAAGATATTTTGCATACACTGAGAAGAAACTCTTTATTTCAAGTCAGTAACATAACGCGTCTCATTCCACATTTTTCTTTCTTCTCCACCAGTCTTTCCTTTTCCGTTGAATTATGATGTCTCACTTTTAATTTACTTTGTATATTGTTAATGAATTTTGTGAATGTGAATAATTCTTTGAATATTTTTCCTTTATTTACTATTTTCTGGTTGGTCGGAAATGATAGCCCCCTGGCAATAAGCCCGCCAGATTATTAAGTAATGAATCACTGAAGGAAAAATGGTATTATTAGCGATAAACTTTATATTTAAAGTAGGATGAAACGAATACGTTAATTTGATTTGAACATGATAAAAGGAAGTTATTTTTATTTATTTTACACATGACAAGAAATATACATAATATGCGAAAAAACAACAGGTAATTTAATTCGGTCACAAAACTTTAATAGATCTGGGTTTGATGATTTGTCGTGTTCCCAGTAAACTGGACTTTTGCCTGTATCTCACCGAGGACAAGGTAACTAAAGACTTTTACAAAACAAATCTGGTTAGACCAAGTGAATGAAATTTCGGATGAAGGAGCAAGAGCATGATGGGTGTTAAGTTCTACGACCACATTGCCAATGAGATGGTGCGCCTTCATCACTAGCCATTAGTCTTCCTAATAAAGATGAGGCAATGATGGTGGCTGGGTCACCTTTTGAGGTTGCAATCAGATGCTGGCAAATACCTATGCCGTTTTATCGTCTGCAAGATACTCGGTGGATCGAACCTCCTCCGCCACCATACAGTGTTATGATAGAGAAATTCGTAATATCGATTTAAATTGGGGGATGTGGAGTACCGAGCTTTTGACCGAATTGAATAGAAGCTTTTTATTACAATTTTCTTGATGGAACGTTTAGGGTGGTGATGACAAAATAAAGAAATGTATTTTTCTATGCAGCTCTGTAGTTTTTTTGTATACGATATAACCGGGCAAGAGTATTGCCATGTGACAATATCTTCCAATCAATCAGAATGATATTTACCAAGTCTTTGGTCGTTCATTTCATTTCCGTGACCGGACCATCAATTTTGCTACGAAAATCAAAAATACTGTGTTCCAATAAACATATATTGTTATTTTTTAAGTGTTTTTCTTCGTATGATGACAATTACACTGAACATTTTTTTTTATTAATTGATTTAGTATTTATACTGTAGAATTAGTCATTTAAATGCGAAAAAAACTACACAGACCTAAATTAAAGTGACAGGCCTGTTTTGCTTTACAAAGGTACCGTCGATCTGTACTCAAAACGTTGCTTATCATGCTTATATAGCAAAATATTTTACAATCTATGGATTAGAACTCAATATGACCCAACAACTCTGATCGGTGGTTTCCAACATGTCAGGATGGTCGGCTCCTATTTTAATAAATGTTAGTTTTAATAATAATTTTGGAAGCACGCACTTAATGTGTTGTAATGTTTTAAAAT
Source organism: Odontocerum albicorne (assembly GCA_949825065.1). NCBI lineage: Eukaryota > Metazoa > Arthropoda > Insecta > Trichoptera > Odontoceridae > Odontocerum > Odontocerum albicorne. Next base: position 50,928,224 of record OX463842.1, on the reverse strand, counting down.
ATTTTTGTTAAGTAAAACAGACCTATGTCTTTAATTTAAGTTTGTTGTGAAGATTTTTTTTCACGTCTCAATTATACGAGTATATAACTTTGTTAAAAAGTTTATTTTTGTCAAATTAGTAAAAAAAATATTATTTTTTTTCAAGAACACAAAATAAAATAGGAGAAATAATTAAATGTTATTGTAGCAAAGTTATTAGTCCTTTTACAGTTTAAGGATGATTTCTCCAGCTATTCCTTTGCGTTAACTCCCTTGAAAGTAATTCTCAAGCGTAAATATTAATTTAGCAAATGTGATTCTGGGCTTTGCGGCCCTCGCTTAATAAGCCAGAGAGGTCCTTGATAAATGAAAAATATAATTCCGGAGCACAAAGGGGCAGGCTATTTGCATTGCATTTCACAATTAGATAATATACCAGTTTAATTTTCGCGCAGCGCCATTGTTAACCCCAGACCAGGACTATACGATTATATTAACCCAGTGACATTAGATTTTCCAGAGATTTAAGAATATAAAATGCTAAAACATTTGTTGTTATCCTTTATTTTCCATGACTCTGAGACCATGTGTCAACTAAAATAAGGCACACTCCGTGGATGATGTAATAAAAAAAACGACTCAAAATGCATTACGTTTCCCTTCAGTCACGTAGCGTATTTCCTGGTTCTGGTATTTAAATAGTCATATGCTTCCTATCTTCCTTTTTCTGTATAAAACTCAAATGGAAATATTTCACCCAACACTGGAAATAAAATTAAAAAAGACTTTTTATGATTTTTTCGTAGAGATTACTCTTTATTTACTTTTTTATTTAACACTTTTATTGCATTTCAGTCTAGCGGGATTATTGCCAGGCGGCAATCTCTTCCAACCAACCAGACAAAAGTAAATGAAGCAAGTTACATGGTTGCATAAATTATTCAAATGACTATCCATCCCCACGAAATCCATAAACACATACGTGAGCATATACCCACGAACCCCACAAAGACGGACAATCACCCGAACATTATTTTTCATATAAAGTGAGATATCATCAATCAGAAGGAAAGTAAGGGATGGTGGAGAGGAAAGGAAAAGAAAAATCAGGAATGAAACACGTTTTTTTACTGACTAGAAATTAAGAGTTTTTTCAGTCGCTTCTAAAAGCATGCCAAGGACGGAGCGAGTCTTATATTGGTGTGTAACTGATTCCAGAGTCTCACTTCAAAGATGGTAAAGGACGACGTAGAAAACGAGGAGCGGGGAACTGGAAAAGCCAATAGACAATCTCTGTTTGAGCGTAGCGCTAATCCATGATTGGAAAGACGCTGAAAGTTTTCGGCGAGATAAGATTGACTCTTTGACAGTGAACCAATTAAATTATTCAATAGTGTTCAAATAAATAAAACAAAAGTTTAATTTTAACATATCTAAATATTATAACCACAAGTTAGAGACAGGGATTTAAAAGGCGTTGGTGTTTTTGAAAAAAGTCTCGTTTACTTTTTACCTTCATTATTATTACAATATAACATTATTGTTGTATACAATACAACCTGGTGAGTTTATTGCCAAGTGGCATTCTCGTTTATTCAACAACACCTTGAGTGAAAATCAAACGAAAACCACTTTTGAAATAACTGGGTACCAACGAGAATCGAACCTATAATTTCCGGATTGGGGGACTTTTATAACTAGGAAACGATATGTGCTACTAAACTGTTTTTTTTGTACAAATTGAAATAAACGAAAGTTGGGCACGTTCGGTAAACACCGACACAAATGGGTTATGGTGTTACCAAAGAATTTAATTATGGAGCGCCCCTATGTGTTACTGTTGCATAGATAATTAAAATGTGTATTATACTATTTAATATTTATTTATTTATTCCATGGAAGATCTTAAAATACTAACATGCTGACATATGTTTGCTGATGACATCACGCTGTGCTCTTTGCGAGGCACACAGAGAAAATAAATCTCCAAACGTTTGTATTCAAGCACACATATTTTGCCTTTAATGCGTTTATACTATACATTTTGTCAAACAATATCTTCCGTAATTAATATTTCTCGCTTTACCTCATATCTAAATCTGGCATATTTAATTCAGTCATGGTTTCTTTGGTCTACCTCTTACACGCCAATCTGACTTGTATTCTCGCTCAGACATTCATTGCCTCCACATGTACAAACCAATTCAAAGCTCCTTTCACCTATCAAAGATTTATAACAAAATTCAACATGAAACTGCTCCAGTTTTATAAGTTATGAATATAATATTACCAGGAAAGGATTAATACATTTCTTGAATCTTAGAAAAAAAAAATATTTCACTTTGTGGTGTCATGTTTGTAATTTTTAATAAAACACTTCTATTTTATTTTATATTCACCACTGTTTTTTTTTTCAGTTCGCTACCGGCTAGACTTCCATCTTCCTCGTCAGGTGAAGAGGAAATTAATTATTTCTAAAATATATATTTTCTAATTGCCATATGTATAGGAGATCGGGAGGGGTGTAGTGGCCAATAAGGTGAGAGGAGTAGTGACCAATAAGGTAAGGGGAGTAGGTAGGCGATAAAAGGATGATTTTTGAACGGGAAACATATTTACCAGGGGACTGTTATTGAAATGAGCTTGAATATAGTTTTAATCCACAATAAAAGTGTGTTCGAATCCGAGAGATAGGCAACCCTTGAAGAAAGTAGACTCTCTAAACAGTACTATATAAATTGTCGTTTTGTTATTATTAAAATATGCATTTTACCCGTGCTTTATTTTTTTATAATTTCATCTTGCCTTATTTCGTACATTGACGAGATACAAATTTTCTCAGTAAATCCACCTCCATTGCGTTAATATAACTTTCATCCTTTTTCTACCAAGACTAAGGTTCACTTTCATGCATCAAGGTGGGCGCAAACATGTATTGTAGTAATTTATTTTATCTCATAACAAAAAGGTTTAATAATCTTATAATGAAAAAACAAATAAGGAATCACTTTTTGGGTTCTATCGGGAATGGAATACGATACCCTAGGATTCGAAGTTAAGTTTCCTATCACCAAAGCCACGTAAATTGTCATACTCCGGGTAGTCAGAAAGGAGCAAGTTCCAGATTTTGCTGTAGCAACAAACATCTGCCACTTATTATATATCCATACACCTTCTCATACAACTCATGCAATTTCTCTGACTTTATATTTCCTTCTTTTTAATATCATTCAATTGGTCAAACTATACTTTCCTTGGTCTTTGTCTACTACACTTTCGACTCCAATATGTACTGTGTATGTATTTAATTATTATTTTTGTTCATTTGATCTACGTGTCCAAATCAGTTTTTACTGCTCTTATTCATATTTTTTAATACGTAAGCCTTAAGTTTACATTTATTCCTAATCCCTTCATTCCTTATTCTGTTATACATTATCGCATGATGCATTCTTCTCAGTACACGCATATCTACAGCAATCAATAAACTCCATTCAATATTGTTCCATGTTCAAGTTTCACTTCTTTTCGTCAACAAAATTGAGTAATAGAATATTCTTGTAGACCATCATCTTATTAGATTTTGATTCTATTTGTTTTACTGTCCCTATACATTTGTTTCCTATCACTACACGACGTTCAATATTTCTCGAAGCTGTTCCATCATCTGAGAAAATATAACCTAAATAGCAGAATTCCTTAACTTCTTCTCATATTTCTAAACTCACGCATGAAATGCATTTACTTTCATATCTCACGCATGTAATGCATTTACTTTCATTACTCACGCATGTTATGCATTTACTTTCATAACTCACGTATGTAACAAATGCATTTACTTTCATAACTCACGCTTGTAATGCATTTACGTTCATAACCAACGCATGTAGTACATTTACTTTCATTACGCCATGTTTACACGAGCTTAGTACTTATCATTAAAACTTATCGTTTGTACTAAGCTGTTTAGTGACAACAAATATATTAGTACTAAGATTTTATAATGCTTAGTACTAATGTGTTTGTTTACACGTGGATACAAGTGAGAGTGACAAGTGCAAGTGAGAAGTACTAATGACAAGTACTAAACTCGTGTAAACATGGCATAAGTCGGCCTCCTATCCACTTGCACTTGCCAGATTTACTAATGCTTAGTACTAATATGCTTGTTTACACGTGGATACAAGTGAGAGTGACAACTGCAAGTGAGAAGTACTAATGACAAGTACTAAGCTCGTGTAAACATGGCATAAGTCGGCTTCCTATTCATTTGGACTTGTCAGATTTACTAATGCTTAGTACTAATATGCTTGTTTACACGTGGATACAAGTGCGAGTGAGAAGTACTAATGACAAGTACTAAGCTCGTGTAAACATGGCATAGCTCACGCATGTAATGCATTTACTTTTGCTTTCATACTGTTTTATCGTGAGTTTTGATTTCACACATTCCCCTCCTTTTAATTTATTTTAACACTATTAATGTTTTCAACTGCATTTCAATGTTAAAATTTTATAAAAATGTATCAACATAACCCATATAACATATATTGTGTAGTTTTGGATGGCGTGATACTGCAAAATACAACAATACCTCGACTCCTTACCGCAAAAATTTTGGTATCGTAATGTAAACCACAATAAATCAAAAACCGCAATACCCGGAGTATGTCTATAATGATCTCATAAATAACATTAAAATAAACAATTCAAATTTTCAGAACGTTTAACATTTCATAAAAAAATCGGCTTTGACTTGTGGAACACAGTCTTAGAATATTTTATAAAATATTGTTTTGTTATTTATTTCATTTACTACATTAAATCTCGCTAAACGGGTTCCTACCTACGATTCAAAGAATGTCTCTCTAGTAGCATTTCTAGGAACCTTTTTGTAGTATTTGTTTTAAAATTATTTGAGAAAATTAATAATCTTTTTGTTTCGTGGAACTTGTATCTGGTCGCTAGCCAGCATTTAATTTAAGTTTTTATCGTTTTTCCGGTGAATTAGTTTTTTTTAAATTTAAACACCGACACAGAGTGGTGAAAAAAAGAGGCTTCAGTTCGACATAGATATGAGAAAAAATAGTGCCATTATCATCACCATCACGTCCCGTCCCTATTAGGGTAGGCAGATAAATAGATCATCATTTCTGAAATATTCCTGCAGGACAAAACTTGAGGGAACTGATAATGAAGTGAGAAAGGGGGTGTTTTCAAGTGTTTTATCTGAAACATGAATATTCTTGTAATACATTTAAAAAAACGAGACATTGGAGATCGCTGAGAATTATATGTCATAATATCAAGATTATATATGTTCTAAGATATACTCTCAGTTAGGGATGGCAAGAAAGTATTTATTTATTTATTTATTTTATTTTATTAGGAAAACATACAGTGTATATGTCGGTATTATTACTGATATCTATGGGTTTCGAAACACCAGTTAACAGTTTTCGCATATGGTTTCAATATGTACACTTAATTATGTTAGGAGATTGGTAAGAAGGTAGTAGGTAGGCTTTAAGTAATGCTGAAAATTGTTAACCAGGAGACAGTCAGGGATGAGACAGTCAGAGATCCACACCAAACCAGTTCCCGCATATGCGTAATCTAATCGAGTTCGTAGAAGAGTTAAATAAATCGAATTCCGGGAAGTCTTCCAGGTTGTTTACGAAGTTAGATGCTCTTACAAAGAATGAATTTATTTTACCTACCATTCAATTGGAAAGAATTAAAATCGTTGTATTAACCTTTCCATTCCAGTACAAAAAAAAAAATTATTTATTATATTATATTTATAGAGATATTAAAGTTTTAAGAAGCAATGTGTACTAGTTACACATCACCGGACAGGAAGGGTTAGTATGTTCCTTTTAATGTAGGCAGACAGAAAATATCTCCACTTCATTCTATCGGAGCACTGTTATTACGCTTCTGTCATATATATACTTAATCTTCCCTCTTTCAGAATTTGGTTAATTTAGTCATGCCACGTTTCATTCTAGATCTCCTCAAACTTTTCATGCTTCTTGTTACATACGTGTATATATATTTTATTTATGTAAAGTCGCAAATCGATACAAACAACATTGACGTGTTTTTTTCTGTAATTTTCCACGTAATTGTTTTAAAACTAGAATTATAACCGATAAAGAAATCTTTAAAACTATTCATATAACGAATTATCTCGTTTTATAATTTATCTCTCAGTTATCTATTTTTTACGTTGGATTTTTTCAAAATGATTATAACAAATTTTCCAATAAACTGTTTGACACAACATGAAATTCTGAATAGTCTAAGTTCATTTTTTCTAAACCTCTTTGGGTTATTTTACGTGTTTATTTTTAATGTGAAAATATTATGTTAATTAAGTTGACATGATGTTTTATACAGAATAAAAGGCAACCTTTTTACATTACGTGAATCTAATTTCTGTTATTTTAAAATCCATTAAATAAATTATGAGTTTGTTTTTTTAACGAGTTTGGCTAGCATTGTTCTGGATTTCATGTTTCTCTATTGCTGCTGTTTCATATTTATCTATGCTGCATTTAAATTTTTTTGTGAAATTACTGACATCTTTCTTGGATAGTTGAATTACAAGCCTTAATCCACTCAAGTATATTTACTGCACTATAAATCATTTATCTTCTCATGTTACGTCAGACTTTAATTTCATTATCACTACTATTATTTTTCCATTGAAGTGTATCACCACCGGAGGGGAAATGTTTTTTGGTAGTTTTTTCTTCTCCATTGTGTGAGGTCGCGCTTAAAAAAAATAAAGATATTCTAGTACAGATCGCGTTGACTTATTTTGTAACCCATTAACATCGTAGAATCGAACTGAACTGTATAATTCGTTTTTAGAATATTACGTTTTTTTATGCACAAAAACACCAATGCCAGAAATAATCAAATACAAATCCATCCATCCTGCCGTGTAGTTTATCACAGCATCGTGACTCCCGTGATAGTTTTTGGCGGCTTCTATCCATTGTATCCATCCCTTATTGCATTCTGCGACAAAGGTTAGTTATGTTGCGTCTCTAATTTGGTCAGTCCAACGCTTTAGAGTTGTTTCTCTTATGCGTTGACCCTTCCAGTGATTGCAAACCTCACCAAACTATCGCCTTGATCACGAGTAATACATCCAAATAATCTTATGAATCATTGTAGGCTTCTCGTTAACGATCTGTCGGTCATTGCTGGTTCTTTGAGAATAAAGGCATTAGTTATACAAATTCCATAGAGAGCAAGACGAATTAATACCTTCGAATATAAATAATTAAATTCAGTCAACAATACAAATCTCGAGTAAAAAAAATAAATATAATAACTTTAAAAACAATACAAATAAAAAATAAATAAAATTATTGTTAAGGGCAACAAGAATCCAAAATGATAGAAGAAATAACAATAAGATACTTAAAATAAAATTATATTGTATTTTAGAGAAGACATAAGATTGAAGAAAATGCCGAAGAATGACCTTCCTAATCTCAACATTTTAATAAAAATATTCCTCAAATCAGATACGAAGCTACTCAATAGTTGCATCCTCACGATTGTTTGATATTGATTTATAGTTTGTATTTATTTTGTTTCAAAAAGATTATTTGGTCACTTTTAGAAGTAAAGAAAAAGTAAACGTTTGCATTCAATTTATATTTATTTTAAGAAAGTATTGCCATGCGTCAGCATTCCGGTACTGACTTAAAATCAAGTAGCGGAGGAACTTTCACATTCTGTCAATATTATCTTTCGTACTTTGCAGCCTCAATTTTCCTTTATACTTTGCGAAAAAAAAAACATTTTCTTTCAAAACATGGACGTTCTCTCGATCAGGCTTTGATAGGTTCCTTTAAATACCGACACATCTTTATTTGTAGTTCACTCGGTGCGACTGTGGAACGGACTTCTCAGATTTATTAGATATACATTATCCTTATTTTTGTTTATGAGAGATGTGGATAAAAAATATTTCACTTAAAACACCCTATCATCCTCAGTTTTCCTAGATTCCCTTCCTTATCCTTGAACGAATGATTTTTCTCTAGATCTTGTATTGTTGATATATATTTGTTTTTTTTCCTGAAATTTATACGAATGTATTTTTTTTGTAAAATCTGTCATGTATTAAAACAATTTAATGTTTTCAAGATTAGCCGGTTGGATATGAGAAATTACTGTACAGCAATAATCCTGGCAATGTTTCATGTTTAAATAATGTACATAAAAGAATGAAAATAAATTAAACAATTTAAAATGAATACCTATTCCAGTAACCTATTTAATCGTCAATTTATGTACTTAACTAAGGTTTATAAACATTATTTATTTACTGATCCCCTGTGTCATCACAGAGTTATCCGACATAAGCTTAATTATGTCTTCCAAGTGAAAAAGCGTCTCGCCGCCCTGTTAGGGATTAGCCTTAGCACATCTCAGAAGGCTTTATGCCTTATGTCCTCTTTGGGGGCGCTCAGGCGGGCTATTCCAGGTTCCAGTCTGCGTTAACTTTACGGAAATGACGCGCCGTTAAGTCAGAATAGTTTTTTTATATGTTGTATAATGCACAGCGGGATATTTCTGGAATCATAGAGCTAAAAATCTCACATACAACAAGGAACTGAATTGGACTGTTTATTTTCTTTTTAGGTAACTACCGCCAGTTTATAGCTCTCTCTGATTTTTTAAAGCTGTTTTTGCTTTACGATAATACTACGGATGACATTTATTTTTCTTTTTTTTTCTACAACAGATTTATGGACCATTTAAATTAATTTAAGTTTGTTAAGTATTTTCATGATTGTTAGGATTATGTCTATCTACTAATTAATACACCCTCTTTATTTTTTGGCATTATTTTTTTTAACTTTTTCATCGTCACCATATGCTATGTCCCTATTGGTATAGGCAAATAAAACAGATATCTGATTCATTCTTATCTATCACACCTTTTTCGTTCTGCCACGTCAATTATTTTCCTCATGCTTTTCACTCTTTTATTATTTGATTAATTTGATCACGGCAAATTTTCAAGGTATTTCCAAACTCTTCGTACCTTCTTTACTATTCGTATAATTTTTGTAAATATTTTATCACTCATTCTTTTCAAGTGACCCAACCCTCGTAATGTTTAATTTTTCATTTGAAGCACTGCTTTTTCATTCAAAAAGCATTATTTCTTTATATTTTCATTCATTTATCCATCACGCGTTCTCATTTTTCTATATGAAGATTTCGGGGTATCTATAGTTACGTGTTCTAGTTGGCGAAACACTTATCTACTATACGGCAGCTGTGGATTTAATTCTCGAAACAATTAAGTCCTCAGATAGGTAAAGTGTTAGTCAACGAGGTTATGATTGCCTCAACAGTTGTAAGGTACGTGCTCAATCCAGTTGTTTTAGCCCAAACCTACATAAGATATCATGAGATCAAAATTTATAAACGCAGCAGTCACGAGTTCAAAAGTTATTTTCCTTTTTAATGTTATTTTCCAGTTTTCATTTACAACCTAACAACCTCAATAAATAGTTTAAGAAGACGCTTTCGTTTTCAAAGCTGCGGGCTAGATTTTCGTTAATACCAAGTTATTTAAAAAAAATAGTACTCTCATCTGAATTTTACTGAAAACCTCTAACACTTTTCTGATTAGCGAAAAGAAATTGCTGCAAATAACGAAAATGTTATACAGTATATCACCAATGGGGATATGTTAGGGAGTACGAACAATGGACCTTACATATGTTCTTAAATAAACAATAACATGATCACGAATTCTTTCTTTTATTCAATTAAATAAACTAAAAGACAAAGAAATATTTAAAACTGTCCCATTTAATATTATTCTTTGGAAGATTAGAGAATTTCTTTGAAAATACAATACCTCTTCAAGTTGAGATGTGGACACGCAACCTAAACTATAAAGTTTCTAAGAGACTTTATTTCAAAGAAGAGGATTATAAATCATCTTTTCCTGCAATCTTAAGTGACTAGCGACCTTCCTAAAAGCTCTTTTTTCCCATGTCAAAACTCTGTATAATATCAACTAAAAAAACCTTTCGACAACAACCAGCAATTCCATATTCCAGAAGACTTGTTTTCGCATTAACATCAATCTGTTTTCGTTCATAAAAAAATAAATTAAGACTTTTTATAAACAAATAATTTCTTCCGCATATATCTTACGATAAAAATATTACCAGAGACTTGAATGAAACCCAGGTTTCTAAATTATTATAGCAAGATTTTTACCTGAATTTAAAAATTATTCTCTAAAATTAACGTAAAAGCTTCACGTATATAAGATGCTTAATCCTCATATTAGAATCGCTAATGGGCATTTAAAAATATTCAGATACATGAAGTTTATCCCTTATATTTTTTTAGGTTATATTTTTGTTTGAAACTTAAATGTTAAGTATTTTTCAGTCACCTTATTATTTATATTATTTCAGTCGATTTATTATAATTTTCAGTCGATTTATGTAGACAATAATCTAAAGATTATTGTTTTACGTTTTATGCAGCTTTACGAATGAAACATCGGTTAATGCGGGAGAGAACACTATCAAGGAGTGAAAGAAGAAACTACAAAAAGTGTTAGACTAAATTGAAACATTGTTAAATGTTTACATTCATTGACTTGATCTTCGACCTCTTTAACCTTTCCCTTCCTGTGCTAAAAAAATCTGCGCGTGCCGGTGCTGTGTATTCAATGTACATCAATACACATGTAAAAATGAGCGATTTAAAATCGTAAAAATTAAAATATTCATAGCCAATCGCTTAAATGCATTGTATTTGAAGTCAAAAGTGATAATAATTGAAATTTAATTGCTGAAAATATGAAAAAAAACATCGGCCGACGTTCACAAAATGGGCAAAACAACCACCTCAAACGAAAGCCCGCGAGCTACTGAAACGAGAGAAGCGAGCAAACTGAGGTTCTATTTCTTGCGTTCCCATATACCAAAGTAGAGTGAGAGTGAGATGTTAATAGCGTCACTTCCTCACCCATAGCGACTTTTAAGAATGAGTATACCTACATCACACGTTTGATTGTATTGGTGAATTTTTTCCCAATTTTTACAAAATATCTCTAATGTGGCCGATAAGTGCTAATTATTATTAATATTATTTTTTTGATTCAATGCGTAAATATATTACGGATAAATTCCTAAAATCTGAACCTAGTATCATATTTATTATATTTATAGAGATATTAAAGTTTTAAGAAGCAATATGTACTAGTTACACATCACATGACAGGAAGGGTTAATATAACAATTCAATTAAGGAGGTCGGGGAAGTTTTTATTTTGATTTATTTTATATATTTACGATATCGTTATAGAAAAGTCGATGAAATGAAATATGTGTGTGTTTTAGAAGATAATAAATAAACTCGAAGTTTAATTTTAAGACTTAACTGAAAAATGGAAAATTGTGAGTTTTTAATTAAAATAATGTAAAACTTTTTTTTTAACCTGGCGAGTTTATTGCCATCTGGCAATCTTTTCAAACTTCATAAACATAATAGAAAATTAACTTTTGAACATTTATATCACATATAAATTATTATTCAAGTGTCTTGTTTTTTAACGTGTTCCCCGCGGGGAGCACAAACGACTGTGATCTGACGACAATCCAAGTTTCAAATCACAAATACTTAAAAAAAAATGACACAAAACCGAAATAAAAATTGAACTAAAATTCAAAATAATCTTTATTCTAGCGACATCTCTGAAAACCTTGTCAAATAATATATTAGTTTATGAGATATTGTTGAATAAACAGAGCGCCGAATTTTTTTGGTTTCTCAATATTTCCAGCATTAACGACCTGTCTCGCGGATCGAGTCCTGCGATGAGTCTCTCTTACGTAAATAAACATTACAAAGTCTCTCTTACGTAAATAAACATTACTAGTGCTATATGCATTTGATTGGGTGAGTGTCATGAAGCATTGATTTGATCGTAGCATTCCTTTGTTTATTTTACGTAATGTTAAGTTTATCTCCTTTATTTAATGAGTCTCCTTAAGAGTAATGACTATTATTTATTATCAGAAAATTACTTAAGTGTCATGTTTACTTGGTGTTGTAATCAAATATCAGTGGTTCTAAACAAAATATGTGTTTAAACTTAGAAATTAAAAAACGCTGAAATTGTGCCGCGCACAGGATTCGTGGAATTTGATTTTTAACGCGGTGAACAGGTTAAACGTATGTTATACCTATCATGCAAAAAAAATTATCTGAAATAAGCGATTCGTAACAATTCTAAAATGTTATAAAAATACTAGAGTTAAGGTTGTTACACACGTTGAACTCAACATTTTACAGTTCAGTAAGTACAAATCAGTACTTCCGTACTTTGATGGAAGCTGTGGTTAAGAAAAAGATAAAAGAACATCGACTCATTTCACATTTCAAAAGCCTCCACAGGAATCTTTAATCAAGGTGTGGATTGGACGTGAAAGGTGACACTGTCAACCCTTTGTACGTTCCTCTCTCTATGCTCCTTGAAACTCGATCCTAAATAACAAAGTTCCTAACACCTTCGACTAGCTATATATTAAATACGTGGATTATTTAATGAAGACAGGAGCAGACTAGAAATTAATTTTTAATTTAAGATAGTAAAAAAAGGACGATACGTCGCGCTAATAAGAAAAGTTAAAAAATATAATATATAGAAGCCTTTAAAGAATGCTGGGATGAACTTGTTTTGATAAAATACAAACAAATAGAAAGGATAATTATTATGAATACAATAAAAAAATATGTGGAAAAGTATATGAAGGGAAATAGTTGTTCCTAATCGATTCAATAGGGCGAAGTATTACGATCTAGTTTTTGTCGTTGTTGGTTCTATGGCGTGGACTGGTCTGCTTCTTAGTATTAGAGATATGGGTGGCGTGCACAGTTTTAGAAAATATTAAGAAACAACCATTTTCGAGAAGAATTATCAAAATTTAGGATGTTATATGAATACTACACAATACACTTCTCTAAACTTAGAATCGAATGTATCAGATATCGGAAGATCTACAAAAGTTTCTTTGTAGCTCGTTTTCCCTTAGTAAGTTTTTTGCGGTTTTCTTACCAACAAATGTTGATGCAATAAAGTAACTTATCAATATCCACAGTCATTACCTTCGCCTACTTATACTCAACTGATGTGTAAATGCATATATTTATTTAGAAATATTTTGAATTTGTCAATAGTGTTGGCTTCAAGTCCTGAATTGGAGCACCCTTGAGGAAAGTTTGCAATCTAAACGGCAATATAATATTAATTGTTATTGTTATGAAAGTTTGATTTGTATACCATCATCAAATAACTTTTCTCTTTTCGGTTTTTCAGAAATCAATTTATTTAACCATCTTACATTTCTCTAGGTATTTCCAAACAACACGTCTTATATATTTTTTTAACACACTAACGTATTTATTTCTCCCATTTTGCACACAACTTGACTGATACCAGAAAAATAACAGAGAAATTTTAGAATTATTCATTTGGCGAATCATCTCATATCTAAATACATTTTTCATGTTTTCATTTTCAACATTAAATGTACTCGTACATAGATGCAACAATTATCTGATAAAATATTTGTCACGACATGAAATTCTAAATAATCTTCAAAACTTTCAAAGTCTTAAGCTCTTTGAGCTTTTTTTGTGTGTTTTATGACAATCTTAAAATTGAATAACAATTCAGAACATTTGATTTTCAAAAAAAGTGCAGAGAACATTTTAATGGCTTTACTATGTTATGTATAGTAAAAATCTTTGTTTGTTTTGAAAAGTTTATTTAATATAATTTGATCATGCATTCTTTCTACATGGTCAAACTATCTCAATCTACATATTTCTTTAACTCGTATTATTTTCTAATGCCTTCTTTATGTTATCATTATTTTTCTACACATCGCTCTCATTTCCACCGCAGTTATTTTACTTGTATCGCTTTCTTGACACGTCCAAGTTTTCTTTGCACATTCTAATGCTGGAACTAAGATTCCATTATGAGAAATTATCGTAGTTTCGCTGCTCTTGAAATCGTTCGGTTGGTAAACACATTGTTACAATTTCCGTTACTAACATGGAAATTATTCCAACCGCAGTGTTACTTCACATCGTCATTCAATATATAACCATCCCTGATTTGTATTTAAACGTATTTTTTTATAATAGTATTGTGGCGGTCGCACACTCGGATACTGTGGGCATTCATAAATACGGTCAATGACCGATGAAATGACCTTCGGATTCCTCGATAAATCTAAGTAAACAAGTCCGAAGGTCACCCGCCGGACATTCATCCCATAGCCGAGCGGACCGCACTCCATACTAGAGAGAGAACGCACCACGCTGTCTCGCCGGTTCCGTAAATAGATTGTTACCTACATACAACAATTATTCGTTTTTGCATTTACAGAAACGAGACGCAGGCATATCGCGAGTGCATTCTCGCGCGCATTCTGAGAAGATATAAATACCTACGTTACTAATAAAATTGGACAGACTCTCTTTCCGCATTGCGATCTAACGTGTTTTATTATTTATCAACAAATCATCCTCATCATTGCTTCCAATAAGAACCATCTGCTAAAGTACGATACATTTAGTATTTGTTTCTGTCATTCTATAGTGAAATAATAAGTTAGTAAAACTATCTTCTTCCTGGCATTGTCCCAACTCATTGCCTAGGTAGGGTATTGGGGTCAGCTTTTCTCGTTCTCAGGATTTATATTCTTCGGTTCTGGGTGTCGCTTTCATCTAGGCCGTTTCTCTGCAGGATTTAGGAGTATTGAGTCATCCAGGAGTTCTTTGGTCTTCCTCTGGACGGCTATCGAGGAAGATCCACAGGCATTGCCCGATTTACAGTATGGTCTGGTGGTCTCCGTCTTATGTGCCCATATTATCTCAGCTGTCGCTCTTCCAGCTTACTATTTATGTCAGTGACTCCCAGGCTACCACGAATGCGTGAACTCTTAATTATATATTTCAGTGATACTCCTGCCGACCACCTAAGCATTCGCTTTTCTATTGTTTCAAGTTGCCTAGAGTAGGAGCTGTACATAATCCAGCATTCTGAGCCATACATAATTGCGGGTCTAACGATAGTCTGGTATACCTTTCCTTTCAGTTTAATAGACATTTTTGGGTCACACAAGTTAGTAAAACTAGTATAAGGCTATTTAATATTTTAAATGTATAAACAAAAACTACTTTAAGATTTATAAAACTATTTATTTTATACCAATTTAACTAAATAAAAAATTATCTATTGGTCAAAACAATTTCAAACTGTTAGTTCATCCCTACACACAAGACCTACGCCACAGGCATCCCTATATTCAACCTCTTGAAGGCACGTCTTATAAAAACCTCAATTTATTTATTTGGGCACTTTGTAAGAAAATATGCGCTCGATATTAAGGCAAGAAGATTTAGACCCGCTCCGGTTGTGTATTATTTTTGTCAACAATACACCATGAATTTATGGGAGGACCAAAATTCGACATTACCTGACACACCAGTGGCGGCGCGCCGTGCTGGGATTTTATTTTTATTAAAAATGTTACATGCTCAGCGATTATGAATCACGACCCTTAAAGAAGGATTTCGATTGGCCTCGGGTTTAATGGGAACTTTTTCCTTTTTCGCCCGAATATCTGCGGGTGGTATTTGACTCAAATATTTATTTTTTTCTACCCAAAGTGGGATTTTGGTCAAAGAACATATTTTTGCAATTTAGTGTATAAAAATATTTTTATAATACTAAAATATTTATAAAAATTTACTTACCAAATTATTGACCCTAACATATGTTTATGTAAATAAATATTTGGTAAAATTTCCCTTTAAGTATGTTATTATCTGGTTTATGTATACAACGGTTTATTTACTTGCTAGTTTAAGATAACTCAATGAAATTCTAATAACTATTTTCTTTATTTCTCTTTCTTTCAGTACACAACAAAAAACACCTTAGCTCTTTTTAACACATTCCTAGTGCTAACAATTACTTTTTTTTAGCCAAAATGTCATAGGTTAAATTCTCAACAAGATTGGGACTCGTTAAACGAACCAATATTTCATCAAATGGATTATTTATCGTTGTACTAATGCTTAAAACACACTTTAAATAAATTCTCGGAGTGCTCCTGTAGAAGCAAAATATACGTAAACTTTTTCGAACGGTATTCTCAAAATTGCATTGTTGATGTATGCATATTGAAGAACGTGGTCAGGAAATATTATTGTATTCGAATTCATCAATCAAACTTTTAAGATAAGAACTATTATAGTGTACAACTTTCTACCTGTCGATATACCCGTTTGTAGTATAACAGTGCGACCGTTTGTCTTCGACCTCGGCCCCACAGGTAGGAGCCTCGCTTGGTGTTTAGAGCTACGCCACTAGGTGACTATAATAGTCACGTAGCGTTGCGCGAAGCATGCAGTGTGGCCATTGCGATAGTATAGAGTGCATTGGTTCGCTAGGATATGTAACCTAGCTCGCAGCGTAGCTCTAAGCACCAAGTAAGGCTCCAACATGTGTGGCCGAGGCCTTACACTCGGGGTTTACGATTTCAAATTCCGATAATAATCAAAATAATCATGAAAAAGGATCCTATTTTGATGTTTTGTTACATTTTCTCACGCTGTGGTATTGCCTACTAATCCACAAGTGTTACTAAGCGAGTACACAAATCAGATGTGCATGATATGCGCGGAAGACGTATACCGAAGAAAACGTGACTGGGTCCAGTGGACCAAATTGTTGAAAAATGTGAAAATATTGTGGCGTTCGCATGCTCGGTCAATGACCGGCGATCCGACCTTTGCATACCTTGACAATTCAAAACAAACAAGGTGCAAGGTCCACACGCCGGTCATTCAACTCACGGCCGGGCGTGGAGCGCATTCCATGTTAGATCGAGAGGGCAGCACATCTGTCGCGCCAGTTCCCAAATCTGAATGATACCTACATACGACATTAATCGTGTTGCGAATGCAGAAACGAGACGGCGGCATATCGCGAGCGCATTCCCGCACACATTCAAGAATGATATAAATACCTACGTCTACCAATAAAATTTCTCTTTCCGCATTGCGATCTAAACGAGTTTTATTTATCAACAAACCATCATCATCATCTCTCCTTAAATATAAATTAAAATACCATTTATTAAACGCCGTTTAAAGAGCAGATTCTCAAGAGAGCTTTTACTTGAGATTCCATTTGCACTACTTTGAAGATTTGAAATATGGAAAAAAAAAACAAGTAAAGTGTAAGATTAATTGAAAATAATGAATTATAGAAAATTGTCCACGACAAATGCATGAATGTGGAGGAAGCAAAATTTGCATTGAATAGAAAACGGAGATTGATTTTTCAAGTATGGTGTAACGATATGTACTATATGTTTGTCTCATTTCAGATACTTTGGGAATCAGTAGAATTAAACTTTCGTTTAATACGATGATATTAAAATAAAATTTCTAGTCCCTGCGGATTTTAGCTTTAAACCTCCTTTCATAATAATTTATTATAACAAAACAGCAAATATAACAGTATCTGAAATGAATAATTACGAGTTATATAATATTAAGCAAATTTTGTAAGTCTCGCTGAAGTTGTTTAAGACACAATACAAGTGAAATATTATAATAACATTAAATTTTGTTCAATTAGTAGCGACCTCTCATTGCCTTTCTTACAAATAAATTTAGTCTGACAAGTCATGTGTCACCACGAGAAGCTGGGCAGGTTCTAGGGAAGTTCTTAACTACAAACATTTAGGAATATTCTCTGATATTATGTGGGAAACTTGGACGTCTAAAATTAATGAAAAAAAAAACGAATTGCAGGAACCACGGTCGTCGCTGAATATTGTCAATATTGTCAACACATACGGTCAACGACCGGCGAAACGACCTTTGGATATGTCCAAAGGTCGCATACCAAAACATTGACGCAGCCGGACATCGCGCCAGTCCCGCAAACAAATTGTTTACCCACAAATACTATTTACGATGCATTCCACAGTAGAAAGAGAACGCATCACGCTGTCTCGCCGTTTTCGCCAACAAATTGTCTACCCACAATACTATTTGCGATGTCTGCAATATTTCAATCGACCATTTCTGCACGCACAGAAGCGAGATAAAAATATATTGCGGGCGCACTCCCGCGCCCATTCTGAAATGTATAAATACCCACTTACCGATAAATAAAGATTATTAATCATTAATTATTTATTATTCATTCACTCTCTCTTTCCGCATTGCTAATTGACGTATTTTATTTATTTACCAACAACTACTATCATCATCTCTTCAGACAAGAAGCATTCCGCTAAATAATAAATGCAGGGGAAATACACGCACGAAAGATAATATATAGTGCGTCAAAGAATGACAGAATGAAAATGTAACTATTGGGGAAGAATGTGAGTTGAAAAGCTGATAATATCACATGATTCTTCCTTCAATCCCAATCCTGCCTGAAGAGAGACTCGATATAAGAGTTTCAAGTGTTACGGGGTTAAGTGAAATTAGGAGAACAACAAATTTATGTATTATTAAATATTCTAAAAACTTATACGTTCAAAAGGGGCGATAAAACACGTTGAAGTGATTTAGATATGTTGAACGGATAGGGGACGGATTAGAATGAAAATGAACGGCACCATACAAATACTGTAAAATAGATGGATAGTTGCCGCACGATACTCGGAGATTTCGACTCACTTTATGCTTTTCCGGTGAAGAGATTCCTCTTCAGCAGGTAAAAGTTGGTCGTAAGTAAAATACAGAAGACTGGAGTGAACTGAGAATGTATTTTTTGACGTTTTGCGCTTCTTATGTGCGCCCAATTGTTAATCGTGAGCGCCTATTTTCGCCCGTGCATGCCGTCATGGCTTGCGAGATATTACGTATCTCGCACGTTTTCGCATGCATGGGCTGGCCGACTTTTGATAGTAGCTCTCGCGAAGGCCACGCAAAAGGAACATTTCATAACAATCGGTACATTTTACATATCAACAAAACATCTTTAAATATCAAACAAGAAAATATATATAAATCTTATTTTAGGTGATGCATACGTCCGATACAATAGAAAAAAGTTTTCTTTCAGTTTTTACACCAAAGTTGGGTTAAACATGATATTGTAGTATTAAAGCATAGTGAGGCCTGGTTGTAAAAAAAACTGGAGGTTTTCAACATATCAGGATAGTCAATTCCTTTATGAACAATTTTTATACTGCTTTTAAGTTATAGATTGTAAAATATTTTTTCTACAATTTACAAGCTGGTGAGCAATTTACTTAGCACAGTTTGACAGTGCTATTGTAAAACGATACAGATCTGTATCGCTTTACAAAAGATCTGATATTTGATACTTTAATTTTAGTCATTATGTAGATTTTTTTCACATTTAAGTGTCAAATTATTCTTTGATAAATTTTCATTAAAAAAATTCTAAATAAACGCTTTTATAGTTCAATACTCCTTATTTATTTATTCAGTGACAACTGTATCGCTATACAATGGCTTTGAAAAAATGTGAATGAAGCTTTGTTCCATGAATATATGATACACGTTTATACCCAAACATGCTAAAATATGTACCAACGAGTTTAATTAAAAAAATTCTTATTAATAATTGAATTCTGCTAATTGAAAATCGATACAATCAATATAAGAAATAAACATGATGGGAGAAGGGATTTATAATATTTATAAATGGTTTTCATAGTGTGTTTTTAAATTAATTTTTTTTTTTATTTCAAACATATTGCTGAAAAAAAATCGATCACTTGAGACCGAGGAAAATGTATACTATATTCTATCCTTTGAAAGCTTGTTAGTGCATACTGTGCTAACTGTTGCATTTGAGCAGTCTTGACAAATTAAATTCAAAGTTTCGGTGGCGAGATGATTTCATGACGATTGACATGTTTAGTTTGCTCTCTGCTTTAATATTTATGTAACCATTAAAAAGCTATGTAAAAATTAAATGAAAACGTATCTGCCGGAATTTCGACCAGAGATGCCAGCATTTTTTGCAGTGATACTTAACTCCGCCTGTGCCGCCTAGGAAGGATTCATTGCCGGTCCCAAGCCCGGATAAAGGAGGAGGGTTCCCAGGCAAGGTTAGCAGCTTACCTGAGATATAAACACTGTAAACGCTCACAGCACAGGAGAAGGAGCCTCGGACAGTAACAGACTCTTGAGTCTATAGAAAGTTTAAGAAAAAGATACTTATCATTAGACAAGCATTCTTACTGTTTTAAGACATGTTACTCTATTTCTGAATTATTCAACGTAAAAGTTTGTAAAACAATATTTTGTATTATAACTTTGAAAATAATGTACACTCAAGAACAAATTGCTTATAACAATATATTTTTTGGTTTTTGTGAATGAAATCTGAAAGATATCGGAAGTTGCCTTTAGTAAGGAATTTATTAACCTTAGCATATGTGTTGTAATGTATATCGGTGGCCGTGGTCTTACAATTAATATTCCCGCTAAAGCATTGGTTCCCAAGAAAGTGGTGTCGTTATATAGCGCAAAAAACAAAACATTGTCTATGCAAACCATATGGCGTGGTTTCCTAGAGAGCGTTGGTTGTGTCGTTATATAGCGCACGTAACAAAACATTGTCTATACAAACCAATGGCGTTGGTTTCCTAGAGTGCGTTGGTTGTGAGTGTAATGTCAAATAGCAATGCTGCCATTTGCATGATGGCCGTGATAGCGGAGCAAACAGTCGTGGAACGATTTTTCCCGTGTAGCGGACACCGTTTTACAATAAAAAAAATTGTAAGAAATAATGAAGCTTTATATAATGTGAAGAGCAAAGACTATATAAAAGCCCAGTCGCAACGAAATATGAGGAATAAGATTTGATTTCCACTGACAGTTGTGGGTTCTCATTTCTGCCGTCTGGCGGCATACCAGGCGGATGCGACGCAAACGTAATTTAATTTGGACCAGCGAAAATTACGAAATATTGATTGATTTTGTAAGAAATAGTGAAGCTTTATATAATGTGAAGAGCAAAGACTATAGAAAAGCCCAGTTGAAACAAAATATGTGGAATAAAGTTTTCAACTTACAGTTGTGGGTTCTCATTTCCGCCGTCTGGCGGCGCGCCAGCATCACGTCATGTAACGTGCGCTATATAAGGAACCCGCTTTCTTTGGAAACCGTAGCTTAAGCAAGCTGGTGCCTTAGATTCGTGTCCTGGCAAATTCACTTGCGGACTGGTTTTATTCTTAGACCATTTAACATATAAATTAATGTTTTTCTGTAGCTTATATGCTGCTTATCATAAATTCTTATGGTGACACTAAGCAACACAAAAAAGCTTTAAAAAACTGACGAAAATAGAAATGAAGTCTTTGCTTATCTTCCGATCTGTGAGTAATACTTCTTTGATATTTGATTATCACTCAAAATTATTGATGTGGTTTATTTACTAATTCCAATGTGTTTATTTTGTATTCAATAATTTGAAAAATAAAAGTCCTTCAGTAATATAAGCAATATAGATTTATGGGAGGGAAATCCAGGTATTGAATATTAATAAAAGAAGCCGAGTAAATGCGGCAGAAATGCGCGTGCTGAAAAGTGTATTTCGATGTAAGACAGAATACGAAATGTAGGTATTAAGCATGAATGTGTTGTAGAGACCAATATACTGAGGTTGTATTAATAAATAAGACGAAAAAAATTACAGGTAAATCTGCAATGCGAATATGAGTAAAAGTAGTAATAGAGAAAAAAGTATATTTATGAGGAAAGATAATGGAGTAAGATCAAACGAAGAAACTGTTTGAAAAATTTGACGAATATAGAGGAGGCGAAGAAATTATGTAATAATGGGAAAGTTTGGGGCTAACTCTTTTCTGTGCTTTCTGCTGCAATGAATTACGTACTGATTTGTTTATATACTCGTATTTGCATATGACACCTAATACGGTATAACTATATAATCCGATTCGTGATATCATGTTGCTTGTAGGGCAAGGAGCTTTAGTACATGCAGCCTCTTAATGTCTACTTTCTCCATTCGTGATATCATGTTGCTTGTAGGGCAAGGAGCTTTAGTACATGCAGCCTCTTAATGTCTACTTTCTCCATTGATCTGCAGCTGTTTAATCCCAGTTGTATTGAGCTTTCATATTTTGTAGCATGCTATGGAGTATTTTCTTATATATTCCGCGCAGCTTACTAACATTTTTTTTGCCCCCTATCAGCTCATCAAAGTGTGAAATTTATCAGGATTCTAAATATGTCAGTTTGATATTCTAACTTATGTTACCATAGAATTGTCATAACTTACCTGAAGTGCCACTGCTGACATAGTAAAAACAGTGTATAAAATAATCTAATTTTCTTATAATATTAATATTTACTCAACTTTTTCATGCATACCATTACGCCATTCTCGTCTAACTTTTCTCCACTCACTCCCTTCGCCTCTTCTACGTCCTTCGCATACAACTCCTACGATTTTTCTAACTTTCCTTTTTTTTAAATATCATTCACTTGATCCAACCATACTTTCCTTAACTTTTTTCTACCACACTTTTTCCTTAAATTTGTTCTTTATATTTGTTTTATTAGCCTCTGTCCACATGCCTAAACTACGAGTATCTCAGAGTGTTTTTCATCATCTTATTCAGCCTTAAATTCACAATCACCCCTAATCACTCAATTGTATGTTCTGTCATACATTGTCACCACATTTATTCTTCTCAGTGCATACACTTATTCGGATTCTTTAGTGAGTAAACCGTCGCACACCAGCAAACTCACCGACCAGACCGCAGTACTGGATTCGATAACACACCGAAGTCAGACGATCGATGCACACCGGCATGTTTATTTATATTATTTTTTTATTTTTAAATAATAAATATGACCGATGTCATATGTATCCTTATATACCAAAATACTAGATGGAAAAATGCCAGTGTCATTTAAGGAGAGTAGCACAGCGCGATATTTGAGCCGACGACTTTTCGTACAGAAATTCAGTGCGTTACCATGTGACCATGCACTCCCTTTCGAACAACCATTCTCAAATATTTCTCCTCGCATATCTAATACAATTCATTTAATTAAACATATTTTTATCTTTTGTTGGTTTCTAATATAACTGAAGTCGGTCCTGTCCATTGCTCCATCATCTTTAGCGCGGATCTGGAGTCACGCGATTATAATTCTGATTTATTTTCCTTAAACATAATTTATTTCATCGCCCTACTCCAGGCAGCGCCCTCAAGTAGGCCGGTGCCATACTCTACGACCCTCGCGAGTGCCTTCTATACAGGGCTGACTTGCAGGTCAAAGTGGAGTGCAAAGTGTACGGACTATTCTGATTTTCCCAGATGAATTCAAAATTATAGTTTTTGTTGTGATTAAGATTTTATAATAGGTAAGCTTTTATACCCAAAGTCATGCAATCTTTTTTAAAGGTATTTACTCGTATATTCACTGGTGCATCCGGTCTAGGAGTATATGAAAAGTCATTTAACTTATTTTTTTAATAATCCCGATTGCCTTCATTTTTATTTTGCATTGTATTATTAGCTCCGTAGTCTAGCTGATTTTAATAAGAAATCAAAGATTTTCGAATCCAACAACATGGACCTAAAGCTCCGCAAGTAATTGGTCAAAATACGAGTATATGTATGGTTGCGAGACATGGTGCATAGGCGAAAGAGATCGAAAAATATTAGAGGCCTTCGTGATGTGAACTTATAGACGAATACCAAGGACGAATACCATTTCCTGGAGAGACCACATTACAAATAACGAGGTTCTCAGCAGGATCCAAGAAACCAGGCACCTGTCAAACACCATATCGGAAAGACGTGCAGAATGGATGGGTCATATGCTGCGACATGAAAATCTCTTGTACGATTGGCAGAGGGTGACGAAATTGAGGGATCGATTGGTAGAGGGTGTCCTCGCCGAGAGTATCTGGAGCAATTATGCCACGATATGGATCATGCACCTCCTATACAGAGCTCAAGAGGATCGCTGAGGACCAAGCAAAATGGAGGAGGAGATGCAGGGCTTTGCTGCTAACCAATCCCTAGGATTGAAACTGAAGAAGAAATCTAGCTGGAAAGATGTTTTACTTAGCCCAAGGGGCATAGGGTTCAATTTCCAATGGCACCCAAAAAAATACTGTCTTAATCTGGCCATACTGTTCTTATATGGTATTTTGATTCTTCTTTGACATACTTTTTTAGGATTTAGGGAAATCACCTGCAATTAAAAATATTCTTAATTAAATTTTTATTTGAATAAAACGATATAATTTGAAATAAAACGATATAACAAGGTTCATAGAAATAATTAATTGATTATATTTTCTACCTCCCTACTCCAATAGGGAGAGTTGGCGTGAGGTCGATGATGATTATGAAAAATTAATTTCCTATTCAAAACATATGTTTCATCTAAAACCGTAACACAAAACACACTCGCATTATTCGTCGAATTCTCATTAAATATGGTTAATTAGGATGGATCATTACTTTTATCCACAGTTTTAACAAATGTGCCCGAAGTTTGTTAAAATGAAACATGTTTAAGCCATCCCTCCCTGTGACGTGTAACTAGTACACATTGCTTCTAAAAAACTTTAATATCTCTATGAATTTAATAAATACTGGGTTCAGATTTTTGTTCCTCCGTAATACATTTACTCATTGAATTAAAAAATAATATGAATAATAATTAGCACTTATCGGCCACATCAGAGATATTGTTTGAAAATCGGGAATAAATTCACCAATGCAATCAAACGTGTGCCAGTGTGTGACGTAGGCACATTTATTCTAAAAAACCGCTATGGGTGAGGAAGCGACGCTATTCACGTCTGTCTACTTCGGTATATGGGAACGCAAGAAATAGAATCTCAGTTCGCAATTGTGTTTTTTCCTTCGAGGTATAACAGTCCGAGACTCTAGGGCATCCATTTGAGGTGGTCTCTTCGCCCGTTTTGTGAACGTCGGCCGATGTTTTTTTCTTGTTTTCAGCAATTAAATTTCAAATATTGTCACTTTTGACTTTAAATTAAATTAATTATAGCGATTGGCTATGAATACTCTTATTTTTCCGATTTTCAATCGCTCATTTTTATATGTGTTGATGTGTATTGAATACACAGCACCGGAACGCAGGGATTTTTTAGCACAGGTATGGAAAGGTTAAGCATATATGGAACAGTTACTTACTTAGTACGTTTAATGTCAGCTAATTTATCGTTGAAGAGATCTCGCTTGTTACGTTAAGGTGATGGAAAACTAAATGCTCAAAATATTTTAATACATATCGTGAATTTTTTTTAAAGAAAATTTGTGAAGTTCAATTATTGAAAAACGACGGAATGAAGTCATCAGAAATGAATACATATATAAAATAGATGTTTTACGTAAGATAAAGAAAGGAGTTTTAATATGGTTTGGACATGTGTAAACAGACATATACATTACCCGGTGGTAAGTAATACACTTCGGGCTTAAGAAAGAGACTGTCGATTTGTAGAGCGTCGTCTCTGTCGCACGGACTATTAGCGCATCGTGCGACAGAGACGACGCTCTACAGAGCGACAGTTTCTTTCTTAAGCTCGATGTGTATTATTTACAGCCGAGTACTATAAGTCAGAAACGTAAGGTGTACGTGGAATAGGTGGACCAAGGAAAACAAGGATAGACCTAATGGACCAGATTTTGAAAGACGATAATTTGAGGAGTATCAACACTAGAAGATTTCGCATTACGAGATGAATCAATATAGAGATAAGTTTTGTGATTCTTCTTCTTCCTAGGGTCATGTCAGGTCCTCCCAACGTTTACTATCACCTGAGAGTAGGCATATTTGTCTCCAGCAGCCCGAAAAGGATCCCTTACGCTCCTTATACCAGTTTTGTGATTGGTTAGAAAAATTAAGAGATCTGTACACTGTACCTATATAGTACACAAAAGACATGGCTTCATGCTATTTATGCATCTTATGAATGTTTCAGCTGAGTTCTTTAGTATGAGTATTTAGGACAAACATGTATACCATAATGTAGGACATAGGTTCCCAAACTGGACAATATCGCCTACTTGTGGGTTATGAAGGAATCTTGGTGGGAAATACTGGCTTCGGAAGAATTTGGTGGGCGATATGAGGAGTCAAATGGGCAATAACAGACTGTTGAAAAAAATAATGTCGTGTAAAAATGAGAGATTTAAGGATGGTATTGACAAAAATAGAGCCTAATATTGACAAATTCATAACACAACACCAGGTCAACACTCCTCCTTTTCATTAAATGTTAATATTCTTTTTACTTTTTTATGTGTATATTTTTTTGTTTTATTTTATTAACTTGCCTTACTGTGCTAAAAAATTCCGCCAGCCACGGTGCTGGACGCTAAGCGTCCAGTGAAAAATGTATATTTTAAATTAAAATTATGCAAAATCTACTAAGTTATTTTTTTGTAATGAGCTATAAAAATAATTTTATTGTGTATTAAAACGTCGAATAATCAAATAAAATATAAGTCCTGGTCACTCGCTATCCATCACAGGGTGGCAAGTGTTAAATAACTTTATAAATTCAATTCAAAATTATTTTATTTCTAAATGTGAAATTATAAAAATGCACATGTTACATGAATATATTGGTGAATATAACAAAAATACGCATAGACACGCTCACTATTTACTATTATCTTAAATAGAGATACAATTTTCCAAAGGTGGTGATGAAAAATATTGACGTTGAAAAATATACGTCGAGTCAAATGAGTTTGGGAATGTATGATGTAGGATAATGGAAGTATACATATTCTTCATGTGCCTTGCCTAGTCTATATGGAGACCCACAAAATGGAGAGTTCGGCACTGTTATGTTCTTGTTCTCAACGATTTGCATATCTTTAGCAGAATGGTTCTTATTGGAAGAGATGATGATGATTTGTTGATAAATAATAAAACACGTTAGATCGCAATGCGGAAAGAGAGTGGAATTTTATTAGTAACCTAGGTATTTATATATTTTTAGAATGTGCGCAAGAGTGCGCTCGCGATATGCCTGTGTCTCGCCTCTGTAAATGCAAAAACGATTAATTGTAGTATGTAGGTAACAATCTATTTACGGAACCGGTGAGACAGCGTGGTGCGTTCTCTCTCTAGTATGTAGTGCGGTCCGCTCGGCTACGAGATGACTGGCCGGCGGGTGAACTTCGGACTTGAATGTTTAGATTGTCGAGGAGTGCGAAGGTCATCTCATCGGTCATTGACCGTATGTATGAACGCCCACAGTATTCGAGTGGGTGACGGCCACATATCCATTAAAACGACAATAGGTATAAATTTTGTATTATTAAAAATTAATATTATAAAGCACGTTGTTTACTTTATTAAAATAGTCGATAGACCTTTATTTAAAATATTTTTTTAAAGCAACAGCACTTCGTGCAATGATGCCTTTGATATCTGAATTGTACTGTGCTTTTTTTGTAAATATGTAACATTTTGTCCAGCTAATTGGCATGTGGTAATTTCTCCCAACCAATCGTTAATTTGAACTTCATGGAAAACCAAACTGAAACCATTTTTTAAATTAAATTAATACCAATGGGAATTGAACCCGCAACTTCTAAGCTGGAAAACAGGTATCCTACCAACTAGGAATATATGAAATTGTCAATGTTGAACCAAATATTGTGATTAATTATTTCATTTTAATTTTGTCTTATTTTAATTTGTTAAATTTATTTATTTTATTTACACATGACAAGAAATCTATAAAATACACAATTTCAAAACAAAAAAACAACTGGTGATTTAATTTGAATACACAATTTTAATGGATCTGGGTTTGTTGCCCTTCATTTGTCGTGTCTCCAGTAAACTAGGTTTTTGCCTGTATCTCACTGAGGACGTGAGATATATCTATATCTAAATCTGATTTAATTTATATTTGTTTGTTTGGTTTTACGTATTACTCTCGTTCAGTGTTATTTACTAAGCATGTCATTTTTTCATTATTCTTTTATTGCAAATTCACATGTCATATTTTATTTTAATTATAATGTTTTTAAAGCTTTTCAAATTCATCCTTTTAGTTTAGTAAATTGAAGAGTAAAACTCACAAACCACTCAAGAGCCAAAAAAATTGTAAAGAGTTATAAGAAAAAAACTGTGCAGTATTTGAATAAACTGCTTGTGGCGATGTGCCCAGTGACATCTTTGGTTGTAAATCAGAATCAATTTTAGTTTTAATTCACATATATACCATTTATGGGTCTATTGTCAGTCGCTTGTTGATGGACTGTTTTTTCCATATATTGTAAAAAAATCTAAATATGGTTGTCATGTGGTTTATGAGTTTAACTCTTCAATTTTTTATGTTTTCAGTAAGATGAATAAGGCTCTGAGATTTTTTGAGGATGTTGAACAAATTAATAAAAAAAGAAAAAAATATATGTACAGTACAAATGTGAGTGGAAGACGTAGTAGAGGAAGATCAAGAAAAGTGTGGTTGGATCAAGAGAATGATAGTTTTAAATAAGGAAATGTAGAAAATTGTATAAGTTGTATGGATGTAAAAAAGGCGAAAGATGTGTGTTGAGATGAAAAAGTCTAGCGCTCCGTCCATTTTGCCTACACATACAGGGTAATGGCGTGATGGTATGTATGTATGTTATAGTTTGTGAAAACCACTCTGTTGACCAATATTTTTCATAGAAATAAACAAAACACTGTTATTAAATTACTTTTATCAAAACTCAATATATTGCGTTATATATTTATAACATTGACGAAAGTAAGACATGGTTTTTTTAATAACTGAATACAGATGTTTAAAGTGTCGTTTATATTTCCAATAAATGAATCTTCTTCCCCCTGGCTCCATCCCAACTCACTGTCGGCGAAGACTGTTGGGGTCAGCTCTCCTCGTCCTCAGGTTGTATGATCTTCTGTCCCGGACTATGTCCCCCAGGCCGTGCCTCTGCATCAGGCTATCTTTTTGCACCACCCATGAATTCTTAGGTCTTCCTCTGGTTGTTATTCGAGGAAGATCCGTGGAGATTGCCTGGTTTACAATGTGATCTGGTGCTCTGCGTCCAACGTGCCCATACCATCTCAATCGCCTCTCCTCCATCTTACTGTTGATGTCTGTAACACCTAGGCTTCCACGAATGCGTGAGCTTTTTATTGTGTCCCTTAGGGACACACCAGCTGGCCATCTTAGCATGCGCATTTCAGCAACTTCTAGTTGCCTAAAGTAAGAGTTATACATCGTCCAGCATTCGGAACCATAGAGGAGTGTGGGTCTGACAATCGTTTGGTATACTTTTCCTTTTGACTTTACTGGCATTTTCGGATCACATAAAACTCCCGTCATTGATCTAAACTTCATCCATCCCACACTAATTCTATGTGTTACATCTGCTGCACATCCTCCATCGCTATGAATGAGTGACCCAAGAGACTTAAAGGAGTCACAATTTGGTAATGTTTCTCCATCCATTTGCATTACGGGAGTGACAGCATTTGTGTTCTCGAATGGTAGGTACAGATACTCTCTTTTCTTTCTGCTCAATCTCAATACATTGTCCTCCAAGATTCCAATAAATAAATAAACAAATAAACAATATCGTAATATTTCCAATAAATAAATAAACAAATAATAAGATTATTTTAATCAAATGATGATGCAGTCTGTTGATGCAAAATTCCAATAAGTATTCTATAGAAACCCGTATGGCCTAGTAATTAATTTTTGAATTTGGTATCAATAGTTTCAAAGGCTGTGGCTTACCATTAAACCGGGCCCTTTTATTTTGTCCCTTCTCTTATTCATCAGTCCCTGCTTCCGAATCAACAGCCGAGCTACCCTCACCTCTATTATGATTTTTCCCCTTGAAAATTTCAATTTTCCTCATTTTGAGGGATGCCTTTATTATTACTTTTTAATCTACTTTCTTCAAGTTTCTATTCGGAAAATTTCCACCTAATTCTTCGTCCCGAAATGAAGTTCAAAAACTCGCAGATTGATTTCATTTTATGTCATTTACATATCAATCTTGAAAAAGTAAAAAAAAAATTTCATTATACCGTTAAAATGAGGAAAAAATATTTGGAAAAATATCGAGTCGTGACCGCACAAACGATAAAATAACTTTTTAGTTCATTCAAAAAATAAAAGAGAAAATAATTGAAATATTAAAAAAAGTTAAATTTTGGTAACAAAATCAATTGTATGCTGAATATTAGGGCAGCTTTTTTTACATTGGAGTGATGCCTGATCGGGTGAGTCATACAAGATGAAGCTTGCCCTTTTGATAGCACCTGTTTAAATGTTTTGATCAGAAGAAATCTATATTAAAACATGTTGTTTTCCTGCATTCATTTATATTGTTATATTTCTAAACGAAAATATTATTATTATTTAACAAACAATCACGCCATTACATCGAGTTCGGCAGAGGCGAATGAACACCCAAGATTTACCATCAAGATATACTGGTATATACATATTCCGTATTATTTATCGTTAAGGCTTATGAGATATTATGTAGATTTAAAGACATTGTTTAAGTACCTGGCGATAAGTGATACACATCGGGCTTAAGAAAGAGACTGTCGCTTTGTAGAGCGTCGTCACTGTCGCACGGACTGTTAGGGCATCGTGCGACAGGGACGACGCTGCACAAAGCGATAGACTCTTTCTTAAGCCCGATGTGTATTACTTACCGCCGGGTACTATAATTTGTTTTATCAAACACTGGTGAAAAGTGGAATAAACAGTGTTTGATAAAACAAATTACAATACATATTCCACTTTGCTTCAGCAAACCAATACATTTTCTCACACGACCATTTTTGTTCTTCGGACCCTTTATTTCAAAATTTCACTTATTTATAACAACTGTGTTTTCCTCGTCCATCCTTTGTCTATGATCGTACCCGCGTTTACATACACAAACCCTCTCATAACATAAAGCTGACATTTATTTAGATATTTGCTTAAAGTATGTAAATGGCCAGAATTTTACCATTCGGCTATATTTTACAACCAACCAACCAAGATTGAACAGATCCCTGCCTATTGATGACCATTGCCTTACGTTATCCTAAATCACATACATATATAACTTTATTCTCTATAATTCGTATTATACGGGATTATACTAAAGAAAATGTAGCAACACCCCTGTGATGTTTAAAAAATTGGCCCCAATACAACCTTGTAACGACATTCATTTATTTTAATTATTTTATACACTTTAATAAAATATAAGCCTCGATTCTAATAAATAGCAAGTTTTTTAGGTAAATACATTACATAAAACTAACAATTATGACAAATTAATACATCTTGTTACAAATTAGCAAAAATATCACAGTTTGTTAAAATCAAATAATATTTGGTGACGTTCGTCAAAAGTCACTACGTTCGTCTGCATTGGCTAAGGATGGGGATATACGATAATTGGATTTTCAATTTTTTTTATACACAAAGTTAAATGTTCGTAATTAGTACTAATTCATTGTGGATCTTGGCCTATTTAAAGATACATACAATACATTAGAAAGTCATTATAGTGAAAATTAGGAATTAAAACGTCAGTTTAGAGAAAAACATTTTTTCGATTTATGAAAAAACGATTTGATTTGTAAGAAAAAACAATTTTACCCCATCCTTTTGAGATGTGACATTTCAAACGTCACAGGGACCATGCTACATTTTCTTGAGTATAGTAAGATAATGTGAGAAGAAGGAAGTGGGCAAAATGAATGGATAGTTTTTTTTTGTATTGATAATTTCTTATTCTTCGTCGTGTGCTTCAACGATGGTCTTCTGATATCTCTCGAACTCGACGGACTATATATCTCCATTGCACTCAGTCTTGGGCCATGTTAAATGCAGAATATTGGGCCATGTCGAATCCGAAACCCTCGGGCAGAAAACTAATTTCTTACCGATCTAGCCACGAAGTTTTTTAATTAAATTAATCAATTGCTATTCGATCCAGAAACCGAAGTCAAGTGCATAATTGAATCATCTCGTGCGACTTTTAAGAAAATGAGAAGGGTATTCTGCGATGATAATCTAAGCTTGAAACTTCAACAACGGTTAGTCAAATGCTACGTTTGATCAGTGTGATTGCGTGGAGTGGAATCATGGAGCCTTAAAGTAAGTAGTATGAACCGACTGGAAGCAGTCGAAATGTGGATGCACCGGAGAATGCTACGGATACCCTGGACGGATATAGTCAGCATCACAAGGGTTCTTTAAAGATCCAAAGTTGATAGAGAGTTGCTGACTATTATTGAAATCTGAAACGTGTCCTACTTGGGTCATGTTCTTAGAGGAGCAAAGTACAAATTACTGCACCTGATCATCCAAGGCAAAATAGAAGGCCGAAGAGGTGTTGGCAGGAGGCAAATCTCCTGGCTCCGCAATATATAGTACGTGATTGGACTGGCATAAGTGGCGTTGGAGATTTTTTCGGGTTGCCAGGGACAAATATATCTACTCTCAAGTGATATTTAACGTTGGAGGGACCTGACATGACACTGGGCAGAAGAAGGATTGCTATTGATGTCACATTGACTAATTAATTTTACTAATGTTTCTAATTTAATGAAGTAATAAATTCACAATCTTTTCGTTATCTTTTTAGTGATAAAGATATTGTATGGATGATGGTTATTTTTTAAATCTTCTGCCTACAAAACAAATATTTCTGAAATATGACCAATACATTTAAGTATTTTTTTATTTTTATTAAATATAACCGTATTAGCGCGAGGGAACTGTACATCAAGTAAAATACAAATTACCCTCATCAAAAAAAAGTTCGAAAATACAATAATAACAAAAAATCATATAAAAAGTTTGAGTCCAGCTTATTACGAGGGTTGCTATTAAAGTTTTGAGATATGGCAACACCAGTGTAGATACGTCAAATCTGACATCAACATCGTTAAGTTTGACGTTTTTAATAGTATAGGTTAATTCTGAATGGTACACCACCATTTGTTTGCCAGAAGTGTTCGGAGAAATGAGGAAAACCAATCGCCGAAAACGGATCATTCTCCACCACGATAATGCGAGCTCTCACACATTTTGAGCACTTAAAACATCGAATTGATGGGTCATTCGCCGTACAGCCCTGATTTGGCACCCAATGACTTATTTTTATTCCCGAATATCAAAAATAAATTGCGAGGTCAACGTTTTTCGACGCCTGCAGAAGCGGTTGATGTTTTTTTAGGGAAATGTCCCTTAAAGGTATATGATGATTTTGATTGTTGGTAAATCAATAAAATACGTTAAATCGCAATGCGGAAGGAGAGAGTGAATGAATACTTTATTTGATAGTACGTAGGTATTTATAATATTTCAGAATGGGCGCGGGAGTGCGCCCGCGATATACTTTTATCTCGCTTCTGTGCGTGCAGAAATGGTCAATTGAAGTATTGTAGATATCGTAAATAGTATTGTAGGTAACAATCTATTTACAGAACCGGCGAGACAGCGTGATGCGTTCTCTTTCTAGTATGGAATGCGGCGCGATGCGCGGCCGGCCTCCTGTCGGGCATGTGACCTTTGGACTGTTTACTATAATTTATCGAGGTGTCCGAAGTTCGTTTCGTCGGTCATTGACCGTATGTATACAACAATATTCGGCGACGACCGTGGTTCCCACAGTTTCAAAACGCATGTTTTGAAGTTACCTCATTCGGAGTGGAAAAAGTGCTTCGAAAATTGGTTCAAACGCATGCAAAAGTATATTGATCTTCATGGAGAGTATTTAAAAAAAATATAAAGCCATTTTCGATGATAAATATTTGTTTTTACTTGTCTGTCTCAATACTTAAGTAGCAACCATCGTAACAAGCAATTGGGTATGGGATGTCTTAACACTTGCTTATTCCCTTTTCTTCCATCCTTTCTATTCTTCATCCAATTCCATCTCGTCATAGAAATTTTCGAAACTTCCATCCCCCATCACCCGGTGACCCGGGGCTCTTTAACTTATTTATTAAGGGTCGTTGCTGAAAACTTATAATTTATTTCAATCCTTGTCGAAATAGAAATTCATTGCTTTAAGCTAAGGAATATAAACAGAGTTGAAAATAATTACCATTTAGCTGGACTCTTTGCAAAGTTGACAAGTTTCTTTGCATAAAGAATACAGAATCAATAGCTCTCTGTGTAATTAGGATAATTTTCAATTAAAAAAATATTCGATTCGACAAATTTTTGATTAAGCAAACTTTTGATAATTTTTTTCAAATGAAAAAATCAGATTAATTTTCAAGTCTAATTAATTTCATTAAAAGTAAAGAAAGCCGGATATTACATAAGTATATATAATATTTTTTTATAGGGTTAACAAACTCTGGCGGTCCATAAACAGATGTTGTTGGCCGTCAAGGTTTATCTTAAACAAATTCATCAATAATGAAAACAAACCGAAAATAAAATCACTCCCCTTTCCCATTGGGCAGACTGTATATAGATGCAGCTATATTTCATATCAAAACCCTCAATATATTATATTTTGCATAATTTTGAAGTGGTTTTAAACACCGAGTAAAAACGCTTACAAGGAAAGTTTGCTCTTTATTTCTATGTCACTACAATAAATTGTATTTTGTAGTAGTTTTGAATACCGAGTTAAAACGCCCACAAGGAAAGTTGGCCCTTTATTTCTATGTCACTACAAAACATTGTATTTTGAAGTAGTTTTGAATACCGAGTTAAAATGCCTACAAGGAAAGTTTGCTCTTTATCTCTGTCACTACAGTAAATTGTATTTTGAAGTAGTTTTGAATACCGAGTTAAAACGCCCACAAGGAAAGTTTGCTCTTTATTTCTATGTCACTACAATATATTGTATTTTGAAATAGTTTTGAATATCGAGTTAAAACGCCCACAAGGAAAGTTTGCTCTTTATTTCTATGTCACTACAAAACATTGTATTTTGAAGTAGTTTTGAATACCGAGTTAAAACGCCCACAAGGAAAGTTTGCTCTTTATCTCTGTCACTACAATACGTTGTATTTTGAAATAGTTTTGAATACCGAGTTAAAACGCCCACAAGGAAAGTTTGCTCTTTATCTCTATGTCACTACAATAAATTGTATTTTGAAGTAGTTTTGAATACCAAGTTAAAACGCCAACAAGGAAAGTTTGCTCTTTATTTCTATGTCACTACAATTGATTGTATTTTGAAGTAGTTTTGAATACCGAGTTAAAACGCCCACAAGGAAAGTTTGCTCTTTATTTCTATGTCACTACAAAACATTGTATTTTGAAGTAGTTTTGAATACCGAGTTAAAACGCCCACAAGGAAAGTTTGCTCTTTATCTCTGTCACTACAATACGTTGTATTTTGAAATAGTTTTGAATACCGAGTTAAAACGCCCACAAGGAAAGTTTGCTCTTTATCTCTATGTCACTACAATAAATTGTATTTTGAAGTAGTTTTGAATACCGAGTTTAAACGCCCACAAGGAAAGTTATCCCTTTATTTCTATGTCACAATACATTGTATTTTGAAATAGTTTTGAATACCGAGTTAAAACGCCCACAAGGAAAGTTTGCTCTTTATTTCTATGTCACTACAATACGTTGTATTTTGTAATAGTTTTGAATACCGAGTTAAAACGCCCACAAAGAAAGTTTGCTCTTTATCTCTATGTCACTACAATAAATTGTATTTTAAAGTAGTTTTGAATACCGAATTAAAATGCCAGCAAGGAAAGTTTGCTCTTTATTTCTATGTCACTACAATAAATTGTATTTTGAAGTAGTTTTGAATACCGAGTTAAAACGCCCACAAGGAAAGTTTGCCCTTTATTTCTATGTCACTACAATACATGTACCACTACCGCACTGGTCAAGATCACGGATGACGTGAGACGTGGAATGAGCTTTAAGCAGTTGACATTGTTATGTCTACTGGATTTCAGCAATGCATTCAATACTGTAGACTTTGATCTGCTTATGGCTCGAATGCGTTCATTACGATTCTCTGAATTGGTCATAGTCTGGTTTTCGAACTATTTAAAGGGAAGACAACAATCCTGTAAATACCAAGAGCGTATATCTGAATGGACTGATCTCTCTGCAGGCGTTCCCCAAGGTGGAATTCTCTTTCCACTCCTTTTTTCTATATTCATCAACCAAATAACATCGTCTCTTAAATGTTCTTATCATCTGTATGCAGATGACCTGCAATTATATATTCATTTTGATCCAAATTTCTTTCACGCGGCTTTGAACAATTTAAATACGGACCTTCAATCGATCTCGGAGTGGACTGGGGAGCATGGCTTACTCATCAATCCTAAGAAGTCTCAAGCGATCCTCATTGGCAGCCCTCAGCTTCTCGATAAATTCAACACTGACTTACTTCCTCCAATATTACTTGATGGCTCTATTATACCATTACATAAAACTGTTAAAAACCTAGGAGTGCTAATACATAACACTCTCTCATGGCGAGATCAAATAAATGAGGTAAGCCGAAGGATCTTCTTCAGCCTTCATTCCCTTAAAGTGTTGCAAAGATTTCTACCAACTAAAACCAAATTTTACTCGTACAATCTCTGATCTTTCCGATTCTGGACTATGCGGACGTATGTTACTTGGATGTTACAGAGGAACAGCTGGACAAACTACAGCGTCTTCAAAATGTGTGCCTAAGATTTATTTTCAACCTACGAAAGTACGATCATATAACTTCATACCAGAAGGCATTGAACTGGTTGAATGTTAGAAATAGACGCCAAATTTACGTACTGTCTCTATTGTATAATATCCTTAACTGTCCCGCCGCACCCTCTTATCTCGCCGAAAATTTTCAGCGTCTTTCCAATCATGGATTAGCGCTACGCTCAAACAGAGATTGTTTATTGGCCTTTCCAGTTCACCGCTCTTCTTTTTTCACGTCGTCCTTTACTGTCCATGCAGTGAGACTCTGGAATCAGTTACAAACCAATATAAGACTCGCTCCGTCCTTGGCATGCTTTAAGAAGCGACTGAAAAAACTCTTAATTTCTAGTCAGTAAAATAACGTGTTTCATTCCTGATTTTTCTTTTCCTTTCCTCTCCACCATCCTTTCCTTTCCTTTTGATTGATGATATCTCACTTTATATGAAAAATAGTGTTCGGGTGATTGTCCGTCTTTGTGGGGTTTGTGGGCATGTTCTCACGTATATGTTTATGGATTTCGTGGGGATGGATAGTCATTTGAATGATTTATGCGACCACGTAACTTGCTTCATTTACTTTTGTCTGGTTGGTTGGAAGAGATTGCCGCCTGGCAATAAGCCCGCCAGATTGTGTTGCAATAAAAGTGTTAAATAAAATAAATACATTGTATTTTGAAGTAGTTTTGAATACCGAGTTAAAACGCCCATAAAGAAAGTTTGCTCTTTATCTCTATGTCACTACAATACATTGTATTTTGAAGTAGTTTTGAATACCGAGTTAAAACGCCCACAAGAAAAGTTTGCATTATGTATCTATGTCACTACAATAAATTGTATTTTATTATTTCATTGTTGTTTGACAGAACTAACGATATCTCAATCAACTTGTACTTTACACAATGGAAGCGTAATATATTACAAAAAATCCCTGAAGAGATAACCTGAAGAGGAGTTCGTTTTTATATAAAAATTAAATGATATACTATTGATAAAGCTTATTAAAATAAGACTCGTTCAAGAAGAAACAAAATATGATTAATACTTTGAAGTACCGCATGATTAATGTTATTTGCAAATATTTTCCATAATGAATCTTTTATAACAGCCGCACATCCTGGGTGTAATTAGTTTCATTTATATAAATATGTTGCCACGAGACAGGCTTACCGGAAGGAGAGACGATGGGGGATGAAGTAGCATAAGGAGGCTTTAATTATCTCACCTGACGCACAATAGTGCGTCTGCACGTTGGAAGAAAATAATGAGAGACATAATCTAAATATAGGACACAATTTTTTTATCTGAAGCCTTAAAATTTATCAAACATAACAAAATTTTCTAAAATATTTAGAATACATCAAAGGATATAATAACCTCCTGAAGAAAGCCCAGATGAGTTTTCTTCGAATAAAAGCATTTCGATTTGCTTTTGAAACCATTTCCCTTAACAGGTTTTTGTAAGCAAATTTTTTTTTATAATGTTTGAACCATTATAAATGTTTCTAGAAATAAGTTTAAAATTGCATACACTTTTTTAAAACATGTGTAATTTTGTGTCAATAAAGCTTTAATATTTATTTCGCGATCCATTCCAACATTGAATTGATATTTTTTGTAATTAAACGAGAAAATTGAAACTGACAAAATCATGTAATGTTGGGTTTGATGACATGAACATTACAATATGCTATTCTATTCGAATATAAAGGTTGCGTATATTGGGTTGGTTTATTTTGTAACAATTTTCCTAAAAAATTTATGCAATCGTTCCAATCTAGTAGTGATTTTACCCGGGTGTTTCGGGTTGACCTTTCTCTTCCTGTGCTAAAAAAAAAAAGCGCGCGTTCTGGTGCTGTGTATTCAATACGCATGTAAAAATGAGCGAATTAAATTCGAAAAAATAAGAATATTCATAGCCAATCGCTTAAATTTATTAAATTTGAAGTCAAAAGTGGCCATAATTGAAATTATGTTGCTGAAAACATGAAAAAAACATCGGCCGACGTTCATAAAACGGGCCAAGAGACCACCTCAAATAGCTGCCTGAAAGCTACTAAAGCGAGAGAAACGAGCGAACTGAGATTCTATTTCTTGCGTTCCCATATACCGAAATAGAGTGAGAGTGAGAAGTTAATAGCGTCGCTTCCTCACCCATAGCGGTTTTTTTAGAATGAATATACCTACGTCACACACTAGCACACGTTTGATTGTATTGGTGAATTTATTCCCGATTTTCACAAAATATCTCTGATGTAGCCTATAACTGCTAATTATTATTAATAATATTTTTTCATTCAATGCGTAAATGTATTACGGAGGAATACCTAAAATCTGAACCCAGTATTTATTATATTAATAGAGATACTAAAGTTTTTAGAAGCAATGTGTACTAGTTACACATCACAGAGAATGAAGGGTTGAAGATTCAAATAGTTTCACAAAAGATCTTTGAGTATTTTTTTTGTTAAAATAAGTATCACATTGATCCATAAAAAACTATTTAATTTGCATTACAATATTGATAAATTGTGAAACTTCTGTGAGACTTATAGAAACTTTCAAATTTAATTTTCAAATAAATTAATATATTTTGTCCGGAAAATAGATTTAGTCGTCCACCTACAGTATTAGCTGGGACGACCAAGGTCTGAGTGAATGTGGTGGAATACAAGTAGCCTGAACGAGTGGACTTGTTTTTTCTAAATAATAAGTGTAAGAATTGTTATCTAGTTATAAGTAGTATGTACGCGTTAATTACTTCTAAGAAATCTTATATTAAGATTGAAAAAAATAAAATAAAATGACATGTAGGAAAATAAGATTAAGTAAGTTCATAAATTATAACATATAATTAAGATTAGTTAAGTAATAAATTTGTACATAGGTATAGCCTTGACAAATGTTTGTACAATAATTTACTTTGTTTAATAAAAAAAATGATTAAAAAAAGATTTTTTTTAAATTTGTAACCAATATATTGAAAATCACTTAGCATTCAAACACGATAGTTTAAATTTTCTTAAAAAAATATGTCAAGTCTATAATGATATCCAATAAAGATTTTTTTAATGGAATAAAGAGTTTGGCGAAAAAAAATAAATATTGCGAAATACGAGTACAACACAAAAACTTTACACGTTATCTATATAAATGTATTGCCAATTTTAACCCTTTATAGGGCAAGTTTTTATTTTTGAGATATTGAGTTTTTTGTTGTATAAATCATTATTTTGTGTATCAAATCAACTTTATTTCTTCGAATATGTGTTTAAACATAGTTTTTTTTTAAATGAGGCGGTGGGATATGAGACCTGTGCCCATTTCAGTGGTCATGTCAGTGGTCGCAAAAGTGACCAATGAATGTTTAGGTAATAATATCTAAGTTAAGGTTGTATTAGGAAATACAATTCTTATATGAGATATAATGAATGGTGATTTACTTATAATACCTATTTACATATTTGACAATAAATTGACCGGATGTTTAGATCGTTGCTACTGAACATGCAGCTAACTTCACGATGACCCGTCTTAAATAAGACCTCTGCCCGTCCACTACATTTGCCAATTTGACATTTGTGTTACTTAAAAACGTTTCATTAAGAAAATGAATAACCATAAAGGTGGTCGCATATGCGACCGATTTCTGCTTATGCCCGTTAAAGGGCTAAGTGTTATAAAATTCAAAAGGTTTATCGCTCAAAAAGCAATTGTTGAGGCTCCATATATAAGTCTCTTTCTGAAACGCAGAGAAGAGAGGTCGGCATATATTTTTTATTCGGCGTGCGGCTCTCGCCTTGTTCAAGTCCATACATTTAGTCAACCGTGGTTTTCAATTACTAACACTTCTCACCTTTCCCGTTTAAATAAATCTTCAACTATCTCGTTTGATTCTTATTTAGCCTACCTGTTCATCACCTCAAACCTTTCGAGTATTTCGCAATTCATTCTATCAAAATGACCAAATCATTTAAATTATAAAGACAGCTAATTATAAATGAAATAACAGTTAATTTAAACGCATTAAAAAACATACTTTTTTGAAACTTTAATAGACGATAAAGTATATCATTTAGTTTCAAAGATATGTCAAACATTTTAAGATTTTTTTTCTTCTTTTCATTAAAAATCTTGATTGGCTGAGTCATGGTGAAATGTTTTTGACAGGAAAATAACACTTTTACGATAATTTCCGGAAAAGTAATTGAGTTTTCCTTCCCACAGGGTTGACTAATAATTGAACGAAAGAAAATTCCAAAGAGGAAAAGTCACAAAGAATTATTTTGGTAACGGAAAACCATTTTTCAGATAGCGTTTGTCACGGAAACGACCTCAAATGTAGAGGGATTATCGGCTGTTGTACAAATCGTGGTGATCAGGGCAGACTGCTGATGATAGATAAACCCAGCACACCAGACATAAAGAGCACCACTTTGAGAGCATTGCCATGTATTTACATCTCAGCTCAATAAGATTTATCAGAAATCATAAAACTATGGCTCGCATTTGTATGCGACCTTATTATGCCTTTCATGAAACTTTCTAGCAGAATAAATAATTCTATATTTTTAATTAAAAAGATTGAATGATCAGTTTGATTAAAAAAACTGCGAAAGTAGTAATTAGAAGTCAACACTGATGCCCTTGCGGTCGGGCTCGCCCTATATTGGTGGGGTGTATCTCGGCTTGGGGAATGTTTGTGGGATGAGCCCGGACCTTTTAATGTCTTCTCTCTTGAATGTATTTTTTTTGTCATCTATTTATTTTCCGTGTTTTTTTTATATTCTTGTTCTACGTGTTCAAAGGCGTGGGCTGAAAACCATCTGGTGTCCCCGTGGCTGGGTTCGCCCTTTATTGGTGGGGTGTATCTTGGCCGAGGGGATGTTATTAGATGAGCCCAGACCTTTTGATAGCTTCTGTATTTAATGTATTATCTGCAATTTATGTGTTTTAGAAGTGTTATTTAAATATATTTTGTACATACTATGTTGATGTCAATAAACCTATATTTATTTTATTTATTTATTTATTATATGTAACAAAATTTAACAATAAAATACAGTCAAAACCACAACGAGACGAGTCCCAAAAAATAAATAAACAAACTCATAACATTTATTTTAATTTATTCCAACAAGAACAACCTCTTTACTCTTGTAAAAAGTCAGTCATATGGACGTCCACTCAATGCCCATACTAGTAGCCTTTTTTTCAAATTATTGCCACGGTGACAACTAGTCTCGATCGAGGAGGACGCTAAGAAAACGAATTTAAATAAACATTTTTTGTACCGTCGTATATCTGACAAAAATCAGTATATAAAATTTTGCTGTGTATGAGATGTTTCCATTTAAAATTTGAAACTTCTTTAAACATATTCGATATACATCTGGGCACTTGAGTATTTTTATTTCTTTCTTGTTGACAATATTTTCCAGCCCTCTAGACTAAAATAATATATTTATTTTACGAAGTTACACGGTCGCAAAATATTCAAATCATTATTCAACTATACAAAATGTATCAACATTATACAAATATACTGTAGGCATCCACGGTCGTCGCGGAATATTGTCGCATACATACGGTCAATGACCGATAACCTTCGCATTCCTCGACAAATTTAAATAAACAGTCCGAAGTTCATACGCCGGCCATTCAAGTCCAAAGATCACCCGCCGGCCAGTCATCCCGTAGCGAGCGGACCGCACTACATACTAGAGAGAGAACGCACCACGCTGTCTCGCCGGTTCCGTAAATAGATTGTTACCTACAATACTACAATTGACCATTTCTGCATTCACAGAAGCGAGATAGAAGCATATGGCGAGCGCACTCCCGCGCCCATTCTGAAATATTATAAATACCTACGTACTATCAAAATAAACATTCACTCTCCTTCCGCATTGCGATCTAACGTGTTTTATTATTTATCAACAATCATAATCATCATATACCTTTAAGGGACATTCCCTAAAATACCATCATACCATTTTCCTATCGGAGTAGGCATAAAATTAATTATCTTAACACACATACTTATCCACTTGCACGTCTATGTACCTTCTCGTATAACGGTCTATGGTACAGAACAAAAGGTGATTACCCAAAATATGCTCACCATGTCGAACTTCTCACGGTGTGTAACTATAGAAGCCTCGAAACAAGAAGGCAATAATCCATTCCGATATTCCTACTTAAGGTTTTTTAAGGTTGCTTTAACTGTCCCGCGATTCTTGAAGCACTAAGTTTATATGTACCTAATAAATTTAGCCGTGCAAGGAATCACCCTCTGTTCTACATACCAACTTACAGGACGAATATCATGGCTAAACACTCAGTCACGCGTGGTATAGACATGTTGAACCAACTGAAATACACTGTTGATATATTCTTGGTATGAGAAGAATCCTGGCTGATATTCTTCCTAACGAATAAGCTAACGCTAGAAGCAGACTCTCTTTGTGTAACAAGAGAAATCGGTGCAAAGTGGATAAAAAATAAATTTAAAAAAAAAAACTTCTAGGATTTCTCTGACTTTCTATGTTTTCCTTTCTCAGAATAGTATCTACTTGATCCATAAAAACTTATCTTTGTTTTCCTTTCACACGCGTTTTACTTAAAGGCAACAAGCCCAGATCCATTGAAATTGTGTGTCCAAATTAAATTACCTGTTTTTTTTTCGGCAAATGATGCACATTTTATGTCATGTGTAAAATAGATAAATAAAAATAAAAGATTTTTTTTATTTAACACATTTATTGCTTTTACAATCTGGCGGGCTTATTGCCAGGTGACAATCTCTTCCAATCAACCAGACAAACGTAAATGAAGCAAGTTACGTGGTCGCCTAAATCATTCAAATGACTATCCATCCTCACGAAATCCATAAACACATACGTGAGTATATGCCCACGAACCCCACAAAGACGGACAATCACCCGAACAATATTTTTCATATAAAGTGAGATATCATCAATCAAAAGGAAAGGAAGGGACGGTGGAGAGGAAAGGAAAAGAAAAATCAGGAATGAAACACGTTATTTTACTGACTAGAAATTAGAAGTTGAAATGTTATTCACAATGCATCCATTTTACCTCATTTATTCGGCTCATCTCAGCTTCGTCCGAAAAACTTACGTTGTCCAATCGTGATCCAAATTTTCTTTCGCCCTAGTGAGTCTTTTTTCGATATGTTTTTCGGACAGTAGTGGTTTCTTCACCGTGCTTCGAAATTTCTCTCCGTGAGCTAGTAAACGTCTTCTTATAGTGTCACATGACACAATTAGATCCTTTCAACGATAAACTGCCTGTCTACTACGCAATGATAGATGAGGATTCATCTCAAACACCCGCAAAATCACTCTGTCCTCCTTTATCGTTGTTTTCTGTGCAGTGCCACAATCTGGTAGGTCATCGACGTTTTTTTACGTCAGAATAACGTTTTACCTACTTACTTACAAATGTTTTCGACTTTCACATGTATTTAGCAGCGGCTTTGTACGACATTTTTGGTCCTTTCACACACACAAACACACTCATAAACATGGCTTCGTAACGTGATGCATAAGCGGCACTCATGGAGAAATATGTTCTTGTGTAACCAAGTTCGAACAACAACTGAGTTTTTCTACACAAATCATCTTAGGAGAAGAGTTTTGCTACCTGCTCGCGTTTAATTCTACCCTCTAACGGTTTTCAGAAGAAAAAAATGCAGCCACACACGCTCTTGTCGAACATATTGTATATGTGTATATTTATTTTGTTATATTTTTGATCTGTCAATAAAAGTGGGTTCGAATCTTGAATGAGAGCGCCCTTGAGAGAAAAATTAGCTCTGTGAAGGGCGCTGTATAAATTGTCTTTTTATAATTTTTAAAATGTAATTTTCAAATCAAGATATGCACATTTTTATAATTGCCAAAAAAAAATTTTGTTTTTGATTTTGTATTCACCAGTTTATGCTAGAAAACTGACGATAAAGGTGTATAGTATTCTCATAAACATAGGACTTCTTAAAAGAGAAGAAAAAAATTAAACCAGATAATAAACTAACGAAAGTAAACTTAAATCTCAAACTTGTTTGCCAAATTAAATAAAAAATAAATTCAGCGTGAA
The DNA here is from genome assembly GCA_949825065.1 of Odontocerum albicorne. Lineage (NCBI taxonomy): Eukaryota > Metazoa > Arthropoda > Insecta > Trichoptera > Odontoceridae > Odontocerum > Odontocerum albicorne. The sequence goes on along the minus strand of OX463842.1, from coordinate 50,883,319 downwards.
ATTTCTGTTGAAAAGTCGCTGACATGTTATTTTAGTCGTAAATATTTTATATTCAAAATCTGAGAAAGAAATATAGAGGTAAATCCGAAAAAAAAAATACAAGCAAGAGCAAAAAATAAAACACTAGACCAATCAGCTTATCGCCAAAAAACATGACACCATAAATATTTTTAGGAAAAAAAATATTTTCGCTTATAGGTGCCAACCACATTTTCTTACATATTCTTGTTGAGATCCAGTGGCATAACTGAGAAATACAAACGTTACTCAAGGGATTTTTTTTCATTCTCGTTTTTTTACCATTCACCCATCAAGAGTGTTCTTTTGTATTTTGCAACTATTAATAACAAACATTAAACAAAACAAAATGACACTGACAATATATTTATAAAACTACCATCATGTGGTTATTCTGCTGGGATAGGCTGAGAGGACAGAGCGCCAGACATATCAATACACATATTTTGCCTCATCCACATAAATACGAGTATATAATACTTTCTCATACAGCTTCTACAGTTTATCATAATGTTTTTTTTTTTTTCATAAAACATCATTCACTTAACCTTATCCTACTTTCCTAGGTCTTCATCTACCACACCTTTCACCCACATTTGCACAATTTTTTTGTTTTGTTATTCTTTCTTCGCCAAACTCTCTCAGAAATCTCTTTTTCGTCTTACTCAACACATCAGTCATAAGTTTACATTCACCCCTAACCACTTCGTCATTTTTCATAACATTTATAAAAAAATAAACACGATATTGTCAAGTATGACATATCATAAATACAATTAGAAATTAAGCATATGTTCATTTAAGGATTATATTAAAATATAAGAATCATATAAAAAAAGAGGAGCGGTGATTGGAAAGACGATATCCATGATTGGAAAGACGATAAGAGGGGGCGGCGGGACTGTTAAGGATGTTAGACAATAGAGACAATATGTGAAATTGTGCATCAATTTCTAGCATTCAACCAGTTCCATGCCTTCTGATATGAAGTTATATGATCGTTCTAGCCTTTCTAGTTGGTTGGAACACATTGTCACATGACAAGGTTATACTATACTCTTTGAAAGTGTGGCACAATATATAAAAAAAACTATTATTTATACTAGATTCAACTGGAAAAACTAGTTTATAACTTTAAAGAACTTATTATCTTTACCATCACACCATTTTCCTATTTTTCGCTTCTGCCATGTCCATTGTATCATGCATACTCCTTTAAATAAATACTTTTCATAAATTTGTCTTTCAAAATTTGGTCGGGCCACGTTTCTCAGGTTTTCACAAACTTCTCGTATCTTAGTAGAGCTGTAATTTGTTAAATTAACATACGACATACATGGCTAAAAATTCGGTTCATAGAACTGTAATTTTTAAAACAAAAACATTGAATAAAACAGTAATTTTCAAACCAATTTGTTAAATTCACATGACCCACGTTTTGGTTTACAGAACTGATATTTTTAAAACAATTCGTAAAACTGCAATGTCTAAAACAATTGTTTAAACTCACGTATATAGTACATAGCCCAAATTTCGGTTTAAAGAACTGTATTTTTTAAAACAAAAACAATTAATATTATAGTACTGTGATTTCTAAAACAACTCACATAAACTTGTAAACGTGGTCCTTGTATACCCGTATACACGGTTCAAATATATATTTTTTACATTTTCTATGTAACGTTCTCATGTTTACCCTATTAATCTTACTATCTTCGATTTATAGAACTGTAATTTGTAAGACAATTTGTTAAACTCAAATATACAGGGCCCAAATTCCGGTTACGATTATTCTTCTGAAAGGTCTTGGTATTATTTAAATCGTTAAAAGATAACTTTCACAATGTACTGGAAACTTAAAGTTACGCCACTCGTTGAATTCCCTATCTTTCCATATAAAATGTATCCGGATGGGATGAACAGCTAAGAAAAGGGAGACAGCGTGCCTCCGTGTCGTTACTCCCAGGAAGCAGTTTAGACAAGGGCCCGTTCAGTGCTCGCCATTGATCTACGAGAGGGTCAGCTCACAAAAAACCGGCATTTTTTTCTTAATGCTATGGGAAGAGTAGGTTTTCGGTAACGATATTTTGAGGAGGTCAACATTTTTAGGAGATTTGACTTTTTTTATATTTAAAGGTCATGGCACGAGAAGACCTAAGCCGTTAATATATATTTATTGTTTTTTTTTTAATCTTTACATTTCACAGTTATTTTTTTAACAATTTATTTACTTAAAAAGCTTACATGTAGGTTAAGACCAATTACATATTTAGTTTAAAGATACTTAACTACAGTAACAAAGAAATAAATAAAACATAATTGTTAATAAGAAATAATTGTTAAGTCGATACAACTAACTTCTCAACTAACATTAAAAAATGTTGGTGGAAGTCGTGGTAGAAGAAGAAAAAAAAAATTGGACCAAGTGAATTATATTTTAAAAGAAGGAAATGTAAAAAGTTTAAAACAAGGCATGAATTATATTAGAAGATGTTTGGATGTAGAGCAGATAAAAAATATATGTCGCTAGAAGAAAGTTTGACACTACGCCATCTCTCCCTACCCTGACAGGGAAGCAGTGTGATAGCTTGCATGTATTACACTTTCGATGAACACGATACGACCACTTTGGTTAATTATTGCAATGTAGCTATTTTTTTTAATTAGTCACCAATATGTTAAATAAACCTTAGGTGAAAACAAAACCAGAACCTTTTTCTTTAAATCTTAGTATCAAAAATAATCGAACCTTTAGCCCCCAAGATACAAAAGGGATGTTTTACCAACTAAACAACGGAGGTCGTCATATCATAAGTTGCTTTCGATATTCATGTATTAATTTGTATTCTACCCCTCAACATATCTGAATTGATGATAAAGAAATATTGAAGAGCGTCGTCGGTAGACAGTTTTGTCTCAGACCAGATTAATAGTGTTTAAAATCACTGGAGTAAGCAATCACATCTAACACCTATGGGTATTGTTACTAAATGAATGATTTAACTAGACTTGGACCCCTTGTTTTAATCTAGTTTTTTTTTATTTTTAGGTACCATCAGGAAACTAAACGGAAATCCTCAGGTTTGAGACCAGCGTATTAGCAATTCAGCTGCAAAGACGTCTTAGCAAGTCAGCTGCAAACAACCTCATTGTATTTAAGCCATTGAAATAGGATTAAAAGTTTGTTCATGAGATATGTAATTAGGTAATCTTTTTGGGAATACAAAAATTTATGGTAAATTTAGGAAAGTTAAAATTTTGATTGTTAAATAAAAATATTTTAATTCATTGTTGACGAGTGTTCGACTCAAATATAATTATTATTTGACAACCTCCGTAAGTAAGTTGATAAGACGCATGTCTCCGTACCCGGAGGTTGCGGGTTCGATTGCAGTTCGAAATCAATTTATTTTAATGAATATTACAGCCTGTTTTTCAGTTAAGTTCTCTGTTACACATTTCGGGTAGATTATAAGAGATTTTTACAGGGCAATAAAGCTGCCAGGTCGATCAGTAAATAATAATGCATAATACAATTATAAGTTAAAACATGACAAATAAAATAATAGACCTATTTTAATAGTCATGGTTTATTTTTAAATTATATTTTAAATATTATAATTTTACTGTAAGGTATCATCGTTCGACGTGTACATTTGAAAAGTCACAACAAGCGTGGAAGGCCATAAAATAAATATTTATAGATTGGAAAATGAAAGGAATTTATAAAATAGTTTTTCTTCACGAACTTTTTCGATAAAGGAAAAATAAAATGAAATTGCAAAATCTATACATTTTTGACATTCAGTGTTTAAGCTTATAGTCAATTTATATAAAAATTCCTTAAATATCCAGAAAAAAATACGAGCTCCGTGGCCTAATTGATAAGACGTCTATTTTCAAACTTGGGAGTTCTGGGTTCGATTACTGCTGGTACACGATTTTTGTTTTTTCGAACGAAGTCTTGCTTTCATTCAACGCCTCTTTTAAACATTTTTGGGTGGTTGTAGAAAGTTGTTACATCGCAATATACCCTCCAAATTCTACATACAACAAAAGTGTACGAAAATGTGTAAGTCTGAAAGAGTTCCAAACAAGTTTATAAAAGCTACTGTTTCCAGTAGCGGTGAAAATATAAAACTTATTTACTTAGCAAAATCGCAAATAAATAACTCATCCCTTGAGGGTTGCTGGGGGGTAGCGTTTCAAAAACTCTGAAACAAAGTGTATCACTTTACAAGAAATTGATTCCTGGATATTGTCAGTTTTGCGGAATTATAATGTTAGAAGCTTGTCAACGGAAAGTCAAAACTCAGCGTTCTTCGTCTTACAAACTTTCTATTTTATGATCGAGTTTCGGAACCATTATAGAGTTTCCCTCAATATTTCCCGGTTTTCAGTTTATTGAAATTCTTACAATATAACGTTCGTTCTTTTAGTCATAAATAAAAAAAATATTAGAAGTTCAAATATTGAAAATTAAACCATGTTTTTTTTAGAAGTAACATGTAACTTCAATTTTCTTTTCCATGCCCATCTTTCTTCTAATTCTCCACCTTTGGAGACATTGGCAAATATAATATAATATTATATTTTGTTTTATAATGCTTTAAGTTTGTTTGTCTTTTTTCTTGTCAGAAATAACGTTGCATGCTTTAGCCCAGCAATTGGCACAAATATGGGTGACTCTAGTCTATTTTCTTGTCAGAAATAACGTTGCATCCTTTAGCCCAGCAATTGGCACAAATATGGGTGACTCTAGTTTTGCTGGTTGAGTATATTGTGGTATGGCAAAGAAGTCACCATTTATTTGTTAGCTTTGAAATAAAGTGTTTTAAAATATCAACAAATTTGAATTTTTGTAAAGAGAAAGAAATATTTTTATTATAGAAATTTCCAGTGAAATCATTCTCGAACCGCTTTTATGCTGGAATCAATTTTCTTAAAAAACATTTAATGAAATATTATCTGTTTTGTTGGTATAATAATAGAATGGAATCCTTATTTCAGTTTTTAAATTACGAATCAAGGAATCGAACCCGACATTCCCCGGAAGATACCAAGTGTCTTATCAATCTACGTGCAGGCCTCCTCATTACTTCACAGTGTTAACCCTTCTTTCCCTGTGATGTGTAACTAGTACACATTGATTCTAAAAACTTTAATATCTCTATAAATATAATAAATACTGGGTTCAGATTTAAGGTATTCCTCCGTAATACATTTACGCATTGATTAAAAAAAATTAATGATAATTAGCACTTATCGGCCACATCAAAGATATTTTGTGAAAATCGGGAATAAACTCACCAATACAATCAAACCTGTGCCAGTGTGTGACGACGGTATATTCATTCTAAAACCCGCTATGGGTGAGGAAGCGACACTATTCACGTCTCACTCTTCTTCGGTATATGGGAACGCAATAAATAGAATGTCAGTTCGCTCACTTCAGTAGCTCTCGGGTATTTGTTTGAGGTGGTCTCTTCGTCCGTTTTGTGAACGTCAACCGATGTTTTTTTCATGTTTTCAGCAATTGAATTTCAATTATTATCACTTTTGACCTCAAATTTAATTAATTTAAGCGATTGGCTATGAATATTCTTATTTTTCCGATTTTTAATCGCTCATTTTTACATGTGTATTGAAAACACAGCACCGAAACGCTCGAATTTTTTTAACACAGGAAGGGAGAGGTTCACCTGACAACTGGATGGAGGTCTAGGAAAAACTAGTACCTGTAGATCAACTTCCTTGGCCTACTTGGAGATCACTGAAAATTCTCCGAGTAGGGGGGACTAGATGCAAAGTGAAGACACAAAGATGGGGTTCATTAAACCAGAGTAGCACTGAATAAGATATTGAGGGTATACAGAACTCAAAATACATGAATGTTTGTCTGAACATCGAAACTACATTAACCTTTCCCTTCCTATGCTAAAAAAAATCGCCTGTCCCGGTGTGAATTCAATATACGTCAATACACATGTAAAAATGAGCGATTTAAAATCGAAAAAACAAGAATATTCATGGCCTATCGCTTAAATTAATTAAATTTGAACTCAAAAGGGATAATAATTGAAATTATTTAATTGCTAAAAACATCGGCCAACGTTCACAAAACGGGACAAACAACGATCTCTACCGAAAACCGCCGAGATTCTATTTCTTGAGATCCCATATACCGAAGTAGAGTGAGAGTAAGACGTGAGTAGCGTCGCTTCTCACCCATAGTATTTATTTAGAATTAATATACCTACGTCACACACTGGCATACGTTTGATTTCATTGCAAAATTTATTCCCGATTTTCACAAAATATCTCAGATGTGGCCGATAAGCGCTAATTATTATTAATATTATTTGTTTCATTCAATCCGTAAATGTATTACGGAGGAGTATCTAAAATTTGAATCCGGTATTTATTATACTATGCGTATCCAGAAAGTAAGTGTACTGAGGCTCTCACGACCGGATGGATTTTATTTTCGACATGTTGGCTACACTTCCGTGTAGCCTGACCCTTCCCCTCCGCAACGAGACCGGTTCGAGGTCAGTATGTTGAGAAGTGTCAACGCGACAACACGTTTCGTGAAAAATGTCAATCCAATCTCCCGCCAAGTGCGAAATACGCGGCGTCATCCGTTATCTCGTTTGGAAGGGAAACCTCCGGTTGAGGTTTAAATGAGGTGAAAACTGCATATGGTGATAAAGCTATGAATCCTACGAGTGTGTACAAGTGGTGTCGCGAGTTTAAAAACGGTCACGTCACACCTCTTCACCCTCCGCCAAAATGTTCAAAATCACAATTTCAGCCAAGAAAATCATGGCATCCGTGTTTTGGGACTGTCAAGGCATAATTTTAATTGAATATATGCCTCAATGGGAGACCATCAACTCTGCAAGATACTGTGAGACCCTAAAAAAATTGCGGAGGGTGACTCAGAACAAGAGGAGAGGCATGCTGACAAAGGGAGTTTGCCTGCTGCACAACAATGCCAGACCACACACGGCCAACGCCACGAAGGAACTGCTCGCCTCGTTTAAATGGGATGTCCTGAACCATCCCGCGCATTCCCCTGACCTAGCACCTTCAGATTACTATCTCTTTACCTCCCTGAAGCTGCACATGGGTGGAAAAAGGTTTTCAACCGACAAGGAGGTAAAGGAGGAGGTGGAGAAGTGGACGGAGGGGTTGGCGGGAAACTACTTCGAGGAAGGCATCAAAAAGTGGATACCCCGCTTCACCACCTGCATTGAGAGGAATGGCGACTATATCGAAAAATAGCTTGCATATGTACTACGGTAACCACGTAATTTTTTTGTTTAAATAAAAAAATTGTAACCTACAAAAATTCAGTACACTTACTTTCTGGATATGCCTCGTATTTATAGAGATATTCAAGTTTTTAGAAGCAATGTGTACTAGTTACACATCACAGGACAGGAAGGGTTAATGCGAATATAAGGGCTATATAGGTAGCCTCCTTCTGGAAACATGTGGCATAATTGATAGTCCGGATACGGAAATAAGCGAATGAATGACAGTTTGTATACAATATTTATTTAGAGAAAGCTAATACATAAAATTGAATGAAATATTTTTTTAAATAAATTTCAAATCATCGCGATAGTAATACTGCTCATTACGAGAGGAACGGCAGTTTTGGACATTTGGTTCACGCACTCGGTCGACCGGCCGGTAGTGCGATGCTATCATCCACAGGATTAGGCCTGAACGCCTCTAAGGCCGTATCCCGCCTAGGCAAATCGGGCGGTGATACCAGACGTGACTTCCGCGAGTCGCAAGGCTCCCTAAACAATGTGACATCTATCAGGCGGCCCCCGTCCGCGGGGGCCTCCGTCGAAGCCCGAAGGGGCGGGACGCGCACCGCCCATCGCGGTTAAATGTACCGGCGCGACGGCGTCCCCGCCCCCGACTAAGTTTAAGTTCGACGTCGGAACTCGGAATCGTTCGCAGACGACCTTCGTACATGGCAGGGTGTTGTGCCCGGTAGAGCAGCGTCATGCTCTACCGGGCGAGCAGCGTCATGCTCTCCGTTGAGACTCAGCCCTACGCCGAGAGATTCGTCCGATCGTCTCCGAGGAGCGTCGGCACGCGACGAGAGAGATAGATAGAGAGAGGTCGCGGGAGTCGAGATCGAGATAGAGACATTAAATTACATTTCAAGTATTTCTTATACTTTTTATAAAGTTGTCTTATAATTGAGATGCAAACTAAGTTAAATTGATTATGATCCAATTTGGTTTACTAAATATCATTTTGGTAAACTCAATTTTCATATTCTACGTAATTTGCGAGATCATGAAACTTTGGTGAGCACGCAACAATGTGGTAATAAAGTTCGGCAAATTTATCTCACAACTCTGTAGTTTGATGGACACTTTGAAGGTTAACTCGAATATAAACTTGTTAAAAATAAAATAGTGTTCTTGTTTTAGATTATTTCAGTAAAGCCTAGTTTATTTACATTTATCATACTAATCCGAGTATTGAGTTCATTTAGGTTACTGTAGGGTTTAAAAATAATGGAAATGACATATTTTACATACAGCGATATTTTTTAAACATATTTATTTATTTAACTCTTTTATTGCAAATATAATCTGGCGGACTTATTACCAGGTGGCAATCTCTTCCAACCAATCAGACAAAAATAAATTAAGCACGTTACGTGGTCGCATAAATCATTCAAATGACTATCCATCCATATGAAATCCATAAACACATACGTGAGCCCACGAACCCCATAAAGACGGACAGTCACCAGAACATTATTTTTCATATGAAATGAGATATCATAAATCAAAAGGAAAGGAAGGGATGGTGGAGAGACTAGGAAAATAAAAATCAGGAATGAAACACGTTATTTTACTGACTAGAAATTAAGAGTTTTTTCAGTCGCTTCTTGAAGCATGCCAAGGACGGAGGGAGTCTCATATTGGTTTGTAACTGATTCAAGAGTCTCATTGCATGGACAGTAAAGGATGACGTAAAAAAAGAGGAGCGGTGAACTTGAAAGGCCAATAGACAATCTCTGTTTGAGCGTAGCGCTAATCTATGATTGGAAAGACGCTGAAAATTTTCGGCGAGATTAAAGGGTGCGGCGGGATAGTTAAGGATATTATACAATAGAGACAGTATGTGAATTTGGCGTCTATTTCTAACATTCAACTAGTGCAATGCCTTCTGGTATGAAGTTATATGATCGTACTTTCGTCTTAGACACACATTTGTCCAGCTGTTCCTCTGTAACATCCAAGTAACATACGTCCGCATAGTCCAGAATCGGAAAGAGCAGAGATTGTACGGGTAAAATTTTTGGTTTTAGTAGGCAGGAATCTTTGCAACACTTTAAGGGAATGAATTTGTTAACATTCTGGAATTTCTTTTGAACTGATCTATGTGATCCAATTGAACAAATTTTTTTTCAAGTTATTTTTAGAAAGAGAAAAATGCGATGTCAAAACTGAAAAAAATATAAAACAGCAGGACTTTCATCATCACGACGAGAATTCGCCTAGTTACTCGTAAGTCTCTTGTTTTCGCAATATTCATGTATGGCGCGAAGACTTTGACTCTGGGAGTAAGCGAGAAGCGTAGAATAGATGTTTAGCGGGATGCTTTATTGATACGTCGTGATGATTATGATTGTTTTGTATTTAAATAAAATACGTCGATTCAGGAATGTGGAAAGTGAGAGTGAACAATCAATGAATAGTAAACAACAATGAATGGTCAAGTGAATAATAATCTTTATGTGTCGATAAGTAGGTATTTATAGATGTGCGTGAATGCACCCGCAATATATACTTATCTCACTCCTGCGCGTGCAGAGGTGTTTGCAGACGTTGCGGATAATATAGTGGGTAGAATATTTATTGGCGAAAACGGCGAGACAACGCTATGCGCTCTCTTTCCACCGTGGAATGTAACGTAAATATTATTTGCGTGTAAACAATATTAATGTTCTGGTATGCGACCTTTGTACATGTCCGAAGGTTGGTTCGTCGGTCGTTGACCGTGCGTGTTGACAATATTTAGGGACGACGGTATTCCCTACAGATGCATTTCATATGTGGTGCTGGAAAAGGGTATTTAAAACTCCATGGACAGCTAGACGAACTATCACCTCCATTTTTGATGAACTGAGAATCACTGTCCGATTGTCGATAACATAATATATATGTGGTTAACAGTTCTCCGATTCTTCGGGCTCATTGCTTGTGGCCAAAGATACAGTTTTGAGAGGATTGTGGTTACTGGAGGCGTGGAAGGACGACGTACAAGAAGAACTTCAATGCATTGGACTGGCCAAGTGAGAGACGTAACTGGAATATCCTTAACAAATGCCCTTCAAGACGCGGAGTGCGGGAGAGATAGAGATGAGTCGTCGGAGGCTTTCATGGGAGTCACGACGCTCAGTCATGAGCTACACAACAGATTAGATGGAATAATATGAAATGAAATAAAAAAATGAACATGTTGAAATGACGAAAAATTCACTATTATCGACTAAAATCAGTCAATAAGTAGACTAGATAGTCAATCATATCAATAAGTAGAGTAGATAGATAAATAACATGGAATATTTTGCACAGCTTGAGGAATACCCAAAGCACCAAAATGTTTATACTCGTACATAAATAAAATTTTGGAAAGGCACACACGATCCAACTGTCAGTGGAACAACTGTGTGGCGTGGAAATGCTTTTCCGACTCAAAAAGGCCTCAGAGGGAAAACCGTCAAAGTTAGGTTGGCCCGAGGCAACGTCACAAGGTACGACTCATTGAGCTTGAAAGGTCGGAATTTATGTGCTACGCGACGTGGCGCGGCGCGCTACACCGCGCGTCACTCAGATTTCCTCGGGCAATTGCTGGCATTTTTGAGTGCGCAAATAAAAGTCAAAAAAATCTAACGCTCATGCTGGATAATTTTTTATTTAATATTTTTCTTCGTAATTCAATACTTCTATATAATTACGGTAATTGGGGAAAGATATAGACTGACCGGTCTATACTCGGAAGAATCAAAATCTGATTGATTAAGTCTCTAGTATTCTCCATAGCACTGCATGGAGTAGAACCAGAAGGCATTGAACTGGTTGAATGTTAGAAATAGACGCCAAATTCACGTACTGTCTCTATTGTATAATATCCTTAACTGTCCCGCCACACCGTCTTATCTCGCCGAAAATTTTCAGCGTCTTTCCAATCATGGATTAGCGCTACGCTCATACAGAGATTGTTTATTGGCCTTTCTAGTTCACCGCTCCTCTTTCTTTACGTCGTACTTTACTGTCCATGCAGTGAGACTCTGGAATCAGTTACAAACCAATATAAGACTCGCTCCGTCCTTGGCATGCTTTAAGAAGCGACTGAAAAAACTCCTAATTTCTAGTCAGTAAAATAACGTGTTTCATTCCTGATTTTTCTTTTCCTTTCCTCTCCACCATCCTTTTGATTGATGATATCTCACTTTATATGAAAAATAATGTTCGGATGATTGTCCGTCTTTGTGGGGTTCGTGGGCATGTTCTCACGCATATGTTTATGGATTTTGTGGGGATGAATATTCATTTGAATGATTTATGCGACCACGTAACTTGCTTCATTTACTTTTGTCTGGTTGGCTGGAAGAGATTGCCGCCTGGCAATAAACCCGCCAGATTGTATTGCAATAAAAGTGTTAAATAAATAAACATCCATGCTGGTTCAAACATAATAAAAACGTTCGAAATGGAGTGATTGGGGTGGATGCTTCGTATCCCGTGAGTCGCAAGGCACGCAAATGCCTGTGTCATCTAAAAATTGGAGATCAGTGAAGACAACACGCAGAAAAAATCGTAACATACTTTGGGTATGTTGCTATAAAGAATTATAAAAGTCTGAAAAAGCTGGTGTGTACCTGAAGATCTAGAAAACACGTTACATGGCCAAATTAATCATATTTTGAAACATGGACGTAAAAAACCTTAATACGTATTAAAATTCAAAATATGTATGGAAAAATGTAAGATTGAAATCCAAAAATACTTTGATCATTCACAAGTTTATTTCTTACTCAACAGAATTCAATTACTTATAACAAGATAAAAATATTTACAATTTCATTTACAACTAAGTGAAAAAATTTGACAGATTTGAATGTTACAAAATTTGTCAAATCGAGAAACGAAATTTCTTCAATATCCAATGAACAATCTCCATGGCCTAGTTACGAAAACTTTTGGTATCCGACCTGGGGATTGCAGTTTTGCTTCCTGTTGGTATCCATTTATTTTTACAAAATTTCAACACAATTCTCACTTAAGGCCTACGAAACACCTTTCTGATTAGCACATATCAAAAACCCAACAAGTTGTACCTGTGTTCAGCGAGAAGGCATAATTGTCCACAAAAATATGAAGCGAAGTGAAATATACTCCGTTTTTTTTTTATTTTTAATAAAAAATATATTGAACAAAATGAATTAATTAACATTTATAAGAACTTATTTCAGTACATCACGAAATATTTATGGTACGTAACAAGATACATAACAAAAACATATTTTAACAGCATCATTATTTACTCGAAAAACAGATGCGTGAGACTCTAGCGCAGTACTATAGAGTGAAACTTCTTAGATCCAAGGAAAAGTTGATTTTATGCAATGCTTTTTTTCCATTTGCTAGCGATTTTTTTTTAGGATTAGAAAATGGCTATGTGGAATTTAATTCAACAAAATCTCTCTTAATTGAATAAAAAATGGTTATGTGGAATTTAATTCAAGAAAATCTCCCTTTAGTAAATAAAAATATGTTACTTTTTTTAATAATAAATAATAATCATTTTAATAATAAACAGTTATTTTAATAATAATACAATACACTTAATATTAATAAATGATTTTTTTTAAATATTAAATATATTAATATTTTTATGACATTATAAAATTAATTACTTTTAAATTATTATTTATTTATTATTATTTTATTTTTATTATATTATTAAAAATATATTATTTATAATATTACTATATTATATTTTTAATTAATTATATTACAATTAATTATAATACATAATAATATAATTATTTATATTACATTCACTTATGTTTATATATTATTATAATTATATTTTGAATATAAACTTTATATTAAAGAAATAATAAATGAATATTAAATAAAATTATTGAATATAAAATAAAATTAAGAAATAGTAAATACTCGTATATTGATATATCATAAAAATAATACATAACAAAAAAATTTTTTTCTTTCTATTTTTAATAATAATGAACAATAATTTTAATATTAATTTCAATAATAATATACCACACTAAATAATAGTAAAATATTAATTATTATTAATAATAAATAATTATTAATACATATTAAAATAATTATTTATTAACAAATGAAATATTTAATAATATTGTAATAATTTAATAATAATAAAATAATAACATAGAACACCGTTTCACTTTTCGTGACGTTCAGGCCAATTTGCCTTACCGCGCCAATAGAATTTGAGTAAATTATTAATATTTAACCTTAGAATAAAAAAAACAGTTGATTTCTTTTCCAAATTATCATAATATAAATAGGGCAAAACTCGTACGATGGTTGTCTTCGAAGAAAGAATACGAGAATTGAATTTTGAATACAAGAGAGCGAGAGAGGAATACTTAGATTCTCTGCAAAAGTTATTCGAAATTTGAATCTCGGTGGATCCGTGATAACTGAACGAATTTTAAATACCTAGCTAACAATTTTTGAACCGGTGTAAAAGGACACGATGAATGATATATATATATATAAACAAATTATATTGGGTGTACAAATAAGTCACCGCCGTTTGACAAAAGTTGGCGCCACCAGTAAGTTATGGTTAAAATTGTCAGATGTAAAATGTCATTATCGTAAGGTTGGACATCTGTCAACAACATGACCTAGAAATATTAGTGAATTTTTATCAGTATAACATATTTTTTTGTGTTCGAAAATGTCAAGTTTTGAGCCGAATAAGCGTCATTTGCGGGAACTTTTGATTTACTTCTTCAATTTGAAGAAATCTGCAGCTGAGGCGCATCGATTGCTTGTAGAAGCATATGGTGAGGCTGCCTTAAGTGAGAGAAGTTGTCGTGAGTGGTTTCAAAAGTTTAAGAACGGTGAATTTGACATCGAAGACAAAGAACGTAGCGGAAGGCCGAAAGTGTACGAAGACGCGGAATTGGAAGTATTATTGGATCAAGATTCGTGCCAAACGCAAGAAGAACTTGCACTTACATTAGGAGTGACTCAACAAGCAATTTCACATGGGTTGAAATCATTGGGAATGATTCAAAAACAAAGAAATTGGGATTCATATGAACTGACACGGAGAAACTTTGAATGCCAATTTTCCACATGTGAAATGCTGCTTGCCAGGCATAAACGAAAGGGTTTTCTGCACCATATAGTCACTGGTGATGAAAAATGCATCCATTATGATAATCAAAAAAGGAAGAAATCATGGGGATCCCCTGGTCATGCTTCAACATCTACGGCTAAGCCAAATATTCATGGAAAAAAACTCTTGTTGTGTATTTGGTGGGATCAGCTTGGTGTCGTGTATTATGAGTTGCTCAAACCGAACGAAACCATTGCTGGGGCTGTCTACCGAACATAATTGATGAGATTGAGTCGAGCACTCGAGGAAAAGCGCGCTCACTACTACGCCAGACACGACAAAATTATTCTCCTGCATGATAATGCTAGTCCACATGTTGCGGCACCGGTCAAAACCTATTTGGAAACACTCAATTGAGAAGTTTTACCCCACCCGCTGTATTCACCAGACATTGCTCCTTCTGATTACCACTTGTTTTGATCGATGACGCATGGCCTGTCTGAGCAGCACTTCACATCATATGAAGATACCAAAAATTGAGTCGATTCGTGGATAGCCTCAAAAGATGATGATGATGACTGACGCGGTATTCGTATGCTGACAGAAAGATGGGGAAAAGTAGTGGCAAGCGATGGGTACTACTTCGAATAAAACATGAGGTTCCGTTCTTTCACAATAAATGCCCATTTTTTTATAAAAAACGGCGGAAACTTATTTGTACACCTAATATATCTATGAATATAGTATATATTTTCATAAATGTAATATAGAATTTGTTTTACTTCCGTGAATATTTCACGGGTTGCAACTAGTATATCAATATCTGTAAATAAATGTGGATTAGTCCCGAGCTGGAGCTTCCTTACGGAGAGTTTTCTCGTTTAACGACTGTATATAAACTGTCATTTTATTATTGTTATTATAACGTAACTATTTTTATTATATTGATAATATTGACTTTTTAGTGCAAAACTATGTGTATCAGTGAAGGGAAATGGAAAAAACATCAAAGACTCGCCAAGAGCAGTGGAGCGTAAAAATAGTTTCTTTCAAATCCGTCTACCGCAAAGCATCTTTTAGGTACAATATTGTGTCATTGAATTTCAAAATAATGTCAAGTCCTTTTACAGAAGCCTCGCTGGACCCTTCCGAAAAGGAATCCTTTGGTTATGAAAAAATAACTTGAAAAGTTACCCCTGTCAAAGCGATGAATGAAGTTTTCTGTCTGTTGTGAAATTTTAAATATCGTTTCAAAAGAATCCAAATTTACGACGACATTAACAAATCGGTCCTCTATCCGGGAATATATTTTATTTGTCTAGAATCCTCATAAAATATGGTGAAATAAAAATATTTTTGAAGTTTTTATTTTTTTTTTTTGGCAAAAAAGATAGGAATTTCTAAGTTGGAGGGTTAAAATCTGAGGGCGGCAATAAAAACGGAGAATATACCTAGTAGGAAACGTTGCGTAAAATTTTTGGTAATAAATTGAAAAAGTAACTGAATATTTCCTCCCTTAAGTACGGTAACGTCTTTTATATATTGTTTTTAACCAAGGTTTTCTAACACGTCCACATTTTCTGGATAACGTAACCTTTTTACAGTCTCAAATTAATTCAGTCAACCCATTTTCCTGAGGGTTCAGGTAGATTTACCGGATAACGATAGTATTCATAGTACCAAGAAGACTCGCTAATTGAATATTAGTAATAAGGGTTACTAGAATATGGGAGGCTTTTGTTAGATTGTTCAAATTATATTTTTTCGGTATTGGGTATAAATAATTTTCCTCTAAAATTTGGGAAAATGTGCAATACGAAAGGATATACTCAACCCGGACTTCGAACTAAGGCTGTTCTAGATAGGAGACCATAACGATAACAGCTAGTCCATTTCATGACTCATAACTTAATAAACTATGATTTGTGACAAACAAAAGTTAAATTAAGTACGACAATAAATAAAGACCCAGTCGGATTTAAAAATGTTGCGGACGACTTAAAAACTATTACATGTCTCTTTAACACTTGCCTTATTGTGCTAAAAAAAATCCGCTAGCCACGGTGCTGGACGCTAAGCGTCCAGTGAAAAATGTATATTTTAAATTAAAATTATGCAAAATCTGCTAGGCTATTTTTCGTTTTTAGCTATAAAAATCATTTTATCATGTATTAAAACGTCGAATAATCAAATAAAATATAAGTCTTGGCCACTCGCTATCCATCACAGGGGGTGTTAGTGTTAATGACGATGTGTGTTTCTCCATATCTTTAATTGTTTTGCTGTTTTACATTTCTCTTCTCCTTTCTAAATATTTCTTAACATTTGATATCATTTTATTAATAAATTTTTCTCTGCCTTTTTTTTCAATATTTTAAGTTCTTTTTTGTCTGTTTTCCTTTTGGAAATAACGTTGTTACCTTTCACTCAGCATTGAAATGAATTTTCGTAACTCTTGTCAAGTTAATTAGAATAGATTAGCGTACGACACTATACTAATCGTTGCATAGTGGACAAAAATTTGTCAAAATCAATAAATACTCGCACATGGTGGTGTGTTTTCCCCCCTTACACATTTAGTAGAAAGTTCATGATTGATGACGAACTATGAATAACGTGCCTACTACAGTGGTTTTAAATCTCGCATATGGGGGTGTGTTTTCCCTCCTTTCACATATAGTAGAAATTTCATGCTCGATGACGAACTATGAGTAACGTGCCTACTACAGTGGTTTTAAATCTTATTGATCGATTACCGGAGACAAATTCCAAGTCACGCTCTACAAGACATAACCCAGATATATTGAGGGTTATCAAACCAATAAATGAACTTAACAAAAATATAAAAAACGTTCATTTAACTAACTTAAAGAGATAACACCAATGTAAATAATTTGTTAAATGGTTTGACAACGGCGGTGAGTGGTGCGCTGACATACCCCTATATCTACGAGTATCTCTCGCTATATGCAAAAAATGGAAATTTTAATTGAAATCTTTAATTTGTTTCGTCTTATTTTGGTTCCATTTTATGCTTTTGTAGGGTACCCACGTCCCTAAATATTGTTAACATGCAGGGTCAACGACCAATGAATCAACCTCTGGATATCTACAATTGTCACATACCAGAAACGTCAACACTGTGTACACGCAAATAATATTTACATCGCATTCCAAGGTAGAAAGAGAACACATCGCGTTGTCTCGCCGTTTCGGCAATAAAATATCCTACCCACTACACTGTTCGCAACGTCTGCATACGCCTTGTCATGCACAGGAGTGAGATGGGGATATACGGCTGACGCATTCACGCGCCCCGTTCTGAAAATCTATAGATACCTACTTATCGTTGAATAAAGGGCACTTATTGTTAATCATTTGACTTGTTATTATTCACTTGACCATTCATCGCTGTTTACTATTTATCGATTATTCACTCTCACTTTTATCGCATTCCTGAATTTTATATTTTATTTTAAATACAAACAAATCAAGATCATCACGACGTATAAAATTAAGCATCACGCTACACTTTTATTAAACAGTGGCTTATTATCAACTAATGAATGGTGCTCTGTATTTTTCGTCTGATTGATTCGTGCTAATTTGATAAAAAAATGTAGCAAAATAATAGATACGAGAATTTTATCAATTTTGGCAAGAAAATGATAATGCCACTTATTTATTTACATTAGGAGTGGATGACAATAATTGATAATGATGATTTGATCAATACTTAAAATTACATTTAACCCCTCCATGGGCATTTAACCCCTCCATTAAAAGATTATTGATGTCAAAGTCACATCCGAGGTTAGTAAAAAAACATGAAAATTAGCTTTTTTTTTTAAAAAAAAAAAACCTTGGGGGGTGGTTATGTTAATAGCCTAAATAGTGAAGTTGAAAACCAGTTAAACAAAGCCTTCCGGTTTCAAAGAAGGTGAACTAAACTATGTATTTTTTTTCTTCTGATTATAATAGGTACAGGGGATGGGGAGGGGCAGTAGCCGCTAACGCGAAACATATTTAACACAGGGCTATTGTTGAAATTAACTTTGTTCCCGTTCAAAAGCTATCCTTTTAAAGCCTACCTACTCCCCTGCCCTTATACGTCACTATTTCTCTCCCCCTCTCCTTTACTTATTACAGAAATAAAAAATATATTTCAGACATAATTTTAACTCAAATAAAACAGTCAAGAATACAAAATAAAAAATAAGTGTTTAATTTATTTTATTAAAATTTTATAAACGTAACACCACAAAGTGAAATAAACGATTTTCTTCTTCTTCTTCATCTTATTTTTGGCCTGTTATGGTCCGGCATCACTGTTTGCCTCTTGTGACGTCGACTGCCAGCTGTCTTTCCATCTTTTGGGAGGTCGTCCTGGAGGTCTGTTTGCTTGGGGGATACTGTCCCTGGCCATTCTTATGGCTCTTGGTTCCGCCATTCTGGATACGTGTTCGTTCCAGAACCTTCTTCTCTGTCGTCCCCATCTGACGATATCTTCAACTTCGCACGTCCTTCGGATTTCTGTGTTTCGTACTCTATCACGAAAGGTTTTGCCAGCGATACTCCTGAGTACCTTAATTTCGCTGGTTCGAAGGAGATTTTTGGTTCTGACAGTGTCGGCTCTGGACTCTATGCTGTATGTCATTATGGGGCGGACACAGGTATTGTATATCCTCATCTTGCTTTGAATGTTCATATGCTTGTTTTTCCTAGTAGTGTTCTTTGAACATCCGGAAATTGCTTCTAATTTAACGATTATCTAAGATTCGAGAAATAAAGAAAACTTTTTTAATACATGATTGTGTCACATGGCAACAAAATGTAAAATGAGGATCTAAACGTCTGTAATGACAAGTGTTTTGGAAACTTAGACTAATACCATACCATACGAACAAAGGCACTCTTTACAGGATCATAAATGAAGGTTTTGCGATATATGACTACAAACATAATAAGAATGTGTGAAACCGAAGACGTCGTAAGATTGGTAAGGCAAGTAAGACGTTATTGGCAGAACCAAGTTCAATGAATGGGTGAGACTTGGATTACACGTAACATATTGTTTCTCATAACAACCACATAGGAAGCCAACTCCTAAAGAAATTGAAAGATAGCCGTTAATTCACAATTCAGGAATAATTTAACCTTTCCCTTCCTGTGTTAAAAAAATCCGCGCGTTCCGGTCCTGTGTATTCAATACACATCAATACGCATGTAAAAATGAGCGATTTAAAATCGGAAAAATAAGAATATTCATAGCCAATCACCTAAATTAATTAAATTTGAAGTCAAAAGTGATAATAATTTAAATTTAATTGCTGAAAACCTGAAAAAAAACTCGACCGACAATCACAAAACAGGTGATGTGACCACCTCAAATGGATGCCCGCAAGCTACTGAAGCGAGAGAAGCGAGCAAACTTAGATTCTATTTCTTTCGTTCCCATATACCGAAGTAGAGAGAGAGTGAATAGCGTCATTTCCTCACCCATAGCGGTTCTTTAGAATGAATATACCTACATCACACACTGGCACACGTTTGATTGTATTGGTGAATTTATAAATGTATTTGTTAATATCTAAAATCTGAACCCAGTATTTCTTATATTTATAGAGATATTAAAGTTTTTAGAAGCAATGTGTACTAGTTACACATCACAGGGAAGGAAGGATTAAACAAACATATGAAGAATCTACTACTAGCTAAAAGCCGAACTTGGATCAGACTCGCTGTTTTTAAAGTGGACTGGAGTTGCGTTGAGATATTTATCCTAGATTGTTGGTGATTAGCACAATCATGTTGATGTTGATTGGATTATTATTGTTTATGTTAGTTTCGAATTTCTGTATCTGCCAGTTGTGATCTGTTCTTCAATGAAGTTGGGGAACGGGCTAATTTATCTGGTGTATGTATGGTATTATATTGGGTGTTAACATAAGTTGTGTTCGTTTTTTTTTTTCCAAATTAAAAATGAGCATCAAAAGTAAAACAAAATGGTTAAAGTTATACGTCATTCGAAAGAAAATTTTCTGCTCTACAAAATATTTTAATTGCTTTTACGTTACAAATATTATTTTGTTTGATTACAAGCCTTCAAAATGGAATGTCAAGTAGACGAAAGTGAGTATTTTCGATTCAATTGTCGAACGTTGTTTTTTGTTGTTTTTACTCAAAACATGTGGAACCCAAGCGCCAAACTTCTGGACTTTTTCCATCGATTTAAGATGCTGGTATACAGTCATGTGACTACAATTCATCTGCTCAGCCAATTCTACGGTGGTTTGAAGGGAGTCTTCATGAAAAATATGAAGTCCGGAACGCTGCATGTCTTTCAGGTCGAAATTACCGTCTTTGAAACGCAAAAACTGTCCTTTCATTCGTAGCATCTTCACCGTACACTTCGCAAATATCGGGAGCAGCTTTGGCAGTTTTATTCCCTCGATTGAACGCAAACAGAAGGAGGTGTCGAAAATGCTCACTTTCGTCTACTTGATATTCCATTTTGAAGGCTTGTAATCAAATAAAATAATATTGGGTCCTTACATGTGAAATTGGCGTTTTGTTTGGGAGGAACATAAAGTTGATTTTTTTTTAATCTAATATATTAATTTAATCAAAGTATGAACCATTGCTATCTATGCACTTTTGCCATCTCATAGGTAGTTCATCGATCCCTTTACTAAAAAAACCATTCGGACGGGAATCAATAAAATCTTTGAAGTCGGTTTGGACTGCCCCATTGGAGTTGAATTTTTTCCCTTGCAAGAAGTTATCCAAATTTCGAAAAAAATAGTAATCTGTTGGGGCAAGGTTCGGAGAGTACGGTGGATGTCTTAGACATTCCAATTGAAGCTCTTCTAATTTGGTAGCCGTCTGTTGTGCAGTGTGTGGTCTAGCGTTATCATGAAGCAGCAGTGGCCTAGAGCGATTAACCAGCCTCGGTTGTTTAGCAGCTAGCTTTTCCATCATGGTTTGCAGTTGCTGACAATAGACATCTGCCGTAATCGTCTGGCCAGATTTAAGAAAGCTGTAGTGAACGACACCAGCACTAGTCCACCAAACGCTCACAAGTAACTTTTTCGGAGTCAATTTTCGCTTGGGGCATGGTTTGGCTGGTTCGGCAGGGTTCAGCCATTGCGATGAGCGCTTCCAATTATCATACAGGATCCACTTTTCATCACAGGTAATGATTCGATTCAAAATCCCTTCATTATTGTGCCGGTTGAGTAATGCAACGCAGCAGTCAACGCGCGTTTGTTGATTTGCTTCACTCAATTCGTGAGGTACCCACCTTTCAAGCTTTTTCACCTTCCCAATTTGCTTCAAGTGGATTAAAACAGTTTTATCACTAACACCGCAGCCTGCAGCTAACTCGGACGTAGTTTGCGATGGATCCGCTTCCACAATAGCCTTCAATTCTTCATTATCAACTTTCTCCACGGGGCTTGTTCTGCAGGTCGAAATTTCCAGAACGAAAACGTTGGAACCAAAAGGGCACTGTGTTTTCTTTTGCGGCACCGTCGCCATACACATCATTAATCCTTCGAGCCGTTTCTGCAGCACTGGTGCCACGGTGGAACTCGTACTCGTAAATAACGCGATATTTCAAGTTTTACATTTTGTAAACTGAGTGACGCAAAGAATAAAAACAATTCGGGAAAAAACAAATGAATTATAATTTTCGAAACACAAATACTTGAGTAAGTAGCTGTATAAATTTGAATTTGGAATTCCTAACCAAAGAGAAGATATTTGAGATCAAAGTTGCCAGTACGGCAAAACGCCGGTTGCGTATGTGGGGACCTAATATATGTAACATAAAAGCAAATACAATATCTTGTAAAGCAATTTTTTTTATTTCGAATGACGTATAACCTTTACCATTTTGTTTTACTTTTGGTGCTCATTTTTACTTTTGGTGCTTTGGTGTTTTACTTTTGGTGCTCAACTTATGTTAACACCTAATATAATCTCTTGTTGTGTAATTAGAGGTTGTGCTGATTACACGTAATGATAAGTGCTCCCCTAAGTCGGCCGTTTATCGAACGATGCCGTAACAAAATAATAACAGATGGTAAAGAAGTATTCAAGATTATCGGCGGTGACTGGAGAGCTTTCGTTACTCATACATATTGTATTTCAAGTGTTTTTTCTTCATTAAATTATGAGAATAGCAAGCTTTAGGAACAAATTATGTTCTACAGATCCACATTTACAAATAATATATATTGTTAACTAACTTTTTGCTTGTTCAGTGTATCGTTTTAACTTTCATTGAAATAAGTATAAAAAATTTGAGGTTATTTGAATGATTTGACTATTTTATTCGATGTATTATTTTTTACGATATTTTATACTATTAGTTTGTGTGCTGTTTTTTGAGACTACGAGATCAAGGAAAGAAAAGTGCATAAAAAGAAAATAACGCCTATCAAGTCGTCAAATGCCGTCTTAAAGAGTGTGGTAACACTGCGCGAGGGTGTGTGGATCCTGGTATGGACTTTTGAGTCACCTCAGAGTACACGGAAGAAAGTGTCGTACATACTCGTCTGCAAGAGATTGCACAAATTCGGAGCAAATGTGATTGTAAGAATACCTACCTAAATAAATAAATAAATAAATAATTGTCAAAATGAATAAGTGAATTGTTAAACACAATTAAATTAAATTAATTATTGTCAGATAGTAAACATACAGGGGCAATGACCGATGAAGAATTCAATGATTGTCACACACTATGAACAACAACAATATTTACTATTTACAACGTCTGCGAATTGGCTAGCCATCTCCAAATATAAATAATAAACCTACCGCCAATTCATTCGCTAGAGCAAGGCAGATATGTATCGCGAATGTATTCACTCATTGGTATAAATTACTCGGACGCCGAGAAATAAACATATTATTATTGTCATTCATTCAACTGTCAAGACTTATTATTTATCACCCGCTGTCACTTTCGCTTTTTATATCCGCATTCCTGAGTCTATATTTATTTGAATACAAATCAAGATCATCACGACAAATAAACATAAGCAACCCGCTATATGATCTTTATTAGGAATATAGATGGACTTTGTTTTGCTCGTGTATAACTTATATAAAAAAAAAAACCTTTGGATTTTTGTTAAAATAATTGCTCTCAATGTTACAATAGATTAAAAGTTAATCAGAATATGTAGTCAGGCACCATTGCTCTGAGACCCTCGAAGACCACGAGACACATTTTATAGACAATTTAAAGGGATATTTTATAGGGTTGCGAAGAAAGGAGGGGGATTCAGAACGAATCAAGAGTGAAATATTTGCAAGAATTATTTAAGGGGGGGTTACTCTAGAATTTGGAAAAAAAATTTTTTTGCATGTTTTTAAAGTTTATGCCTTTAAGAATATGTTCTCATAGGAAATTTTAAAATTCTCAATATTTACGAAGTTATAGCTATAAATGAGGCAGCAATTACGCCGCACCGGAATGACTCGGACAATAATCTCAAAACTTTAAACGCGTTTTTCTTGAAACTACTTTTTTCGACCTAAAATCTCAAGTTCTAGCAAATTGATTGCCTTCAAACTTGATATGAAACTTTTATAAATATATTTTTATCGACCCTACCTAGAAAAAATATATTTTTTAGTATTTTTTTTTAATTTTAATATTTGAAAAAAAAAGAGTAAAAAACATTTCAGCCTGCCACTATTTTACCATTTTTTTTGGTACCAACTATAACCACATTAATTTTTATTAAGAAACTGTGTATAATTTTGGTTTTTAACTTACAAATAAGCTTCAGTCATGTCGACCAGCTTACTCTTTTTATACGACAAGATATAACAGCTGATAACATCTTGAATTTAAAAAAAAAATTCTTTTTTTGTTTTAATTTCAAATCATCAAACTACAAAATTTTTCAAAAATGCGTGTGAACAATGTTTTTAGTTTTCTTTATATTAAGTCTGAAAAAAAAACGAAATTCACGCCTCTAGAGTAGAACTTAAACAAGTAGTATTTATTTACTGAAGTGACAGTTTGTTCTCTCTGCCTACCCCTAAAGGGGCTTGGCGTTGTGGTAATGATGATGATGAAATATTAGGGAAGCAATTGTTCTTCACATTTTTATTACGTTAAAAAGTTTATTTGTAGGACAAAAGTTTTTTAAGTTACATCGAAGAATTTCTGTTTAAATAAACATATTTTTTTCTCTAAAAAGATAGATTTATTCTTAAAAAAAGAGTTATTTTGACAAAATAAGCTTGCTATGGGACATTTACCTGTCGAAACTTGAAATGATAAACTTTTTCTTTTTCAAGCTGTCAAAAACTTCTAAAAACAAACTTTTTTGTTGATTTACTCATCCCCCAGCGATAATTGAAATTTGCCGTGCCTTTCTCTATTTTATCGAAGCATCTTAAAGTTGGTAGCAATTTATCAATACTTTCAAGATCCATATCAATAAAAAAATTTAAAAGAGAAATTTATTCTTGAATCAGTTTCTTTACTTTGTTCTTTGAATATATAAGTTGTTCGCACTTATTTTAAACAACTTATTTATACAAAGAACCGATTCACGTAAATAAAAATATGATAACAGAAATTTTATATTTTGATACACGATTAAGGATTTTTTAATTTATTGATGATACAAACATGTAGTTATATAAGTTTTAAATAAGTAATTAAAATGGACTGAAAATTGTTGAAATTCCACTCTTAAAATATAATGTGAGAGTTTGGGGCTTCATAAGAAGACATTCGAAGGATTTCAAGAGCACTCTATTGCACTCTAGCAAGGAGTTACAAGAACACAACCTCTAAGTCATTTGAGAACCCATTGGTGCTCAAAACGTTGTTTAATTCATTGATCTGTAGCAAACTAGAAAGCAATGCTTGCATTTGGAGCCCGGTGGGGGCGCAGAACTCACTCATGGTGGAAAAAGTACAAAAAAATATCTACGATATCTCTATATGAGAGAGTTCGGTGTATATCCATGGCTTTATCCTACTCCGTTTCTGCTGGGCATGCTCGGGTATAACTCTTTGAGCGTAAGAAGAGATCTCCGCCTCCTGGTATGCGTTGTCAAACTCGTTCAAGGAGTTGTGAGCTGCGCAGCATTACTACAAAGATTAGCGTTAAATGTTCCTAATAATTACACTAGACTGCGCCGGCAACAACTGTTATCAATAACATACGCAAGAACGGGTCTTCCAGCTGATATGCCTGTTGGAAGGGCCTTAACTCTTTTGAACGGGACTGCTTCGGATATTGACATATTTCATATCACATTACCAAAAGCAAAAGTAAATTTTCTTCTAAGTTGACACCTTAGAAAGCACTGATCTGTTATGGTCTTTTGCAACGAAAACACTTTTAGAATTTCAACTGTGTAATTTTATTTGTGTAATCGTTGAATTACATTAAAGTATAATAATAACAGTATTGTGGAATTGATAATAACGATTATGTTAACATCGAGGTGGCTTCAATTATAATGATACTGCCTCTGATATGACGTCCTATTGTTGAATGAAAAAAATAATATTAATAATAATTAGCACTTATCGGCCACATCAGTGATATTTTGTAAAAATCGGGAATAAATTCACCAACACAATCAAATGTGTGCCAGTGTATGACGTAGGTATACTCATTCTAAAAAACCGCTATGAGTGAGGAAGCGCC
The DNA here is from genome assembly GCA_949825065.1 of Odontocerum albicorne. Taxonomy (NCBI): domain Eukaryota; kingdom Metazoa; phylum Arthropoda; class Insecta; order Trichoptera; family Odontoceridae; genus Odontocerum; species Odontocerum albicorne. The sequence continues at coordinate 50,857,211 of OX463842.1, read as the reverse complement.
GCTATTTACGTCTCACTCTATTTCGGTATATGAGAACGCAAGAAATATAATCTCAGTTCGCACGCTTATCTCGCTTCAGTCGCTCACGGGCATCCATTTGATGTGGTCTCTTTGCCCGTTTTGTGAACGCCGGTGATATTTTTCATGTTTTCAGCAATTAAATTTCAATTTTTATCATTTTTGACTTCAAATTCAATTAATTTAAGCGATTGGCTATCAATATTCTTATTTTTTTCAATTTTAAATCGCTCATGTTTACATGTGTATTGATGTGTACTAAATACACAGCTCCGGAACGCGCGGATTTTTTTAGCACAAGAAAGAAAATGTTAATAATGCCTTTATAAGTTCTCTTAGAGAGCGTTTTCGTTTGATTGAACCATCAATCCGACGCCACGGCGTGACTCTCGATGCCGTTTTTTCTTTTTTCTCGTTGATTTTTTTTCTCTCAAACTTTTCAAGATTTATATAAATATATTGAAGTTTCGATATTCATTCCATTTTTTTATGCATTGGAATATATACGTATGCATATTTTGTTATTATTTTCTTTGATTGCTTTTTTTTCTTTCTTTTGTATGTTGGAGTTTTTGATTACCGAAGTCTCGGCCCATCTTAAGTTTATATTTTATGTGTAGTATGCGGCATGCATGTGCGTACTCATTTTTGATATATTTTTGTATATGATTCATGTCATTATTTATTATGTTTATAGCAAGTCGTATTTACATTTATTTTATTTATTTAACACTTTTATTGCAAATACAATCTGGCCAGCTTATTGCCAGACAGAAATCTCTTCCCACCAGCCAGACAAAAGTAAATGAAGCAAGTTACGTGGTCGCATAAATCATTCAATTGACTATCTATCCCCACGAAATCCATAAACATACGAGTATACGTGAGCACATGCCCCCGAACCCCACAAAGACGGACAGTCACCCGAACATTATTTTTTTATATAAAGTGAGATATCATCAATCAAAAGGAAAGGAAGGGATGGTGGAGAGGAAAGGAAAAGAAAAATCAGGAATGAAACACGTTATTTTACTGACTAGAAATTAAGAGGTTTTTCAGTCGCTTTTCAAAGCATGCCAAGGACGGAGCGAGTCTTATATTGGTTATTGTTGCGCACTCAAAATTTGAGTATAGCTCTTGTAACCTTTTTTAATGGTCAATAAAAGACGGTGCGTTTAAAGAAATGTGTTTACATATTAAAGCGTAAGAATAAACATAAATTTAGTAATGCATGAACAAAATTTAAAATTCAAAGTATTTTCAGTCAATTTCCTTCAATAAAATTACTTTATCTGAAGTAAGTATAACTTTTTTAAGAGTGGTAATATTTTATGCAGCTTTTTAAACTCAACAGTGTCAAATTTTTATTGTTATATAGAACAGCTATAATCACCATTGGAAATAAAGTGATGGAAAGATATTCACTAGAAAATTTAAACCGATTTTCTATACATGTTCATTGTTTTAACGCATACCCATTTTTTAAGTTAACATTTTGAATAACTGAGAAAACGTTTTGCCAATAGTATGACTTTGAAAAGATGGTGAAAATATAATAATATTCCCAACAGCAGATATTTTATTTTCATCGTTTTTTCGAGTCGATGCATTTAGCGCAACGATTACTCGGTTATTGAAAACAACTTATTTGCGGAAAGTGTGGACTGTGGTTTTAATTTAGGATTTTTTTATCATTTTAATAATCTATTGGGTGTTAACATAAGTTGTGCCGGTTTTTTTTTTTCAAATTAAAAATGAGCACCAAAAGTAAAACAAAATGGTCAATGTTATATGTTGTAAACTGAGTGACGCAAAGAAAAAAAACAATTGAGGAAAAAACAAATAAATTATAATTTTCGAAACACAAATACTTGAGTAAATAGCTGTATAAATTTTAATTTGGAATTCCTAACCAAAGAGAAGATATTTGAGATCAAAGTTGCCAGTACGGCAAAACGCCAATTTCATATGTAAGGACCTAATATATACGTCATTCGAAAAAAAAATCTGCTCTATAAGATATTGTGTCTGCTTTTAAGTTATATATATTATTTTATTTGATTACAAGTCTTCAAAATGAAATGTCAAGTAGACGAAAGTGAGCATTTTCGTTTTAATTCTCGAACGTTGATTTTTGTTGTTTTCACTCAAAACATGTGGAACCCAAGCGCTGAACTTCTGGACTTTTCCCATTGATTTAAGATGACGGTATACAATCATGTGACTACAATTCATCTGCTCAGCCAATTCTACGGTGGTTTGAAGGGGATCTTCATGAATAATATGGTTTAAACGGTCCTCATCGAAGCCCACTGGTCGTCCGGAACGCTTCATGTCTTTCAGGTAGAATTCACTGCCTTTGAAACGCAAAAACCATCGACGAGCTGTCCTTTCATTTATTGCATCTTCACTGTACACTTCGCAAATATGGCGAGCATTTTTGGCAATTTTATTCCCTCGATTGAACGCGAACGGAAGGAGTTGTCGAAAATGCTCAATTTCGCCTACTTGACATTCCATTTTGAAGGCTTGTAATCAAATAAAATAATATATGTAACGTAAAAGCAAACACGATATCTTGTAGAGCAGAAAATTTACTTTTGAATTACGTATAACCTTTACCATTTTGTTTTACTTTTGGTGGTCATTTTTAAATTGGAAAAAAACGGACACAACTTATGTTATACCCAATATATAACATACATATTTGATAATAAATTCTTAGTACACCACACATCAAAAGAAGAAAATAAAAAAATCAAGATTTTTAATATCTGATATAAAATTATTTAAATGTATTCAGGAAATCATTTTTTTTTTAAACTATGTATTTCATTCTTATAATGAGAAAGTTCTCTGTATTTTAATATTTATGCGGAATTAGAACATTCCATTTTGATTATCTTTCATACTTTATCCATACTGTTTTTTTACACATGTTTAATTTTCTATAAAAATGTAATATGTTTGAAGAAGCAAGAGTTTTCGTCGAAAAATTGTTGAACAGTTTAGTAAGTATTTTTTTATTTCTATAGCCGTATAAAATTTTTATTACGAACTATTTAAAAATACATATTTATTTAGACCTGTAATTTATATTCCAACTTTTTTATATGGTTTTCTTTTTGTTTGTGTATAACATAAAAACGTAACATCTCGACCAATAATTAACACAGTATATATTACTATTGTTTGGACGGTTGGAAGAGATTTTCGTAGGTCAATAAACTTTCCTATTTCACTTTTGTCAATTAATTAACAAATAAAATATTGATATATAATTTAACTATTTAACCTTTCCTTCCCTGTGTTGGGTATCTTCTACACGTTGCTTCTAATAACCATCAATATCTCTATAAATATAATAAATACAAGGTTAAGATTTTAGGTATTCCTCCATAATATATTTACGCATTGATTTAAAAAATAATATTACTAATAATCAGAATTTATCGACTACATCGAGGTGTTTTCTAAAGATCGAAAACAAATTCGCATTTAAACGCGGCAAGTGCCTCGTCTTGACGATAGATGAATAGTATGCGGGAAGCGCGACACTATATTTGCATCTCACTCTTGCATACTAGACTGAATTGCGAGGAGCTGAACTGTCTCAACGTCGCAAGGAAAGGCGTATGCGCCGGGGTATGTGACTGACGTTCCGCGTCACTAGTTGCCTCTAGGCTTGCAAATAGGTTAGACGTACGCCCGTTCCGTGAGCGTTTTTCAATGTTTTCAGATGGTTTTTTAATGTTTTCAGCAAATAAATCTCAATTATTATAATTTTTAACTTCAATTATAATTAATTAAGGGGATTATCTATGAATGTTCTTATTTTTCCGATTTAAAATCGCTAATTTTTTATTGCGTACTCACTACCCAACACCGTAACACGCGTATTATTTTTATCACCGTAAGGGAAGGGTTAAAACAACTGGTAACTATTGAAGTTCCAATTCTGACGAAATAAACAATATTGTTGTTGAAAACGATAAAACAAATTCAAAACAACTTCAGTTAAAATGATGCTATTATCCTCTAGATTTGGAACAGAAAAAAAGGATAAGGTTTAATACCAGGTTTAACTATCTTTTGAACGGCACATCAAATTTACGATGAATGGGTCTAGCAATAAAACGTCCCGATAATCAGCCGGCTCGGTCTGTAAACGGTAAATCAGCTGGGCCGGTCCGTAAACTGTAAATCATCCCAAACCAATGCGGATCCTGATCGTAAAAAAAACTGCTGATTTGCCTCACAGTCCTCTGTAGAGGTTATCTTAAGACATCTTACAATTTTGAAATATTGTTAAAAGGAGGGAAAATATTACAATATTCTTCTTTTTTTTATCGCGTAACCAATGCTGGGAGTCGTAGTCACCTACTACGTAAGCTCGTGTAAACATGGCATAAGTCTGCCTCCTATTCACTTGCACTTGCCAGATTTACTAATGCTTAGTACTAATATGCTTGTTTACACGTGGATACAAGTGAGAGTGAGAAGCACTAATGACAAGTACTAAGCTCGTGTAAACATGGCATAAGTCGGCCTCCTATTCACTTGCACTTGCCAGATTTACTAATGCTTAGTACTAATATGCTTGTTTACACGTGGATACAAGTGAGAGTGAGAAACACTAATGACAAGTACTAAGCTCGTGTAAACATGGCATAAGTCGGCCTCCTATTCCCATGCACTTGCCAGATTTACTAATGCTTAGTACTAATATACTTGTTTACACGTGGATACAAGTGGCGAGTGAGAAGCACTAATGACAAGTACTAAGCTCGTGTAAACATGGCATAAGTCGGCCTCCTATTCACTTGCACTTGCCAGATTTACTAATGCTAAGTACTAATATGCTTGTTTACACGTGGATACAAGTGCGAGTGAGAAGTACTAATGACAAGTACTATGCTCGTGTAAACATGGCATGAGGGACGAAAAGGTCTTCTTCTTCTTAAACTTTCTATAGACTCAAGAGTATGTTACTGCAGGATTGTCCTCCTGTGATGCTGAGCTCCAGCTATCTTTCCATCGTTTCGGGGGTCTCCCTGGTGGACGCCGTCCATCCGACACCCCATGCAGAGATATGTATGGAATTCTTGTAGAATTCATTCTCTGTACATGTTGATACCTGTATCGTCGACGCTATCGTCTCCATCTGACCACATCTTGGACCTCACAGACCTCTCGGATTGTGGTGTTCCTTACACGACCACGCAAAGTCTTCCCAGCAATAGCGCGTAAAGTTTTCATTTTCGTTGTCCTTAGCATACTTTTTGTCCTGACAGTGTCCGCCCGCGGATGCCATATGTGAGGATAGGTCGCATACAAGTCTTATAAATGCGTACCTTGCTATCCGTGCTCATATCTTTATTCCTCCATATGACCTCTCTCAGGCAGCCCGCCACAACTAACGACGAAAAGGTGACTTAGTTAATCTACAATGCACAAATGTGTGAGACTCATGGTGGGGGTAGACTAAGAAATGTATAGTTGGAGCGAGTTGATGAAATGTTAAAAGGTATGAAGTATGAGAAACAATAGCAACGGTAAAAAAAATGATTGCATGTGGAGAAGGCAAAATAACGTGTCATGTTGAGGAAATTTTGTGTTTTATGGCCTCTGCCTATCCCAATAGATAAATGACATGATGTCGTAAATGAATGGCTAAATAGAAGATAGAAATGTAGATTAAGCGATCTAAAAGAAATCTGAAACAGAATTGAAATTCCACGTTTAAATAATATATTTTTCTACATTCAATTATGACATAGGATTTTGTTGATTTCCTTTCAATATTCCATTTATTTATATTTGAGAAAAATAAACGATAAAAATATATTTTTGTGTAGAAAAAAGTTGAGAGTCGTATACTGTATTTTAAAAAATATACGAAGGCCTTTTCCTGTAATAATGCTTTCTTTCTTCTTTGTTCTTGGTGTATAGTATTCCTGATTATTTGGTAAAAAATCAAAATATGAGTCGAAAAAGTAAATCTTTCACGAAATATTTTTAGGCTTCAAGCAAATCGTTTACAACTTTGTCATTAATTTTAGTATCGAATCCTTCTTGAATAGACATCAAGCCAGCCTTCTCTTTCTGATTAAAAATATATGATTCTTTCGTCAGCTGTTTGACGTTTGTTATACTCGTACCAGCAAATATTACTTTCCTTGTTTTCGATTTACTGAACCGAAAAAATATTTTCAATTTAAAAAACCCTGTACCATGGTGGTATATGATATATTGAAACAACAAAGATTTTCATCGGTACTAAATATTTTGCAATACAATGAGCAATTTTAATGTTAATTTTACAATTAACTTTTGCATCGTGTATTAACCCTTATAGGCACAGGTAAACTTTACTTATTTTTACTCAGGCTGCACAAAAAAAGTCAAGTTTCTCATAACTTTTTTTAATATGTTTTAAAATGATACATACAAATGATAAATTAACATATTTCCACTTCCTTGGTAGGTTAGGGACTCCTGGTGAGGGAAGTATTATATTATATGAAGTTGTACATAATCTGAGCGTTCGTGCAGCAATAGAGAGAGGTTATTTCGTATGATATGTTTTTTTTTTTATAAATAGGACGTTGCTCCATTTAATTACACAAGTACTCTTATAGTACAATTCAAGAATAAAGTGTTATTATCTCCGTTGGCTTCTCTTTCTTAAGCTCTTTAAGGGAGTTGTTGTTGGTTCATGCATAATTTTCTATTAAATTCTTCCTTAAAGGTTTTTTTTTTCGAGTTTGAAGTTTTATTATTTCGAGTTTGAAGTTTGAAGTGAAATATTTCATGCTCATCGTCACTCGCGCTCCGTTTAAGTAAAGATTCCCTATTGGAGTTTCCAGTTCTCATTTTTTACATCTTCCTAACTTTTCATAGAGTAAGGTTCTAGAACCAATCGTAATCAATTTAGAAAAAAAATCGTCATTGGTAAGTTTTAAACGACCCTAAATTAATTCCCCACATTGATAGAACATGTTCCTGGTTCTCCATTATCCTTTATCCTAATAATCCCTTTTTATTATTTTTATCTTTTAATTATATCTCATCATTTTGATTTAATTTGTATTGTTCACCTTCCCAGTGTCATGTCAGGTCCCTCCAACGTTGACTATCACTTGAGAGTAGACATCTTTGTCCCCGGCAGCCCGAAAAAGATTTCCAACGCTTCTTATGCCAGTCCAATCACGTATATTGCGAAGACAGGAGATTTGCCTCCTGCCAACACCTCTTCGGCCTTCTGTTTTGCCTTGGATGATCAGGCACAGTAATTTGTACTTTGCTCCTCTAAGTACATGACCCAAGTAGGACACCTTTAATATTAGTCAGCAACTCTCTATCAATTTTGGCTCTTTGAAGAACCCTTGTGTTGCTGACCATATCCGTTCAGGGTATCCATAGCATTCTCCGGTGCATTCACATTTCGAATGCTTCTAGTCGTTTCATACTACTTACTTTGAGAGTCCATGATTCCACTTTATGCAATAACTCTTACCAAATGTAGCATTTGACTCACCGTTAATTTGTATAAAACTCTTATATTAATAATCCATCCTACACTGTAAACTAAAATGTCTAACATTTTTTTGATTTGATAAAAAAGTTGCAATAAAACGTTTTACACGTAAAAAATAACGTCAGAAATAGAAGTTATAGTTGTGTCATAAATCAAAAGATTAAGGTACAATCAAATGAAGTGTGTTCTAATAATAACAATACAAAAGTAACAAAACATTTTGAGACAGCAATGATCTAAACTGTAATTTAGGACTAAATTATTGGAGTTACTGTTATAAAAATAGCACGTAGACTAGAACTGAAACATATCACAACAAAGCGTCTGTAAGAAAAATTAAAACGAGCCATTTAAGAAAAAAATATATTGTTTGCTGTTTTATTTTATTTTTGGTTAAGGCAATTCACTGTACTGAAAGGGATTTGTCTTCTTTGTGTTATTAATTTCATGAATACGTAATTTTAATTTCTTATTAAACATGTCATCATCATCATCATCATCATCATTGTCAACCAGGGTCGATCCACTGCTGGATGAAGGTCTCCCCAAGTTGACTCCAAACAGTTCGGTCCTTTGCTCGCCGATGCCACGTGATGCTGCCATGCTTCCTGATTTCGTCCATCCAGCGTACCTTCGGTCTTCTTCTAGGCCTCTTTATGCCTCTTGGATACCATTGGATTATTTCGGATGTCCATCGGGAGTCTGACATTCTGGCTACATGTCCGGCCCATTGCCACTTCATTCTTTTGCACACCTTTATAACGTCTTCTACCTTTGTTATATTGCGAATCCAGGTGTTTCGTTTACGGTCTCTTTTAGTATATCCTAACATGCATCTCTCCATGCCCCTTTGTGCGGTCTGGAGCTTTTGCGTGTTCTTTACTGTGAGCGTCCATGTCTCGCAGCCATACGTAAGTACTGGAAGAATGCACTGGTTGTAGACCCTTCGCTTCAAGGATATTGGGAGATTACTTTTGAAGATATTGTTCAAACGTCCAAATGAGCTCCACGCCAGTTTTGTCCTTCGTGCTATTTCCTCCGATATGCCACCTACAAAGGAAATAAGTTGGCCTAGATACACATATTCCTGGACAAGTTCTAGCGGCTTTCCATCTACGTTTATTGGTTTTGGGGTAGCAAAGCCGTTTATCATATATTTTATAAATATTAAACATGTATCATAACATATATTGTAAAAATTAGTTAACATGTAGGTGTCGATATTGTTTTTAGAAAAGCATATTCACGAGACAGCTATGCAATATTAAAATGGAAACTAATAATAACTAACTAACAATATTAAGCTTTGAATGTAATTTGGTTTAACATACGACGTGCCCCTTCTAGAGTAAGCAGAGAAAACCGATTTTCCAATTTTTTTAACCATGCAAACACCTTTCGATTTCTCCACAATCATTCATATCGTTATATACAATGTTGAATTACTCATTCTTCACACTTTACATTATTAAGTCAGTCGGGTGGGTGGTCGGGCTGGTCAGGTGGATCGGGTGGTCGGGCTGAGATGGTACGGGCACATATGACGGAGACCACCAGACCATACGGTAAATCAGGCAATGTCTGTGGATCTTCCTCGACAGCTGTCCAGAGGAATACCAAAGAGCTTCTGGATGACTCAATGCTCCAAAATCCTGCAGAGAAACGGCCTAGATACAAGCGACACCCAGAACCGAAGAACATGCATCCTGAGAACGAGAAGAGCCGACCCCAACAGTCTACCTAGGCAATGAGTTGGGACAGTGCCAGGAAGAAGAAGACACTGTATATTCTTTCAAAATCTGATCCAATTGATCCACGTTTCCCTACCTCTTCCACGCACACCTTGCATTTCTGATTTGTATACTCGTTTAGTCATTCTTTCGTCATTTATTATTATTCTTTCGAACATTTACATTATGATATATGTAAGCTTTGTGAAATAAATAAGCTGTGATTTATTTGACTTAATTTTACTAGGAACATTTACATGTCGGTCGAGGAGTGACTCAAATAGTTAAAAAAAATACGTGATAGTGTGTCTTCTCCTGTATCATATATCAAAACTACACAGTGAAATATAAATGACTGATTCGGTAAAAATTTATTAATATAACTTATGTTTAATTTTTTTATGTACTCGTATATACCTGACAAACTGTAAATGTTTTGTAAAACAAATTACAAAACAAATTAATTACTCAACAATGTTTTTTTTGTCTCTCTTGTTAATCTTACGTAGGAACTTGTTTGAATAGCCTACGGTCTCATTACCTGAAATCATGTTCTTGTTATTTCATCTGAGATTCTAGTGCTTTACGTAAGAGAACTTTGAAAACATTTTTTTTTTCTAAGTTCTTACTCGGTCTAAAGCGTTTCGCCGAAATTTCTCTAGTGTATCTCATTTCCACCGTCTGAACTTGAGACATAAAAATTTCACAGCACAAGGTCAATGGGAAACTAAAATACATAGATCAAGTGGAAGATATTTAGAAAGAAGGACATGTCAACAGTCTTAAACATTGTAGGAATGTGGTTGTATTAAGTTATATTTTAGTGGAATAAACAGTGTTTATTGAAACACTGTTTATTCCACTTTATATAAGGTGGCCACTGAAAGACTGAAGGGTTTGAAAAAGCCATTAACCCTTACAGGCACAGGTAAACTTCACTTATTTTTACTCAGGGTGCACAAAAAATAAAAAGTCAAGTTTCTCATTATTTTCTCATTATGTGTTTGAAAAATGATACATACAAATGCTAAATTAACATATTTCCACTTCCTCGGTAGGTCAAGGAACTCTTGGTGAGGTGGTACAACTTATGTACCACTAGTCCATATTTCCACTGGTACTTCTAATGTACCACCCAATAATGCCGAAATACATCCAAGTAAAATTAATTTTTAACCTAAATATACTCGTAAATTTACCACAATTATTGAAGTCAATTTTATCACAACAAAACTATTTTTTATTAAAATTTAATACAAATATATAACGTTTTCTTTTATACGCACATATCGGCATACCAAGTACAACTAACTGTCAATAATATTAGAAGTTAAATGAATTTGAACAAGACCAGTCCTGCAGCTGTGCGGACATGAGTCATAAGTATTATATTATACGAAGTGGCACAAAATCTGAGCGTTCGTGCAGTAACAGTGAGAGGTTTAATAAGTGGTACATTGCGTATACCACTGTGCAGTACAGCGTCAAAAAAATGTGGTACATAACGTGTACCACTAAGCCTGTAAGGGTTAATGGTTCATATTCACTTTTTTTATGTGTTATAGAACTTTACTTTCCAAAGATATTCAGCAGCGTCTGCATTACGCCATTAGATTTCAACACCTAGCCAGAGAAAACAACAACTTTTTGAACATGTTGTTTATAGTTAAAGTATTAACGTTCTGTAGGTTTAAAGCCATTGTAATTTATTTTTATCAAACACTGTTTATTCCACTTTTTTGTAACGGTATAACCTTTGTGCTCCCCTGAAGATGAGGTGAAAGCCTTGAAACCGGTAGGATTATACCGTTACAAAAAAGTGGAATAAACAGTGTTTGGTAAAAATAAATTACAACAACTTTTTGAACAACTTGATAATGAGTGATGAGACCCATTTTCATTTAAACGGGTACATCAACAAACAAAACTGCAGATTTTGGGGTACTGAGAATTCCAAGAAATACCATCAGCATCAATTGCATCCTCAAAAATGCACTGTTTGTGTGTGGTGTTATGGCTGAAAGAATTATCGGACCCTATTTCTTTGAAAACGAGGAAGGTCAGCCAGAAAGAATCAACGGAGCCCTGTATAGGACAATTCTTGAATTGTTTTTTTACGCTCAGCGGACGAAGATAATCAGAAAGCATGGTTCCAACAGGATGGAGCTACTGCGTACACTGCCAGGGTGACGATCACAAAGTGCGCAGTACAGCGATGTACGTACTTCAGCATTTTATGGGCCATCCTGTATAGCGGTATAACCTGTTTGTTTCAAAATGTTCACATCATCAGGGAAGTACAAATAATTATCTGATGACAAGGCGAACCCCATGAAACCTGTAGGGCTATACCTTTATATGTTAGAAAGGGGAAGAAACAGTGTTTGTATAAACAAATTACAATGTCTTTAAATAATGCCTTAACTATAAATACTCTGTAAAGAAATAATTATTATTTCTGGCATACAAGTTGGTTCAAGGACATTGTTGCCATTTGTTTTTCGCATCTTTTAAACTTTTTAAATCGTCTTTAAAGAAAATAAAAATATGTTTTGAATAAAAAAAGTAATAGGGAAACTTAACATATATTTGACTCGCCAAATGCAATGTCAAATCGAGAAATTAAGTTACCTTTCGAAAGGATTTAAGTCTGACGTTTTAGCGAAACATTTTCTTCGTTAAGTCCAGGCAACTAGAAACTGCTGAAATGCGCGTGCTAAGATGGTCAGCTGGTGTAACTCTAAGAGACAAAATAAAAACTCACGCATTCGTGGAAGCCTAGGTGTTACAGACATCAACAGTAAGATGGAGGAGAGGCGATTGAGATGGTATGGGCACGTTGGACGCAGAGCACCCGATCACATTGTGAACCAGGCAATCTCCATGGATCTTCCTCGAATAACAACCAGAGGAAGACCAAAGAGATCGTGGGTGGTGCAAAAAGATAACCTGATGCAGAGGCACGGCCTGGGGGACGTAGTCCGGGACAGAAGATCATACAACCTGAGGACGAGGAGAGCTGACCCCAACAGTCTTCGCAGACAGTGAGTTGGGATGGAGCCAGGAAGAAGATTTTCTTCGTTAAGTCTAGACTCAGAAAGATATTTAATAAATGTTACTCTCATTATATGGTATTGTGGTTCTGTACAAAATTGTTTTGAGAACAGTATAAAATACGCATATAAGAGAAAAATTACTTAGAAATATATGAATTGTTTTAAACTCCGTTAAATTATTTTGTCCTTTAAATAGCATACTATTTTTTTTTATATTTAATGAGTAAAGAAGTATTGGATGGTGTCAACCATTTTTAAATAACTGATATTTGAATACATTAAGGTTTATATTTATTTCTAGATTCAATTAACAGTTATAAAATAAATAAGCTTTTTATAGGAATGCAACATAAAAGTCTTAAATCATATATAATATCACTTATAAACGAGTATGATGCGAGCATTTCTATAATAATCTACGACGAGCTTTCCATTTTTTATTTTCTTTTATTTTACACATGACAAGAAATATGCATAATTTGCAAAAAAATCCACAGGTAACTTAATTTGGACACACAATTTTAATGGATTTGGGTTTGTTGCCTTTCATTTGTCGTCCCCAGTAAACTAGGCTTTTGCCAGTATCTCACTGAGGACACTTGTATTAATATAAGTTTTTTTAAAACCCATTATATTATATTATAGCAGTTTTTGACAAGAATGTAGCATCTCATATATTACAGTTTTTTGTCATAAATGCAGTATCTTTCACTGTGTACATACGCCACGAAGGTCCAAAAAAAATCGGCCTGAACAAGTTATATCTTGTATGGACAAATACTCTGCCGGCCACATTCCTCGCATGACCAGGCAGTGTTATAGTTGAACTTTGATAACACTAAACTGAGTAGTAAGTAGGTCAAATAGCGACAAGACGAGTTGTTTCGTTATATTCTTAAATGTTAAAAAAAATATGACACATTTATCCAGGTGTTTTCATTAAGAGAACAGTCTCTCTTCAAATATCATTGATGAGAGTCTGCTTTCTACAGCAGTTTGATTATTCATTATTTTATTTTCGTGTTCAAACCATGAATTGGTATATATCACGTGTTTCCAGCAGAAGCTGGCATAGATAGCTACATGATTCGCATAAATCAGACCTTACCCAGAGCATGTAATCCCGATGCTTAGACAAGTTGGCACGTGATGTTAGTACTGTATAGTCCCACAACCACATTCAATGTTGAGACTCTAGAATCAGTTACAAACCAATATAAGACTCGCTCCGTCCTTTGCATGCTTTAAGAAGCGACTGAAAAAAACTCTTAATTTCTAGTCAGTAAAATAACGTGTTTCATTCCCGTTGTTTCTTTTCCTTTCCTCTCCACCATCCCTTCCTTTCCTTTTGATTGATGATATCTCACTTTATATGAAAAAGAATGTTTGGGTGATTGTCTGTCTTTGTGGGGTTCGTGGGCATATGCTTACGTATGTGTTTACAGATTTCATGGGCATGGATATTCATTTGAATGGTTTATGCAACCATGTAACTTGCTTTATTTACTTTTGTCTGGTTGGTTGGAACTGATTGCCTGATTGATTGATTGAAAACTGTTAAATAAATAAAAAAAATGTGCATTGATGTATTGTGTGCATGCTGTTACACTATATGTTAGTCTTTATATATCAAACCTGAAGGCAAGGAGATCAAAGTTCAACGACGATCTTAAGGTTAATTCCACTGTAACCTTTCGTGTAGCCGATTTATATAGAGCTTTGTTTATTTTGCTTAGAAGTGCTTTAAAAATTTATGATAAATAGTTGATGCGTTATAAAAAAACATAAATTTAGAGGATATATGATATAAGAGTATAATTAGTCCAGAAGTGATTCCACCAGGAATCGAACCTAGGATGTCCAAATGATAACCGTTAGACAACTTTCATTGAGAAGTTGTATACAGCTTTATTTACAGCTTTATTTTGCTTGAGGAAAGCTTGGATTTTAGACACTTTTCTTTTCAGGGCTACCAAACACTTTATGACGATAAATGAAATGATCGAAGAATGAAAGAAGAAAATAAATAAATAAAGGCGTTGCATAGAGGTACAATTACAAATGAATACGTTAGTTAGAATAATATGTAAGTGCACAATGATAAACAACGCAATTACACATGACATGACACGACAGTGGAAAAGGTGCTCTTCAAATCACTGACATAAAAAGAATTACTGCGCGGTTAAAAACACGCAAGTCAAAAATTGTGTCATTTTCAGGGTTGTTTTTGTTTCTTTGTCAATATCAGCCTGCATCAAATATTATTGATAATAATACACACATATAGAAAAAATTCTAATTATTTTGATAATGTCAAAGCATGTTTAATGCGTCAACGTGAAAATGAATGAACTTTGGCCTCCACAATCAATAGAAAAATATTTTAAAATTAATTTAATTGTATCTTTCTAGGTCAAGTATAATCAAACTTTTACCTAGGCGAGGACGAAATCTGGCTGAAGGAAGCCGTCGTAGGTCCAAAGACAAACAAAACTTTAATTAAATTACACAATTGGTATTTTTATTATAAATAAATAATTATACCTCCATATTTGAAAAAAATATTTGAAAAAAATTAAAATGCTTTTTACTTCATCCACCAATTTTCCATATCAGGCTGCAAGCTTGTCGTTGACATCCTTAAAATGGTTTTCAAATAAGTACTCGCATGAGTTAAGCTTGATTTTGGGTTTTATAGATATCCATTACTGAGAAAGTTTGTTCACATATAAGTAAAATATTCTTCTTCTTCATCTTATTTTAGGCCTGTTATGGTCCTGCATCATTGTTTGCCTCTTGCGACGTCGACTGCCAGCTGTCTTTACATCTTTTGGGAGGTCGTCCTGGAGGTTTGCTTGCTTGGGGGATACTGTTCCTGGCCATTCTTACGGCTCTTGGTTCCGCCATTCTGGATACGTGTTCGTTCCAGAACCTTCTTCTCTGTCGTCCCCATCTGACAATATCTTCAACTTCGCACGTCCTTCGGATTTCTGTGTTTCGTACTCTATCACGAAGGGTTTTGCCAGCGATACTCCTGAGTACCTTCATTTCCCTGGTTCGAAGGAGATTTTTGGTTCGGACAGTGTTGGCTCTGGACTCTATGCTGTATGTCATTATGGGGCGGACACAGGTCTTGTATATCCTCACCTTGCTTTGAATGTTCATATGCTTGTTTTTCCAGATAGTGTTCTTTAAACACCCGGAAATAGCTGCGGCTTTTGGTGATTGTTCAAGCACTTCGCCATAGAGATCACATTATGCAAGCACCCAAGTATTTAAATTTTGTTACTTGTTCAATCTGTGTGTCGTCGATTGCCACACTGCATCCAACTTGCTCTCTGGCTAGAGTCGTGCATTTAGCCTTGCTGATGGAGGCAGACATGTTGTATTTTTTGAAAGCAGTATAGAATCGATGTAGCATTTGTTGCAGGTCTTTCTCTGATTCGGCTATGATGGTGGCATCGTCAGCATAGCGTATGATGTAAAATCAAGTATCACAAACATTTTCATTGCGTATTCTTTCAAATTAATATACATTTGTTTCACTATTAAGGGTTTTGCAAAAATTAGATACGTTTTCTTTCGCCTGCGCAGACCATGAAAATGGACGACGCGGGCTGAATCTAGTCATCGGGTCATGTTAGGCCATGTCTGGTCTAGATTGTATCCATTATGGATAATTCAACTAGTATTTCTTCTCATATGAGTGATATTTATAATAGGCACCTAGTTAAGTTTAATTTTCAGGGTGTCAACCCTTACTCTATTTCAAAATGTATTGATTGTTCATTTAAATTCCCAAGTGCACATTAGATTGCAGTACACCTCTCTCTGAAATATGTCAATTACATTATATAATACAAATAAGAGATTCTTTAGGGACCAAATTATGGTGTCACCATCACGCCGTGTCCTTCTCGTGGAAGGCAGAGGGAAAGATCTCCACGTCATGCAATCGTGGCACACATCTTTCGCTTCTGCGACTTATCTCTGCCTCGTCATATATTCTCTACTATTATTAACATTTCCCAGCCTTATTTCTTTCAGAGCTTAATTAATTTGCCCAAGATATGTTTTCATATGTCTTCCCAAACTTTTCCTACCTATTATTCTTATGAATTATGTTAATCTTTCATCATTAATTATTTTTACCCAGTCGAACATATCAATACTCCTTTATTAATCTTATTAACTGGATATTCTTTCTTATTTATCTTATTAACTTGATATTCTTTCTTATTAATCTTATTAACTGGATATTCTTTCAATCTTTTGTTATATTCTCGTTGCTTAGTTTTCCAAACATGATTTTTCCTTCACACTTTACGTAACGTTCCCATTCCCTCCGCGTTTATTTTATTTTCAACATTTTTTAAGCACGTCCAAGTTTAACTTGCATATCCTTATATTTGGATCAAGGTTCCATTACGAGTAGCCAGGTGTATGTCTCTTGAAATGTTCCGACCAGTTAACGTATCTGTATAACCAACCACTCACTCTATTGCCTGCTGTTAGTATTCTTTCAACATCGTACTTCACTCGGCTATCAAATGTGAACATGCTTCCTACAAAATTTTATACTCTTCCAATTTTCGTTTGCAGTTCCTAAATTATGATATCATAGTGAAAAAAATATGTTAAAATATATTTACACATACATTCGCAACATATTTTTTTCTTGGAATTTTCCATTTCATACACAAATAGTATGAAAATTGTTCCCATCTGTTTCTTATGACGCGCGGTATTTCTCCAGTTATGAGTAATGGTGCAGTCCCCGTACATATTTCGCGCGAGAAATGCCAAATTCCGTCAAATGTTCGGCAAATTATCCCAGCGTTTTCCCCGGAACACCCTCTCTCCCATCGTCACATGACGTCTCCTCGCACGAACATTTGTCTTCACATATTAAGAGGACCATCTATCACCTAGGTTTCATTGACAATACCTTTCCCAACAACGTTTAGGAACCGACATACGCAAGACAAAAACAGCTCCATGCAATTTCAAAAACAGCTAGTAATTTTAAACAATATGCTCAAAGTATTGTTATAATTTTATCACTAGCTTTACAAAAAAACAGATGCGTGTGACTCTCGCGCGGTAGAAATGAAACTTCTTATCTCCTAAGAAAAGTTGATTTTATGCATTGCTTTTTTTTCATTTGTTAACGACTTTTTTTAGGATTAGGAAATAGTTATGAGGAATTTAATTCAATAAAATCTCTCTTAATTAAATAAATAATTCAAGAAAATTTCTAATTATATAAAAAAAAATATTTTTTAATAATAAATAATAATAATTATAATAAATATTAATAATTTTAATAATAATTTGAATAATAATATAAAACACTTAATTGTATTAAATATATTAATATATAATACGAGGCGTATCCAGAAAGTAAGTGTACTGAGGCTCTCACGACCGGATGGATTTTATTTTCGATATGTTGGCTACACTTCCGTGTAGCCTGACCCTTCCCCTCTGCAACGAGACCGGTTCGAGGTCAGTATGTTGAGAAGTGTCAACGCGACAACACGTTTCGTGAAAAATGTCAACCCCATCTCCCGCCAAGTTGAATCGAGTGGAGGCCGGGCAAGAGTTTTTGAGGCGCTGCAAACTCCATGGAGATGAATTTCTCCGCTCCATCGTTACTGGAGATGAAACTTGGGTTGCACACTACACGCCTGAAACCAAAAGGCAGTCTCAACAGTGGCGTCACACCTCTTCACCCTCCGCCAAAAAGTTCAAAACCACAATTTCAGCCAAGAAAATCATGGCATCCGTGTTTTGGGACTGTCAAGGCATAATTTTAATTGAATATATGCCTCAAGGGGAGACCATCAACTCTGCAAGACACTGTGAGACCCTAAAAAAATGCGGAGGGCGATTCAGAACAAGAGGAGAGGCATGCTGACAAAGGGAGTCTGCCTGCTGCATGACAATGCCAGACCACACACGGCCAACGCCACGAAGGAACTGCTCGCCTTGTTTAAATGGGATGTCCTGAACCATCCCGCGCATTCCCCTGACCTAGCACCTTCAGATTACTATCTCTTTACCTCCCTGAAGCTGCACATGGGTGGAAAAAGGTTTTCAACCGACGAGGAGGTAAATGAGGAGGTGGAGAAGTGGACGGAGGGGTTGGCGGGAAACTACTTCGAGGAAGGCATCAAAAAGTTGATACCCCGCATCGCCACCTGCATTGAGAGGAATGGCGACTATGTCAAAAAATAGCTTACATATGAACTGCGGTAACCACGTAATTTTTTTGTTTAAATAAAAAAAATTGTAGCCTACAAAAAGTCAGTACACTTAGTTTCTGGATATGCCTCGTATTTATGTTAATATTAATTTTTTAATTAATTATTTTTAAATAATTATATATTTATTATAATATTTCTTATAATATTATTTTTATTAGATAATTAATCATCATCATCATTGTCAACCAGGGTCGATCCACTGCTGGATGAAGGTCTCCCCAAGTTGACTCCAAGTAGTTCGGTTTTTTGCTCGTTGATGCCATGTAATGCCTCTTTATGCCTCTTGGGTACCATTGGATTATTTCAGATGTCCATCGGGAGTCTGACATTCTGGCTACATGCCCGGCCTCTTACCACTTCATTCTTTTGCACACCTTTGTAACGTCTTCTACCTTTGTTATATTGTGAATCCAGGTGTTTCGTTTAGTCTCTTTTAGTATATCCCAACATGCATCTCTCCATGCCCATTTGTGCAGTTTGGAGCTTTTGTGTGTTCTTTACTGTGAGCATTCATGTCTCGCAGCCATACGTAAGTACTGGAAGAATGCACTGGTTGTAAACCCTTCGCTTCAAAGATATTGTGAGATTATTTTTTAAGATGTTGTTCAAACGTCCAAATGAGCTCAACGCTAGTTTTGTCCTTCGTGCTATTTCCTCCGATATGCCACCTACAAAGGAAATAAGTTGGCCCAGATACACATATTCCTGGACAAGTTCTAGCGGCTTTCCATCTACGTTCATTAGTTTTGGGGTAGCAAAGCCGGTCATCATATATTTGTTTTTGAAATATTTATTTTTAAACCAACTTCTTTAGTGACCTCTGCCAATTCTTGCAGTTGGTGCTGAAGATCATTCGGGTTTTGTGAGAATATAACGATATCGTCTGCAAATCTCAAATGGCTCAGGTATTTTCCATCAATCACCAGGCCTTTATTTTCCCATTCTAGTTTATTAAATATGTATTCAAGTGTAGCTGTGAACAATTTTGGGGGAATAGTGTCTCCTT
This sequence comes from Odontocerum albicorne, assembly GCA_949825065.1. Taxonomy (NCBI): domain Eukaryota; kingdom Metazoa; phylum Arthropoda; class Insecta; order Trichoptera; family Odontoceridae; genus Odontocerum; species Odontocerum albicorne. The sequence continues at coordinate 50,837,589 of OX463842.1, read as the reverse complement.
GACGAACTCCCTTACCGATTCGGAAGGTTTCCGAGGATTTGTGGAGAGGCCTTTTTTTCCGAGGATTTGTGGAGATTATTAATAATATACTATAAATAATATTTTTTTAGTTTATTATTAATTAATTAAATAATAATTGAATAATAATAAAATAATAATATAATAAACCGTTTCATTTTTCGTGACGTTCAAGCCAATTCGCCTTACCGCGCCTATAGAAGTTTCACTTCAAAAACTCGTGACCCTCTTAATCTGGTGTGACTTTATTATTTTGTTTAAAAAAATGAAAATTCTCAAAGATAATGTATCTTCCGTGTAGCGATTTAGTTTATTTCACTTCAATCAGTATGCTGCAGTAAACGGTGTCTTGACCAAGTGGTTTAATATTGCTTAAGAGGCTAAGCAAGGATATGTAGTGTCACCCTTATTGTTTAATATTTACAAATATTAGTATTTGAAGGAACTACTGAGGTCAACGGGTGGCATCAAAAGCTTGATTGGGAACGTATACGGATTGATGTATGCTGATGATGTGATAATGGGAACATTGAATGATAATGAATTACTAAAGCTGATAAGTAAATCGTATAAGAAATACAAAGACAAAGATATGTGAATAAATATAGCAATATACAGTCATGGCTATGGAAAGTGTGAAAGGATCTTCTACTTCTTCGATGGCTTACAGCTCATATCGGGCATTATCCTCCATCAATCCTCGCCTCAAACTCCTATCTCCCGCCGCGGCCCTCCAATCTGTCACTTGTATGTTAGTAGTTGGGTCGCGTCCTTTTTCTCCTCATCCTCCTACCGACCTTTCTCCTTCCGTCCGAATGTCCCTCAAGAATCTTCTTAGGTACTCGCGATGACGGCATTCTCTGCACATGCCTAGCCTATCTCAGTCTGCTCAGTCTAGCATATACAGAGAGCCTGGGAGCTTTATAGATGTTATACAGCTCATCATTGTATCTTATTCTTCAGGTTTCGCCCTCGTTCACGGGCCTCAGAATTTAACGTAACACTCTCCTTTCAAATGTGTCCAGCAACTCTGCGGATCTTGCTGTCATTGTCCACGCTTCGCACTCGTATGTCACTACTGTCCTAATTTTGGTCTGGTATAGGGTGATTTTTATTTTTCTATGGACACTTCTTGATTTAAGCACTGGGAGACGAGAGAAGAATGTTTTGTTTCCTGTCGCAATCATCCGTTTGATCTCTATGTGGTATTCATTGTCCTTAGTTACGGTGGATCCCAGGTAGGTAAAGTCATCAACTACGTCAAAGTTATAAATACCTTTAGACTGAATGCTGTGTTGAGGGTTATGGCCTGGGCTTCTAAATTGTTTAATTATTTTCGTTTTGCCTTCATTTATTTCCAAAAGTGTGAAAGGATAATAAATGCATAATACGAGTATGAGTGAAATAAATAAAAAATGGAGTATGTTGAGGAATTTTGTTACATGGATAGTTTTTTTCACAGATGATGAAAGAGTTACGAGAGAGCCAGATACATGCTGTAGAAATGCGTGCACTAAGAATAATACACGGGATGACCATGTTTGACAGAAAATGGAATTAAGTGATTAAGGATAAATGTGAACTTAATCTGAAGTGATTAAGGATAAATGTGAACTTAATGTGAAGTGATTAAGGATAAATGTGAACTTAATGTGAAGTGATTAAGGATAAATGTGAACTTAATGTGAAGTGATTAAGGATAAATGTGAACTTAATGAAAAGTGAAACTTAATGTGAAGTGTTTAAAGATAAATGTGATCTAAATGTAAAGTGATTAAGGATAAATGTGAACTAAATGTTGATGTGTTAAGTGACATGAAGAACATATTAAGAAAGAAAGAATAATAAAACAAATAAATGGTGCAAATGTAAGTAGAAGATCAAAGAAAGTATGGTTGAATCAAGTGAATGATATTTTGATAGGAAGAAATGTCAAAAAGTCAAAATAATCGTATCAATCGTATGAGAAAGACGTGTGTCCCGATAGCGAAGTCTGTCGATCTCTCCTATCTGCCTTCCCTGACAGGACAATGACGGGATTTTATTTATGATTATGTAAACAGTGTGAAGAAAAATAATCTTTGTTAGAGAATTTTGAATATATTTCTCCATCAATAATTTTGAAAACTTTGTAGTATAACAATACATCGTTTGGCAAATGCACTTGACAGTAACAACTTGCCATTTTCTTATATTGAATAAATTAAATGTGATCCTAATCATTTCGAAGAGGCAGATACGTTTATTGTTAAGACATACTAGTTTTGAATAATAATAAGGAACCGGGTTTCACCCCATGTACAACGTTTTTTGGTGAAATAAGTTTTAGGGACTATGTATTTTGTTTAATGTTATTTGAAAGAACACCCCTAATTACGAAAACTTGTTTTCATAAATTTAAATTAAATTTCAGATACATTCAAGTTACTATTGAAGTTAGAAACATTATTTTTATGTTTCTTGTATTAACTCGATTATTTGAAGTAAAGGTGTTGAAATTTTTAACATTTCTTGGTTTTAAAATTATTGTTTAATGCTTGAAAACTGCCAAGTATTCAAATCTTAGTATAAATTCATTGAAAAAGTATCTCAGGAAATAAATTAACCCCCTGTGAGTACGACTAATTAAGTTAGACGTTTGTATTTTATACGGGGATTTGAACTTGATTCCCAATAGTGTTAAAAAATAAATTTAAAAATCCCAGACTTGTTAAACGATAAACGCTAGAAAAAGGAGCGCGTTGTTGCTTTTCCACTTGTGGTAGGATAACCAACAAGTACGAAGTCAAGCTGTGAGTAATTAATGCTTAATAAATATTACGGGGGCACAATTTTAATTAACTTGCCGGCTTTGAACGCTTGTACCAACGGTTACTAGAAAGCAGACAAAGAGTACGGTACAAAAAGTAAAAAAAACGAATAAATTCCTGTTCAGTTAGTGAATAAATATACGGTAATTTCCCTGCTGGGTTAGACAGAGATGATAGAGCGCCAATTATCCCACATGTGCCAATAATAAAAAAAAATTGCGATTGATTTATTGGCAAAAATAGTAAAAACGCTATTGAACTTATTCTCATTAATATGACATACCTCTTCTTCTAGCGTTTAATTAGTTACAATTATCTCTCTATCTTCCCTTAACATTTAATTAGTTACTTTTATGTTTCGCAATTTTATACGAGTATGTTGCCTGAAATACTGTACTTTGTGACGAAACGTAAAGACGTTGAAATAAACTACAAATATGCGTGTCCAGCTGCAAAACGATCGATCAGCTGAGATATTTTCACATCAATTGCTGGAAATTGGGAACGGAAAGGTGCCGGTTGATATGACTTCAGGATGAATTTCACTGTCTCATAACTTCTGCAATTTAGTGATGTCAAAAGAAGAATTGGTTGAAAAAGTATTTTCCAATATTCAAATTAATTATAAGAATCACGATGGGTCGAGTGAACGAGCTATCACGACCAAAAACAAAGACGTCTACGAACTTAACAATATTATTGAGTTCCTTTCTTTCTTTCTTCTTTTTCAGTGCAATCGATCTTTCATTTGAATTCAAACCATATCGTGAATTGACCTCTTGGAGTGACGCGATCATTTGCGAGCACGGCGATGAACGCGACAGACTGAGAGTGGCTGAATGACATCAAAAATATTGTATACCCACAAGCATTGTGAAATTAAACATATTAGAAACGTGTGCTTTCCCTTTTTTTTCTTTTCCATTTAACCAGACTGAGCCACAGCAACGCGTGGCCGAGTACAGCTAGTAATTAATAAAAATATATTATGGGATACTCTTGTTAAACAAGTGGAGTTTTGTCAATCTTTTCTAACCGACCAAACAAGAGTAACGCAGATTAGTGTATCAAATTTTAAGAGAAAAGTTTCTTTTTAAAGGGAAAAAAGACTTCAAACAAACTTAAAGCATTCAAAAAGTCACATTAAAGAAAATTTAACCATCTGATGGTGCTTCTTATGTTATTTGAATTTCCTATCCCCCATTATTGGAGATCAAATAAACAAATAATATAATTAATTATTTAATAAAAATACTTTGATATATTTAATAGCAAAGTTTGATACTTTAAATATATTGGATATTTTGTTCTAGCGAAAATAAAAATTCTCTCATATTTTTTTTATTTTAACACCAGACAATAAATAATACTGTTCAAGAAGCGTTTCATTTTTATTTGTAAAATATACCTCGGGGATTTGTATTGAAAATATCAAGATTAAAACTCCTACGCCCGTTTCCCATCATTTCATTCCAGGATTACTTGGAAGAAAATTGAAGAAAACTTGGAATATTCAAAACCTTTTCAAAGAAATAATGTTTGTAGTGTTTGTTTTCAAAAGTAACTATCTATTCAAATAGTAAAGGGGATTTAAGAATGAGGAGGTGATGAAGGAAAACGTGGGCTGACCAATTTCATCGAATTTAGAAAAAAATATGAGTTTTCAAATAGGTTGATATGCATCGCACGATGCATGAATGAGGCCAGGATTGATCGAATGATTATATTCTCTTTACCTGTCGCTATTTGGGACAAGGCGGTATGTTAAAAAGTTAGAATAATTTGTATAAAATGATTATAATTGATTAATCACTTTTACTGCAAATACAATCTGGCGGGCTTATTGCCAGGTGGCAATCTCTTCCAACCAACCAGACAAAAGTAAATGAAGCAAATTACGTGGTTGCATAAATCATTCAAATGACTATCCATCCCCACAAAATTCATAAACTCATACATGAGCATATACCCACGAACCCCACAAAGACAGACAATCACCCGAACATTATTTTTCATATAAAGTGAGATATCATCAATCAATTGGAAAGGAAGGGATGGTGAAGAGAAAAGGAAAAGAAAAATCAGGAATGAAACACGTTATTTTACTGACTAGAAATTAAGAGGTTTTTCAGTCGCTTCTTAAAGCCTGCCAAGGACGGAGCAAGTCTTATATTGGTTTGTAACTGATTCCAGAGTCTCACTGCATGCACAGTAAAGGACGACGTAAAGAAAAAGGAGTGGTGAACTGGAAAGGCCAATAAACAATATATGTTTGAGCGTAGCGCTAATCCATGATTGGAAAGACGCTGAAAATCGGCTAGATAAGAGGGGGCGGCGGGACAGTTAAGCATGTTATACAATAGAGACAGAATGTGAATTTGGCGTCTATTTCTAACATTCAACCAGTTCAATGCCTTCTGGTAGGAAGTTATATATATGATCGTACTTTCGTAGGTTGAAAATAAATCTTAACCACACATTTTGAAGACGCTGTAATTTGTCTATCCAAGTAACAGACGTTTGCATAGTCCGGAATCGGAAAGAGCAGATATTGTACGAGTAAAATTTTGGTTTTAGTAGGTAGGAATCTTTAAGGGAATGAAGGCGGAAGAAGATCCTTCGGCTTACCTCATTTATTTGATCTCGCCATGAGAGAGTGTTATCTATTAGCACTCCTAGGTTGTTAACAATTTTATGTTAAGATATGATAGAGCCATCAAGTAATATTGTAGGAATTAATCAGTGTTGAATTAACGAAGAAGCTGAGGGCTACCAATGAGGATCGCTTGAGACTTCGTAGGATTTATGAGTTAAGCCATGCTCCCCAGTCCACTCCGAGATCGATTGAAGGTCCGCATTGAAATTTTTCAAAGCCGTGTGAAAGAAATTTGGATCGTTATGAATATATATCTGCAGGTCATCATAATTTATAAATGTTGATTGGAAGACATACTATAGCCTATTAGAGAAATAAACCCGCCCAATTGTAAATTGTACATTGAAGTGTTTAAATACGAGTATATACATAACATCAAACAACTTCCATATCAAATCAATGAATTCAATTTACCCTTCTTTTAAAGCTCCACAAGGAAGCATAGGGAGGCCACCAGTCTTCTCCATTCAGAGCGGTTTTGGACTGTGTTGGTAATCTCCCTCCACGATATTCCTAACGCTCTGACTTCCTTGCCATAGTCTTCCAGGCCGTCAGGACCCCAATGGACAGAAAAACAGCGCTTTCCTCCGCCAACTATCATCGAGCATTCTCAGAACATGTTCCAGCCAGGACCATCGCCTCTCCCAAATTACAGAGAAGGCAGACCCCTGCCGGGTGCACCGGAGTATAGCGTCGTTTGTTATGTGATCATACCACCTGAGTCCCAATATCCTCCTGAGACACCTGTTTTTAAAACTAAGTATCTAGCGCTCCTGAGCCTTGGTGAGATGCCAAGATTCACAGCCGTACAGGAGGATTGGGATGACACATGCGTTAAACAGGCGGCATTTTGTTGTGACGCTGAATCCAGTCGCCTTCCAAATCCTATCCATGTTGTTGAACACCCCGCTGGTAGCTCCATCCGGAGATCACCATTGGAGGTGACCCATATCAAAGTAGGCAGAAATTAGAGTGCACGACTTTCCTATCTCGACACGCATCCATCGCCCCTTCAACATCTATACAACTTCTCAGTATTAAAATAATTAAATGAAATATATTGGAGAGTACGAAATAAACGAATAAATTTTAGGGCATTTGTCTCTTGAATACAGCCGAAAACGACTATATGAAAAATATACCGGTTATTTTCTCTTTCCTTAACCCCACGAACGATTGCGTTTCTGGAAACAATTAAATAATATTTTACGATTGTTCTGGAAAATCGCGAAAATTTCACTAAAATACTACGACGAATATATTGTTTACGATTTCCTACCGGTTAATGTGAAAATTTCAAGTGTAGAAAAGTTTCAGTAAAATAATAAAAATATATAAAAAAGCAATATCTTTAACATGAAAACATTATTTACAGCCGGCATTGTTTTGGACTTTTATTCCTTTTTTACAATCCACTAAAAATATAGCCAAGTTTCCAGATGAACTGTGTCTAGAAACATAATTCGCTTTGAGAGAACACTTAATGAAAAAATAACACAACACTAAATGTACACAATTAAAACTCAACTTCTGGAAAAGAACCGGTCTTTATTCATCTGGTGGGAATTTTATTTCTAATTAAAAAGTCAATATTCTTCCATTGGTAATGTATATTCAAATGTTTTTTTTTTATTTCTTTATTTTGACAACTGAGTTTAAAAAACAAATTTTTGTGGCAAACGAGGGCTGTTGTGATATTCTTGAGGGTAGTTAGTAATAAATTCAATGAAGCATAAAAATAATCATGAAAAAATGTCAAATAGTATAGCACCGTTTTAAGAACATACGCAAGGGTGCTATAACTCGAGAATCCAGCCCACTATTATTAAAAGACAATAATAATTATAAAAAAAAAACAAAATTCAAACATACCGTCAATCCATATCTCTGTCAGGGTAGATAGAGAGGAGAGGGCGCCCGACATTCCTTATCGCGATACACATATTTTAGCTTATCTACTTTCTCATACAAATAAAATAAGTAGTCTCATACAAATAAAATAAGTGCAAACTAGAATCTTGGTCGTGTTCCCCTGATGATGAGGTGAAAACATTGAAACCTGTATAAATATTTTATTCAAATAATTCTGATACATTCATTGAATGTATCAGAATTGTTTGTGATGAATGTATCAGAATTATTTGTGATGAATCTATCAGAATTATTTGTAATGAATGTATCAGAATTATTTGTGATGAATGTATCAGAATTATTTGTGATGAATGTATCAGAATTATCTGTGATGAATGTATCAGAATTATTTGTGATGAATGTATCAGAATTATTTGTAATGAATGTATCAGAATTATTTATGATGAATGTATCAGAATTATTTGTGATGAATGTATCAGAATTATTTGTGATGAATGTATCATAATTATTTGTGATGAATGTATCAGAATCATTTGTGATGAATGTATCAGAATTATTTGTGATGAATGTATTAGAATTATTTAAATAAAATATGTTATCTGGAAAGAAGTTTCGTCTCTTTCAGAGAAATATCATACGAACAAAATTAATTTTTGCTCGCTTCATTTCAAACGTGCTGAAAGTACGCGTATATCGTTATGAAAGGTAAAAAAATTGTATATTGTTTGTCATTATTTACCTAATTTTCTTGAGAAGTTTTTTTGTATAATTTTGATACGACAGACGAAGATGACGCCCGCCCTGAAAAACCGATTACCACTAAGGACGACTGAATCAAGGCTTTGATCAAGAATAACCTGCGGTCTACGATACTAAAGACTTCTCAGATTCTGATAATATCAATAACCACTGTCCGTATTTCTAGTATTTGATGTAATTTTACGTTTGAATTTGACCTTAACCCTTCCTTCCCTGTGATGTGTAACTAGTACACATTGCTTCTAAAAACTTTAATATCTATATAAATATAATAAATACTGGATCCAGATTTTAGGTATTCCTTCGTAATACATTTACGCATTGAATGAAAAAAAATATTTTAATAATAATTAGCACTTATCGGCTACATCCGAGATATTTTGTGAAAATTGGGAATAAATTCACCAATACAATCAAACGTGTGCCAGTGTGTGACGTATGGATATTCATTCTAAAAAACCACTATGGGGGAGGAAGCGACGCTATTCACGTCTCACTCTCACTCTACTTCGGTATATGGGTACGCAAGAAATAGAATCTCAGTTCGCTGGCTTCTCTCGTTTCTGTAGCTCGCGGGCATCCATTTGAAGTGGTCGCTTCGCCCGTTTTGTGAACGTTGGCCGATGTTTTTTTCATGTTTTCAGCAATAACATTTTACTTACGAGTATTATCACTTTTGATTTCAAATTTAATTGATTTAAGCGATTGGCTATAAATATTTTTATTTTTCCAATTTTAAATCGCTCATTTTTACAATGGTGTTGATGTGTATTGAATATACAGCACCGGAATGCGCGGATTTCTTTAGCACAGGAAGGGAAAGGTTAAAGTACTTTCTGGATAGCCAAATATTTCTGTTTTACTGTTATTTGCATCAGAATTATTTTGTTTATAGTTAAGGCATTAACGTTGTGGAGGTTTAAAGACATTGTAATTTATTTTTATCAAACACTGTTTATTCCACTTTTTTGTAACGGTATAACCCTACCGGTTTCAAGGCTTTCACTTCATCTTCAGGGGAGCACAAACAAGTATTGTTTGTGCTCCCCTGAAGATGAGGTGAAAGCCTTGAAACCGGTAGGGTTATACCGTTACAAAAAAGTTGAATAAACAGTGTTTGATAAAAATAAATTACAAAGAATTATTTTATTTTTTTAATATTTAAAAGTTGTATTGTTGTTAAAAATTATCTTGGTACGTTTACAATGTTTACAGGCGGTATACAAACAAATTAATCCTTTGTTTAAATTCTCGAAATTTACCTTGTCTTATAAACTATGGAGTTTTAATCCATTTGTAATTGGTAATTTGATCCATCCGAACCGAGTAATTTTAATGAATTTATTATATATATACAAGGCAACAAAGAATTTATTTTATTTATTCGTTAAAGTATATCTTAAGTCAGACAATATTAATATATTTTTTATTCAGTTACGATGGTTCAATTGCTCTTTTAGGGACGTGGGTTTCGCATAGAAGGATGAGGTTGTTTGAATAAAAGGTGTCGAGCTCGAGGTAAGTAAAGAGAGAAAGTTTATTGAAAGCGTCTGTATTTATAATGTATAGAACGGCGCAGAACATGTCGCTGTCTCGCTTCGCCGGACACATGGTTGTTGTTGCGCGTCTATATACATTTCATACTACGGTCTGCAGGAGAGGCAAGATATATATCGGTGTCCCGCTCTCGCTGTTCGCTACTAGTGAGTTCAATGACCGCGCGGGCGACCTTCGCCCAGCGCTGTCTCGCATTCCTCACAGTGCGAGTTCAATGACCGAGCGGCCAAGGGTCGCCTCAGTGGGTTCAGTGACCGCACGCACGGTCGCTACACTCTTAATAAAATCAATAACTATTTTATTTCCAATAATAATGATGACCTACGTAGCCTTGTTGGTAGGATACTTGTCTGTCAGCCCGGAAGTCGCTGGTTCAATTCAGTCACTGTTTTTTTTAAAAGGATTCCAGTCTATTTTTCCCTTAAGGCAACTTTAACATTTTTTTCTTTGATTGGAAGAAATTATTACATGGCAATAAATCCAACAAGTTGTGCTGTATACAATAAAATAAAAGAACCATTTATATAACGTCGTTTAGAGGGTAAACTTTTCAGAAGGGTGCTTTAACTCAAGATTAGAACCTACTATTATTGACAGATTAAAAAAAAACAAATAAATATATAATAATATAAATATTTTAAAGTTAAGTGTAAGAATAGGAAGGTAGTGACTGCGGCCATTTGATAAGATGTTTCACCGCCTTTGCATATGTTCAGAAAAACATATTTGATAAAAAAAACGCAGTAAACTTACCAAGGAAAGACAAACTACAATTTTTTTTTTAGATCTTCCGATATGCGATAGTATCACATTCGGCTTTAGGTGTAGTATAGTCTATGTATGTAGTGTTCACATACCATCATAAATTTTGACATTACTTTCCTCAAACATTTGCCTTCAAATGCTTCCTAAAGCTGCACATACCAGTCGTGTATTTAATACCACAAGGCAGATCATTCCGAGTCACAGGACCAGCAACGACAAAAGCCTTATCATAATACCCCGTCCTACTGGTTCAGTTTAAAGCATTCCATTTAAAAGATAAAGAAGAAACCTCAAAGTTTATATATCTAACACTTCATTATATAGCAGTTTTGCGGGAGTATTGCCTAGTAGAAATCTCTTCCAACTAACCAGACAAACGTTTATGAATAAAGTTAATTGATTATCTCGAAAACTATTCATCTCGAAAAAAATCTTGAACATCACACAGAGTAAAAATAAAAGTTATATATCATTAACCAAAGTTAAATAGAAAGGGATGGTGGACAGGAAAGAACAATCGGGATTAAACACGTTATATTAATTAAGAGTTTTTTTCTGTCGCTTATTTGAATATCGTCACTGACCGATCGAGTCCGATATAAATTGATAACTGATTTCAGAGTATTCACTTAAGAAAACAAATAAATAATCTCATATTGAGCGAAGTGCAAGTCCATCATAGAAAAGACGCAGTTTATTCTTGGTAAGATAAGAGGGGATGACGGGACAGTTAAATATTTTATTACACTAGACTGCACCGGCAAGAACTATTTCAATAACATACGCAAGAACGGGTCTTTCAGCCGCTATGCCTGTTGGAAGGGCCTTAATTCATTGATCCGCAGCAAACTAGAAAGCAATGCTTGCATTTGGAGCCCGGTGGAGGCGCAGAACTCGCTCATGGTGGAGAAAGTACAAAAAAATATCTACGATATCTCTATATGAGAGAGTTCGGTGTCTATCCATGGCTTTATCCTACTCAGTTTCTGCTGGACATGCTCGGGTATAACTCCTTGAGCGTAAGAAGAGATGTGCGTCTCTTGGTATACGTTGTCAAACTCGTTCGAGGAGTTGTGAGCTGTCCAGCATTACTACAAAGATTAGCGTTAAATGTTCCTAACAATTACACTAGACTGCGCCGGCAAGAACTGTTCTCAATAACATACGCAAGAACGGGTCTTCCAGCCGCTATGCCTGTTGGAAGGGCCTTAACTCTTGAATGGGACTGCTTCGGATATTGAAATATTTCATATCACATTACCAAAAGCAAAAGCAAATTTTCTTCTAAGATTGAGCGCGTTAGAAAGAACTCATCAACGTATTTAATTGACTTTGAATATATGTGTGTATATTTGTGTGTATATATGTATGCATATACACCATTTTCTATTTCATATAATTTTTTTTCTTTTTTACTACAAGAGGCCTTAACAACTATGGAAAGCATTCTTCAAAATAACTACAATATGAAGATAAATAAAGACAAAACAAAGCTGCTGACTGTAGGCCGAGCGCAACACCAGATGAGAATAGTGATGTCGGGTAAACCACTAAAGAACACCAAGGAGTTTGTCTACCTCGGGAGCAAAATGACATGGGACGGTCGGTCCATGAGCGAGGTCGACAGCCGTATACATCAGGCTAGACTTGCATTTAATAAAAGGTCGAAAATAATAGAATCAAATAATATAGCCCTAAAACTGAGAATACTCCTCATCAAGACCTATGTATGGAGTATCTTGATGTACGGCTGCGAGACATGGTGCCTATCCGAAAGAGATAGACGAAAACTAGAGGCTTTTGAGATGTGGTCCTATAGAAGACTTTTAGGAATTTCCTGGAGAGACCGCATCACAAATGAAGAGGTTCTCCAACGAATCGAAGGAGGAAGGCACCTGCTCAGGATCCTGTCCGAAAGGCGTGCAAGATGGATCGGTCATATAATACGACAAGAGGGCCTCTGGCATGCCATAATTGAGGGTATGACATAATGGACAAACTCTAGGGGATGCCCACGCCGAGAGTACCTGGAGGACCTGTTGGTGGAAGTGCGCTGCTCAACATATACAGAATTTAAAAAAGAGCCGCACAGGACAGGGGGGAATGGAGGAGAAGAGTTGAAATTGCTGCAAACCAGTCTTAGGACTGCAACCACGGAGGAGGATATTTTTTTTCTTTTTTAATGTTTACATTTCTTGTATTTTTCAATGTACTTGGGCTAAGCCTGTTTTGAGAAAATAAATAAATACAAGATGTGCATTATGCATTTATTTCTCAAGTTCAACCAATTCAGCATATTTTGGTATGAAGTGATGTCATAGTATTTTTATTAGTTATATTCCTCTCCAAAAGAATATTTCTCAAACACATAATTACGGTCAGTTTCTAAATTGGGCTCAAATATCGATAAATAACGTACTGGTTAAACTATTGAAAGCTCGATTAGTCGTATATTATATAATACGAAGCCGGTTCTTCGGTATATCAATAGTATCCTCGTAAATCGAATCCAATAATGGTCTTAATAGCGTATATGTTTGTGTACCCCATGATCACATGTGAGATGCTTTGCGGACCATAATGCGGCCTGTACCCAGGCTTTGCAGCAAGACCACAAGTGGACCACAAATAGCCTCCCCAGAACCATTTAGGGCTTTCGGGCCGATTTTCCTTCACCAATTCGTAAATCATCTCAGATGTGGGACCACTTCGGCACTTAGAGGTCACATTATGGAATCCGGACCCTTAAAAATTGATCTATTGAAAAACGAATGATGGTTTACAAAAGGTTTTTAGTTTGATGTATGGCAGTTACATGTAATCATTCTAAAATATTGAATGAAGCTGAATAATTGTTTTAAGGGGCTATTCTACTCTAGAAATAAAAAAAATTTTTTTTTGCATATTTTTAAAGTTTAGACCTTTAAGAATGTGTCCTCAAAAGATTTTTTTTTAATTTTCAATATTTACGAAGCTATAGCTATAAACGAGGCAGTAATTACGCCGCACCGGTATGACTCGGACAATAATCTGAAAACTTTAAACGCGTTTTTTTTTCGAAACTACTTTTTTCGACCTGATCGACATAAAATCTCAAGTTTTATCCAACCAATTGCTTTCAAATTTAGTAAAAAACTTTAATAAATGTTTTTGTATCGTCGTTACCTTGAAAAACTCAAAACAGTTTTTTTTACTATTTAAAAAAAAAATTTGAAAAAAAGACAGCCTTTTACGATTTTTTGTGTTTGGTACTAACTATAACGACATTATTTTTTATCAAGAAACTGTGTATGATTTTTATTTTAAATTTACGAAAGGGCTTAAATCATGTCGACCAGCTCGCCCCCTTTTTTACGACAAGATAACATCTTGAATTTAAATATATTTTTTTCAACATTTTTTTTGTACATTTTCAAATCATCAATAAATAAACTAAAAAAATGCATAAGAAAAATGCTTTTAGTTTTTTTTTATTAAGTCTCTGAAAAAAACGGCTGAAATTCACCCCTCTAGAGTAGAATACCTCTTTAAAAATGTATTGTACTGTATTACACTTATGTTATATGCATTACATGGCAGCATGCCGCGCGGTAAATCACTGGACTTCAGTGCGGAAGGTCGTCGGTTCGAACTCCACGCTATACTACTCTCCTCGAATGACACAGGTGTTTTTCCCGTAATCGAACCTATAAAAATGGTTATTACTGCGGTTATATACATTATTTTAAAAAAGAGAAAATACATCCCGGTGTGCTCCAATCTCCTCACATCGGTATGTCATCGGATCCAGTACAGCGGTGTTGCCGGTGAGTTTGTTGGTGTGCAACGACTAAGTTATTTAAAACAAACTCCAAGGAAAAGCTTCGCTTTCTACCTCAAAAGTCGAGCACCAACGATACTCGAACTCACAGGCATATTATAAAGGTTAGTGTCTTATCAACTAGGTAATCACACTTATTAAAATATATAAGTACTTTTTATTTATTTATTTATTTAACACCTTTATTGCAAATACAATCTGGCGGAGTTATTGCCAAGCGGCAATCTCTTCCAACCAACCAGACAAAAGTAAATGAAGCAAGTTACGTGGTCGCATAAATCATTCAAATGACTATCCATCTACACGAAATCTATAAACCTATACGTGAGTACATGCCCACGAACCCCACAAAGACAGACAATCACCCGAGCATTCTTTTTCATATAAAGTGAGATATCATCAATCAAAAGGAAAGGAAGGGATGGTGGAGAGGAAAGGAAAAGAAAAATCAGGAATGAAACACGTTATTTTACTGACTAGAAATTAAGAGTTTTTCAGTCACTTCTTAAAGCATACCAAGGACGGAGCGAGTCTTATATTGGTTTGTAACTGATTCTAGAGTCTCACTGCATGGACAGTAAAGGACGACGTAAAAAAAGAGGAGCAGTGAACTGGAAAGGCCAATAAACAATCTTTGTTTGAGCGTAGCGCTAATCCATTATTGGAAAGACGCTGAAAATTCTCGACGAGATAAGAGGGGGTGGCGGGACAGTTAAGGATACTAAACAATCGCGACAGTATGGGAATTTGGCGTATATTTCTAACATTCAACCAGTTCAATGCCTTCTGGTATGAAGTTATATGATCGTACTTACGTAGGTTGAAAATGAATCTTAGACACACATTTTGAAGACGTTGTAATCTGTCCAGCTGTTCCTCTGTAACATCGAAAAGTATATATTGTATGACAGAATAGAGAACTGGAATTAAGTGACAAAGGATAACAGTTAACTGAAGTCTGGTGCATTAAGGAAGACAATTACGAAAAGAACAGGGAAGAGGGTAATTTTATTTCGCTCTTAGATGAAATCAAATTAAAACCTAAAGTTATGGGCGAAAATAAATATTCCCATCCACTGCAATCTATACTAGGAGATCAAAATCTACTTTATTTATTATGAGTGCGACATTAATTATTGACAAAGAAGGAACTGCTCAAAAGAACTCTTCTTCTGACTGTGAATAGAAGTGACAACTAACTTAAGGTCAGGTATCACGGGAGAAGGAAAATGACTCGCAACTCGCGTAGTATGCCTATAAAGCGATTAAAGGTCTGAAGTTCAAACAGCCCAGGCTGTTAATAATTGTTTATAAGGCAATAAAACTATCCTTCGACGCCACTACATTGGAGGTGTCAATTGGTCCGAAGATGTATCGATGTTGGATACGTGTTGCTGAATGGAGATCTTTCGGAAATTCGTGTATTGATCTAGACGCCCAAAAAATTACAGCCTGAAGAACGGATAAGTTTGAAGCTAAAGAGTTTGCTATTAAAGCTCCCGTGGCGAGAGAGATATGATATAAAGAAAAGATCAATAAAAAGCTTATTTTTAAACAAAATGCAAATCAATCTCAGTGTCATCCAAAGCATATATGAACATCCAAAGCTAGGTGAGGATATACAAGACCTGTGTCCGCCCCATAATGACAAACAGCATCAGTCCAGAGCCGACACTGTCAGAACCAAAAATCTTCTTCGAACCAGCGAAATGAAGGTACTCAGGAGTATCGCTAGCAAAACCCTTCGTGATAGAGTACAAAACACAGAAATCCGAAGGACGTGCGAAGTTGAAGATATTGTCAGATTGGGACGACAGAGAAGAAGGTTCTGGAACGAATACGTATCCAGAATGGCGGAACCAAGAGCCGTAAGAATGGCCAGGGACAGTATTCTCTACGCAAGCAGACCTCCAGGACGACCTCCCAAAAGATGGAAAGACAGCTGGCAGTTGACGTCACAAGAGACAAACAATGATGCAGGACCATAACAGGCCTAAAATAAGATTAAGAAGAAGAAGAATCTCATTGTTAAAAACACTGGAGGATGGAACTTAAAATTTACTAATATCGGCGAATAAATTGATTTTTTTTCGCTCTAACATAAAACAATATAAAATTTTAAAAAACGTATCATTGAAGATACTTTATGTTACATTTCAGTGACATTTAAATTTTTTAACTGAAATAGAAGTCTTTAGACCTGAGGCTTTTATATGAAGGTGTATGACGTATTTATTTCGTTCTTAAAAGAGATCTTTTAAAAAGAAATGAAAGCGTCACGTCTACTTTGAGATTCTAAAATACACTTTTTCAAGTATCCTATAAAATTTGGAAATTTAAAATCCCAAACATAATATTTTACCCCTTTATCGCAAACCTTAATTTTAACGTGCCTATACGTTACTCGGGGTAGAAACGTGCCGACACTCGAACCAGAAACGGTTTATTCGCCCCCCAGGGCAATAGCGCAATGTAGCACGGGCGCAAACCAGGGCATGGTAGGGGCGCAAGAGGGTAATGGGGGACTGGAGCCCTCGGGCACCTAGCGGCGGAACGCACTAACTTTGACAAATCATAACTTTGATGAAAAATGTTTTCAGTGTTTTTTATTAGTAAGAATAAACGTAAAAAATTCAGCTTGATACTATGAACGAAGGTGAAAGTTTTAATAGAAAAAGTAAATATAAAAATATCGCGAAATGGTTGAAAATGTGTATTTGAAAAAGTATGTTTGCAACAACTTTACGTTCCTTTTTTACGCTCGATTATTTTTGGTCATTAAATTTTTTCATGAATAATTTATAAACTTCATTCAACACAAAAGAAATATTTGGAGAATTTGTCCTTACAATATAAAGACAAGTTTGAATTGCGAGGAGAGCAAAAATAGGTTGTCGTCGCATGTACATTTCTTTTAGTATATAATTTAATAAAATAATAATGAAGGATGGGGTTTGGACGCGATCAAAGCAGTGGCGGCTGGTTACGAGGTGCGTTGGTGAGCTGAGCACCAACGCACCTCGAGACGCTGAGCGAATATGAAATATCGCTGACTCACGATTTACTGTATGTCTCTCTCTGCCCTATATGAATTAGCGTTTCCGTCCGGTGCGTATTGGAGATCGCTTCGGTAGTATTGGCAAACTTGACCGGTCAATTTGAAAGGAATATTAAAAAAAAATTAAATTAATTTTTTTTAAATTTTTACTTAAATAAAAATACTCGCATTATTTGTCAGTATTCTTATTCATATTTAATGTTTACAAATATTTAATATTTTTGGAAGTCGTTTGCGAATATATAACTTAATTATGCGAATTATTTCTATGGTTCAGCGCACCAGCGCACCTGTAGACCAGCCACCGCTGGTCAAAAGTATCTTATAATGTTATGGTTAAATTTATATTTTGCATCGTAAGTAATGTGTCCTATTATGAAACTGTTTATATCACCCAATTATCCTGTTAATTATTTTTTATTTACATTTTCCTATAATTTATTCTAAAATAGCTAATCATTGTCACCGTGAGAGATCAGAGGTCGTATAAATATCCAAACCAGTGAATTGGGATGAACATCTGGCAGACACATGTATTTTCAAAATCTCACCACTGCTTGCTGAAGTTGTCTCCTGCCTGCCTCCACTCACAATCCCAAACACGATTTTTTACCGTTAGAGGCGTGTATGTCGGTACTATTTGGAACAAAATTCCGTCTTATTTGTGCTCCCCTGATGATGAGATGAAAATCTTGAAACTGGTAGAGTTATACCGTTATATAGAGTGGAATAAACAGTGTTAGATAAAACAAATAATTATTTAAATTTAACTTAAATCCTTTAAATATCATGTAAATTTTGCATAGACATTATGTATATTATAAACAGCACGTAAATATACTTTTAATATGATATAAATGTCTTTTAAATATACTCCAAATACCACATAAATATCATAAAATATGATGTGCATATACTGACTATATACTTCATATAAATATCCTTTTAATATCATATAAACATACTTTAAATATTATGTTAATAGTATGTAGGTATCGCGTAAACATTATGTTAATATCGTGCAAATATAGTTTAAATGTAAATACTATGTAAATATATAGGTCTCATGAAATATCTCGTAAATATAATCTAAATATAATGCAAATATCGTGTAAATATCATGTAAATATGCTATAAATGCAATGTACCTACATACTCGTATAATGTAAATGTCATGTAAACAAGATAAAATATTGCTTTTTTAATAAATGAGGGAAATACAATAAAATATTGGAATATTTAATAATAAATTACTTCGTTTTTCCACTAATAACATGGAATCTAATGATACGTTTAATTAGTGGAATTACAAAGTAATTAACTGTTAAATATCCTAATATACGAGTAAAGTTCAACGTTAAATCACAAATCTTTGATTAACCCTTAAAGTCCGGCTGGCTACATATGAAGTCGAATAAAATCGGGCTCAAACGCCGGCTGGCTACATCCGCAGCTCGCACATATTCTCTGTATAAAACGTTTATTATTATGTAAATTTACTACTACAGATCAAAAGTAAAAAAGTGTAGCGTATACATTCATATATTTTCTGTGATTTGGAATTAAAGTTTCACCCTTCTTATATGAATGTTTAATATTATTTTATTTTATTGTAAGATGTGTCCCATGAAAACTTCGCGCATAGCGGCCATCGGTTACTCATACAGTCATATAACCGCCGAGTCGCGAAGTGGTAGTGTTTTATCTGTGTCGGTACACGTACTTGATCTCGAGTGTATGTTTATTTAGGGTGACTGTTATATTGTTATTTATTAGACATTACGTTCGGAGTTCGTTGTAATTTGTTTTTTTTATAAACAATTTTTTTTGTGTGAGGGAACTCATTTAATTTTATTATTTGTGTAGATTTTTATTCATAATAATGCTGGTTTGTGAACATTGATGTTTTGTTTGAGTGTATAACTATTTTTCTGTTTATTGAACCATTTCATAATTTAAAAGATGGATGACGATGCAATAGAACAGTATATTCTAGACATTGATTCTGATTTTTCTATGAGTGACGACGAAGATTATATACCGGATAATATTGAGGACGTCGATGATCCTTCAGAAATTAGTGATAGTGAAATTGACAATTCTAATGTTTTAGACAATACAGAGCCCACATCAACCGTAAATGTAGACAATATTTCATCTGAGTGGCAAAATGGCATTAACTTTCGTCCAGTATTGCATGACTTCAACCAACAATCTGGATTGAGAAATTGCGATCTCAATGAAGAAAGTCGGGAAATAGATTATTTTGAACTATTTTTGAGTAGTGACATAGTGAGAAAAGTTTCTGAAGAAACGAATAGATATTATGATCAACTAAAGATAAAAAAAACATTTTCCCAGCATTCACAAATGAATGAATGGAAGTCCGTGAATGCTGATGAAATATATCTATTTTTCGCTTTATCAATGCTTATGGTTCGGAGCAAAAAAAGCAGGATCAGGCAATATTGGACAAAGGACAAATTAATATCGTCACCAATTTTTGGCGAGACAATGTCACGAGATAGATATTTGTCTATTCTAAGTATGCTACATTTTTCCGATAGTTGCAAACAGCCAAAAGACGATATTCTATATAAAATAAGAGACTTTGTCGATTCGGTGTGTGAAAATTTTAAGATTTTTTTTTATCCTTTTAAAAATTTGTGTATCGATGAGTCACTAGTATTATTCAAAGGTAGGTTACGAATAAAACAGTATTTGCCGGCAAAAAGGCACAAATTTGGAATCAAACTCTTTGTTCTGTGCGATTGTGAAACCGGTTTAGTTTTAAAATTAATTATTTATTGTGGAGCAAAAACCGAAATACCCGTAAGTAATATAGACGAACAATTATCCAAGGATATGGGGGTTTCGGGAAAAGTGGTTGTGTCCCTACTATCGGAATATTTGTGTAAAGGGCATACTGTTTATACGGATAACTGGTACTCAAGTCCAGCTTTATTTAAGTATTTGCACGATCAAAAAACCAACGCCTGTGGAACATTAAAAAAAACTAGGAAGTACCTGCCAAAATTTGGAATCGTGCAGAAAGGTGAAACATCATCAATGACTTCTGGATGTCTACTTGCTGTAAAATGGCACGACAAGAGAGATGTGCACATGTTGACAACTGCAGAAGATGCGTCACCAATAGAAACCGGCAAAGTAGATTACAAAACAAAAGCCGCTATTGTGAAACCATCGTGTGTAGTTAGTTACAACAAACACATGGGCTCCGTAGACAGGTCAGATATGATGATCACGTTTGTAGAGTGCGTCCGTAAAACCAATAAGTGGTACAAAAAGATCGCGTTTCGTACAATTGACGTGGTATTAATAAATGCTCACGCGATGTTTAAGTTTAAGACAAAAAAAGACGTGAGCCTAACAGACTTCCAATTAGAAGTTGTTCGACAACTTCTACAAAAATATCATCATCCGGAGTCAACACCTAAATCCAAACAAAGTGGTGACCATCCTCTTAGACTAAGTGCACGACATTTTTTATCAGACATTCCACAAACTATCAATTCTAAGAGACAATCGGTTTATCGGCGGTGTTTTGTATGTAAAAATACTACGCGGCAGCCTCAGAAACGTGTTCAAACTCGTTATTGGTGTAGTGACTGCGAAGTTGCCTTATGTCCAACTAATTGTTTTAAGGCATATCACACAATTCAAAAGTTTTG
The DNA here is from genome assembly GCA_949825065.1 of Odontocerum albicorne. Classification (NCBI taxonomy): domain Eukaryota; kingdom Metazoa; phylum Arthropoda; class Insecta; order Trichoptera; family Odontoceridae; genus Odontocerum; species Odontocerum albicorne. The sequence continues at coordinate 50,816,582 of OX463842.1, read as the reverse complement.
AGTTTTAAAAGTTACATATGCAATACTAATTCATGGACACCCTATCCATATGCCGACGAACAGTTGCGCGAGTATGTGTGTTTGTGCCGAGATATTTCTTTAGACCTTCCATTAAATTTAATTATTACTATGATTCTTTCGGATAACGATAATTTTTGTATTTGGAGATCATGTTCAAAAGTACATTCTCGATGTGGATGACTAAATGTTTACGATAGACCTTATAATAAAAAATCCCACAAGTGATTTACTTAAGTGGCAGCTCCATTCTCACGGTAATATATTTTTATTTATTATTTTAAAGTCAATATGAAACAAAAAACTCTGATTATTTTTATACTAACACAAATGTACACCATTTGACTATAATATGCTGTTTATTTGGTTTATTTATTCATTTTGTGTGAAGAGTAATTAAATTGTTTATAAGTGCGTTCCAATGTTTAAAATTCTCGCCGGTCTGAGGGAGTACTTCGCGTAAATCTTAGCCGATCTCTAAGGGTTAAATAAGTATAATTATATTTTTTTTCAGAAAGCAATATCTGCTACAATAACATAATAGTTCGCAACAACGTATTCAAGTCAACATTGATGTAGGGAGTGAAACTTAGACATCGCAAAACAATGATAAAATTATGTGGTATGGTGATGTATGGAAGAAAATAAATGGAATTAATGAGGATTATTGCAAGGCAATTTTTTTTAAATATAGTTGAAATAATTTTCTCAAAAAATGAATTCTACAACATTACATTACAAATTCTACAACAATACATAATATTTATAGTTAATGTACTCGTACTATATTAACATTGTGGTGTTTTAAAGACATTGTAATTTTTTTATCCAACATTATTTATTCCACTTTATGTAACGGTTTAACCCTACCGGTTTCAAGGCTTTCACTTCATCATCAGGGGAGCACAAACAAGACTCCGTGGAGTCTTTGATAAAAACAAATTACAGTTCCCGGCGGTAAGTAATACACATCCTTTGTAGAGCGTCGTCTCTGTCGCACGATGCGCTAACCGCATCGCGACTACGATACCGGACTGTTAGCGCATTGTGCGACAGAGACGACGTTTTTCAAACGATGTGTATTAGTTACCGCCGAGTACTGTACAATACATAACTTTAAAATGTGCATACACGTACATACAGTGCCCGGCGGTAAGTAATACACATCGGGCTTAAGAAAGATACTGTCGGCTATAATCGACTAACTTCAGCTTTGTAGAACATCGTGTCTGTCATTCATACACCTGTTCCGTCGCAAGACTGTTAGCGCATCGTGCGACAGAGACGATGCTCAAGTGAAAGTGATAATAATTGAAATTTTATTGCTGAAAATATGAAACAAACATCAGCCGACGTTCACAAAAGGGCGAAGTGACCACCTCAAATGAATGCCCAAGAGCTACTGAAGCGAGAGAAGCGAGCGAACTGAGATTCTATTTCTAGCGTTCCCATATACCGAAGTAAGAATGAGAGTGAAACCTGAATAGCGTCGCTTCCTCACCCATATCGGTTTTTTAGAATACGTCACACACTGGCACACGTTTGATTGTATTGGTGAATGTATTCCCGATGTTCACAAAATATCTCTGATGTGGCCGATAAGTGCTTATTGTTATTAATATTATTTTTTTCATTCAATGCGTAAATGTATTACTGAGGAATACTTAAAATCTGAACCCAGTATTTATTATATTTATCATCTAGAGATACTAAAGTTTTTAGAAGCAATGTGTACATGTAATGTATGCATATCACATGGAAAGAAGAGTTAATTCACAAATCCACAGCATTATCCTTAATTATTTTTTATCCTTTTTCTACTAAGTCCAAGGTTTTCTTCACCGTGTGTATCCCTTTCACATTTACAATTGTCTCACATTTCACATTTGCAATTGTTTTGAATTTATTTAGAAAAAATCCTTTTGCTTTTAATTGAGGCGGTTCGTCGATAACAAAAAGGAATATATATTTTTTCAAAAATCCAGAGATAGTTAGTTACCTTTTCTTATTATATACAAACTAAAAAATCCGATTTCCTTTTCTTTATCTTTGGAACATGCTTCGAAAATCAAAAAGGTATTATCAACCTCTGCCAAATACAATAAAAAACTTTTTCAGCAAAAAATAGTCCCTCCGTTTCAGCAATATCTCAACAGAAGGTGTGGATTTAACCCCTTTTCTACTTAATTTTACAACTTGAAAAATGTTTTGTTCGAGTACGGACAAGACGTAGCAGTAGGTACACGTACATCATAAATTGTTTCACCCCTTTTCAGCTCTCATGAGAGAGTTTTAATCAACTTTCTTTTTCATTTTATATATTTTTTCTCCAACATTTCGAAGCTACTTTAGTAGCAGTCAAAAGAACAGCGCTATATCAGCAGCTGTAGAGTTTCGATTTACACGGAACGTGAATCTGAAATGACTTGATTGAAAATTACTATCATTATATTCATACAAACATTGGAAATTATAAATTGAAAAAATCTTAGACAAATAATCGTGAATATGAAAATTTAAAAAAATTATAAAGTTCCAGCAATGAGAAACCTCATTTCAAGTAAAATAAGTTCCTGTGTAAAAAGGACCTAGCCCAAGTTTAATTTTTTTTTTGAAAACTCGTATAATTATTCTATATGAGTTAAAAGGTATGTAAGATTTACATAAGTTAAGATGGATTAAAACCACGTGATACTCATTAAAATGGTGGGCTAAGTGTTGTACGTATGGCGGTATGGGTAGCTTTAAGAAGCCCTTTAAAACAACATTTGGAGGTCTTATCAAAATTCATGATGTTATTTGAACACTATTCACATGCGCTATAATATACCGAAGGATGTATGTGTTTCTATCATATATCCACGGACCTACAAACGTTTCTTTGTAGTTTCTCTTCCACTTTGAACACTACTCACATGCGCTATAATATACCGAAGGATGTATGTGTTTCTATCATATATGCACGGACCTACAAACGTTTCTTTGTAGTTCCTCTTCCACTTTGAACACTACTCACATGCGCTATAATATACCGAAGGATGTATATGTTTCTATCTTATATCCACGGACCTACAAACATTTCTTTGTAGTTCCTCTTCAATTTGAACACTACTTACATGCGCTATAATATACCGAAGGATGTATGTGTTTCTATCATATATCCACGGAACTACAAACGTTTCTTTGTAGTTCCTCTTCCCTTTGAACACTACTCACATGCGCTATAATATACCAAACGATGTATGTGTTTCTATCATATATCCACGGACCTACAAACTTTTCTTTGTAGTTCCTCTTCTTTTTGAACACTACTCACATGCGCTATAATATAGCGAATGATTTATGTGTTTCTATCATATATCCACGGACCTACAAAGGTTTCTTTGTAGTTCCTCTTCCCTTTGTAAATTTTCTGCGGTTTTCTTACCAATATGTTTTTATAGTGCCTGGTTCAATTGCTGCAACCCCCACTTGTCTTTCTTTCTACTTAATTAATATATTGTTTATAGTTAAGGCATTAACGTTGTGGAGGTTTAAAGACATTGTAATTTATTTTTAACAAACACTGTTTATTCCACTTTTTTATGACGGTATAACCCTACCGGTTTCAAGGCTTTCACCTCATCTTCAGGGGAGCGTAAACAAGACTAAATGCTGTTCGGACTGGTACCGATATAGACACTTCAACGGATGGAGGCGGGAGGGGTGAGAGGAAGGCTAGGTATAATTTCGGCCAAGAGCGGGGAGATTTTGGGGAGATAACTATTCAACAGATGCTCTGATCGGTGTACCGACTTAGAAATTTCTAGGGCCTCTAGTCTGTCCAATCTATTTCCGTTGCCGCTAATATGTAAGAATTTGGCATCATCGATAGAAAAAGTATGATTCTCACGGTGACAATGATTAGCCATTTCAGAATAAATTAGAGGATTTGTTAAAGCAGATTGGTGTTCACGAAATCTCTTTTCAAAAGATCTTCCTGTCTTTCCTATATAGAAATTATCACAGTCAGCACATAAAAGTTTATACACACCGCTGTTGTTAAGTATTCCATTTTTGCCTTTCCCATTAAATAAGAGTTTCCGGAGATTAAAGTTAGTGTAAAAAGCTGGCTTTATGTGTTGTATATGTTTTATTAATTAATATATGTTAAATTTATTCTGTTATATTTTTAATATGTCAATAATAATGGGATCGAATTCCAAGCTAAAGTGGCATGGACTAAAGTCTGCTCTCTACATGACACTATAAAAATTGGCCTTATATTATTATTATGAAGATTGTGCGGGACAGGATTGAAACGTCAAATATGATTATGATGAAGGTGTAAACAATATTAATTAAAAAAATGTACACAACTAAATTTTAATTATAATTTTAATAATAAATTTAAAAAGGTATTGTTATTTGTTTTATCAAACACTGTTTATTCCATTTTTGTGTAATGGTATAACCCTACCGGTTTCAAGGCTTTCACCTCATCTTCTTGAAGATGAGGTAAAAACCTTGAAACTGGTAGGGTTATACCGTTACAACAAAGTGAAATGAAGTGTTTGATAAAACAAATTACAATGCTTTAAACCTCCACAATGTTAATGGCTTAACTATAAATAATATAATTTAAAAAGGTATTAAAAAATCAAAGGAAAAAAAAACTCTCCATGAGTGCAAACGACCTCCGTGGTCCGGTGGTAAGACGCTTGTCTACCGATCCGGAGGTTGCGGGTTCGATCCCCGCTGGAACCCAGATAAAAAAAGGGATTTCAGTCTGATTTTCACTTAGGGTCCATTAAAACATATTTCTGGTTGGTTGTAAGAGATTGCCCTATGGCAATAAACCCCCAAGGTTAAATAAATAAAAAAAGACGATTTTACTCAGACTTTAATAAAAAGGAATCAACACTTATAACGAGAAAATAGGTCACTGTATGATACTATCGCTTCTCATTTTTGTAGTCCTATTTATGACTGATGACCATAATCTCCCGGTCAACTGCACGGCTCTGAAAAAATCTTCTCTTTTTCCGCCATAATTGATGTCAGAATAACGTACGTGGCAGTGACCTCCTAGATTCAGTCATGCTACCTACTACGTTAGCGACCTCTTCATATTCTACCTAGCATACGAGTACTGCCCAGGACAGCCTATCTTCAGACTTAAAAATTAAACGAAGCGTTAAAAAAGGAGAGTATGTATGACTCACTGGTTACTAAATAAAAGATGTACCATTGTTGACGTACTTTAAAAAAAGAGTGTATATGACTTGTAGGAACCACGATCGTCGCTGAATATTGTCAACACACACGGTCAACGACCGACAAAACGACCTTTGGATATGTCCAAAGGTCGCATACCAAAACATTGAAATTGTTTACCCACAAATACTATTTACGATACATTCCACAGTAGAAAGAGAACGCATCACGCTGTCTCGCCGTTTTCGCCAACAAATTGTCTACCCACAATATTATTTGCGATGTCTGCAATATTTCAATCGACCATTTCTGCACGCACAGAAGCGAGATAAAAATATATTGCGGGCGCACTCCCGCGCCCATTCTGAAATGTATAAATACCCACTTACCGATAAATAAAGCATCATTAATTATTATTTATTATTCATTGATTCATTCACTCTCTCTTTCCGCATTGCTAATTGACGTATTTTATTCAAATACCAAACAATCAAAATCATCAGCGCGTCCTTCAAGGACATTCGCTAAAGACTCACTGGTTACTATAAAAGATACACCATAGTTAACGTACTTTAAAAAAAGAGTATATATGACTCACTGGTTACTTTAAAAGATGTACCATTGTTGAAGTACTTGAAAAAAGTGATTTAAAAATCATTTCATCTTTCTTCAGTGACATAGCATGTTTTTCCTTGTTTGCCAATATCTTTTTTTTTTTCAATCTACGTTGGAATCTAATCCTGCAATTTTAATTCAAAACTTTATAAATCAATTGTAAATGTGTTAGTTTGATAAGGTTATTGGAGTGCTTTACCACATGATTTGGCCTATAAAACTTGATCCAACTGATACAAAGAACCGCTAAAGCCTTAAAATATATTTTTAAATGTGGTTGAAATTATTTCTATACTTTTCAGCTTCTTTAATAATGTTGATAATACTAACTGAAATTTTATTTATTTATTTATTTATTTATTTTTTCAAAACAGGCTTAGCCCAATTACATTGAAAAATACAAGACATTAAAAAAGAAGAAAAATTAAAGGGAAAATTTTTTTTTTTTTTAAATTATATAAAATAAAAAATAATGCATATGTATACAAACGAGTATTTACACACAAACGTATGTTACATATATATTCAGTCACTTAAGTATGTTGATGAGTGCTTTCTAACGCGCTTAATCTAAGAAGAAAATTTACTTTTGCTTTTGGTAATGTGATATGAAATATGTCAATATCCGAAGCAGTCCCGTTAAGAAGAGTTAAGGCCCTTCCAACAGGCATAGAGGCTGGAAGACCCGTTCTTGTATGTTTTTGAGAACAGTTCCTGCCGGCGCAGTCTAGTGTAATTGTTAGGAACATTTAACGCTAATCTTTGTAGTAATGCTGGACAGCTCACAACTCCTCGAACGAGTTTGACAACGTATACCAGGAGACGCAGATCTCTTCTTACGATCAAGGAGTTATACCCGAGCATGCCCAGCAGAAACTGCGTAGGATATAGCCACGGATAGACACCAAACTCACTCATGTAGAGATATCGTAGATATTTTTTTTGTACTTTCTCCACCACGAGCGAGTTCTGCGCCCCCACCGGGCTCCAAATGCAAGCATTGCTTTCTAGTTTGCTACGGATCAATGAATTAAACAACGTTTTGAGCACCAATTGGTTTTCAAACGACTTAGAGATTCTCATAACAAATCCTAGAGTTTTATAAGCTGAGTTGCACATAACTTCTATGTGAGGACCAAACGCGAGATTGCTGTGGAACAAGACACCCAGATCTTTAATATTATCTGTGCGGGGTAAAGGTATAGATTCTAGTGTATATCTATGGAATTTCAAGACGTGTGAGCGATGATACGACATAATTTTGCACTTTGATGCATTCAAATATAATTTATTATTGTGGCTCCACTCACAAACGTTGTTGAGATCTGACTGTAGGTCTAAGCAGTCGGTATAAGAACAAATTTTTTGAAAGATTTTGAGGTCATCAGCAAATAGAAGAAACGTGGATTTTTTTATAACTCTACCTATATCATTAATAAAAATAATTCAGTCCAATGCAAAGACACCTTACAAATCAATCTGATAAAAGTTTCTTTTTCTGATTTGTTTGAAGAGATTGCCACATGGAAATAGGCCCGATACATTATACAACAAAAGTATAATACAATTGTGTGCTATTTTTTGTGCTTTTTGTATGCACTCGTGTGTTATTGTTTTCATGTTATATAAAAGACACTGGCACACTGAATCAAATAAAGAAAAAAAAATCTCTTTTTATTTTTCATCAACAGCATTATGTAGATTGTATTTCTAGTTAAGGCATTAACGTTGTGAAGGTTTAAAGAAATTGTAATTTGTTTTATCAAACACTGTTTATTCCACTTTTTGTAACGATATAACCCTACCGGTTTCAAAGGTTTCACCTCATCATCAGGGGAGCTCAAATATGACTTATTTGTGCTCCCCTGATGATGAAGTGAAAGCCTTGAAACCGATAGGGTTATACCGTTACAAAAAGCGGAATAAACAGTGTTTGATAAAACAAATTACAAAATATTATGTACCTTACAAAGTTATTAAAAAAAGCGAGTTGTTTATTTAGAATTCCAACAAAATAATCATAAAATCTCAAAAAGCAAAAAAAAAACAATTTATAACAATTCAACAAAACAAAATAAAAAGATACATCAATATAATAAAACAATACGTTAATAAGTACACAAGTCAAAATGATTATAAAAACTCAACAATACACAAAGTTGATCATACGATACGGAGCCGTTTCGAGTCAGCTGCCCGCACCTCACTTCACCCATTTGGCATTAATACGAAAATAATAGTAATCAATTCACGCATTCAGTCTACCTTTATAGCTAAAAAGAATACGTAAAACATATTGGCCAAATCATCAAATTAATTTCCCAAAATATTTATTCCATACTTGTATATGTAGGAGAATTTTGTTGATAATTAGAGGTGAGTATATAAAGAATAATAATAAAGACTTAAACCTGAAACCCCTCCGTTGAGAGATAAACTTTATTCTACAAAGTTATGAAAGTCATACTGTGCGTAGAAGTTTGAAGATAAAAAAATGAATACTTTTTATTATATAAAATCTTTAATAACCTTTAAAATATAATAATGTTTAATTAATGAACGGTAATTAAGGATAATATCTGATTATAAAGCAAACACTGGATATTCCCAAGAGTTCGAGAGGCGGATTTCTCCGAAGAGCCTGATGTATCCCCTAGAGGCCGGGAGTTCCGAGTACTCTCTCCAGGAGTCACGTAGGGAGATGATTACTTATTGGGTTCCTTTGATAAATGATTGCTCCCATATTGGGTCAAGGGGCGGCCGATAAAATATATCGGGGAAATTTTACAAAAGTCTCCTCGCGACCCTTTCTCGTGAGATATTTAGGTGACATTGTAACAATCGAGAACATGCTTTTCATCACACATCATCCTTACACGGAATAAATGGAAAAAGGATGTTTTGCCGCGTGGCTCGTTCCACATTTTCGTGAAACATTGTGAAGTGAAGTGGCTTTATTATTTGTCACTTGAACCACTTTTTTATCCTCGTGTAAAAAAACAAAATCTTTCTTTTTACATTTTAGTTTCTACATTTCAGTGGGTATACTTGAAATTTTTTCTAAAAAAATTATTTTAATAAAATCATAAACCTTATCGTCATCATCATCACCATATCATTATGTTCGTATTGGGTAAGCAGAGAGAACAGATATAAACTTCATTCTAGCCTGTCAGGGAATATTTTATTTTGCTACGTTCACATAGTTGGTCATATATGTTTCACGATCCTTTTATGAAGGCATTCATTATTTTCTCTTTCATAATTGTATAATATTAATTGTGCCACGTTTCACTAGGTCTTCCTTAACCCTTCCTTCCCTGTGATGTGTAACTAGTACACATTGCTTCTAAAAACTTTAATATCTCTATAAATATAATAAATACTGGCTTCAGATTTTAGGTGTTCCTCCATAATACATTTACGCTTGAATGAAAAAAATAATATCAATAATAATTAGCACTTATCGGCCACATCAGAGATATTTTGTGAAAATCGGGAATAAATTCACCAATATAATCAAATGTGTGCCAGTGCGTGACTTAGGTATATTCATTCTAAAAAATCGCTTTGGGTGAGGAAGCGATGCTATTCACGTCTCACTCTCACTCTACTTCAGTATATGGGAACGCAAGAAATATAATCACAGTTCGCTCGCTTCAGTAGCTCTCGGGCATCCATTTGAGGTGGTCGCTTTGCCCGTTTTATGAACGTCGGCCGATGTTTTTTTTATGTTTTCAGCAATTACATTTAAAATATTATCACTTTTGACTTCAAATTTAATTAATTTAAGCGATTGGCTATGAATATTTTTATTTTTCCGATGTTAAATCGCTCATTTTTACATGTGTATTGATGTGTATTGAATACACAGCTCCGGAACGCGCTGATTTTTTTAGCAGAAGAAGGGAAAGGTTAAACTCGTCTATCTTCTATACTACTTTAATAGGTTATTTCATATAAACCTTTCCCCACCAAGAGTTTCTAGGAGACCGAATCATGTAAATATTATTTTCTTCAACTTAACCACTGCATCTTATTTTGATTCATATTTTTCCTTATGTTCTTACAATTTTTTTCACACATACTTGATCTATTATTTACATTATTTTTTTACAAACTTAATGTTTTACTAAAAGAACGTCAAGAAATGCTGGCAATTACTCTAAATTACTCACCGAATATTGAGATACTCGTAGTGTGGCCAAGTAAAAAGATTATGAGAAAAAATAGAATGGTGTAAACCAATGGTACGCAAACCTCAGTCCAAAAGTATGCGAACAAGTGTCATTATACTAAAGTTCTCTAAAAATTCACCAAAATTTACAATATGTTAAATCCGGCTTACGTGCACGATACTTATCGAAATAACTTAAAGCAGGGGTCGGCAGACTTTCTAGTAAGAAGAGCCAAAAATTAAGTAAACAGAATATCAAAATAAGTAAACAGAACATAAATTTTCACTGTAGCTTTTAACACTGTACATTTCAATGGCGAAAAAAAAGAGATAAAATCAAGATTTTTATTTTAAACTCATATTCATAATACAATCGTAGGCTACTTAGAAGAATATATTATACTATAATATATAGGAGTTCAGTGGCTCAGTGCACTTCTTATAAAACAAGAAAACCTAAAAAGTGAAACACTTTTTTGGGTTTGTAAAGTTTACTAGTTAGAACGGTGACCTCGTATCGCTTTCGTTGATATTACAGAAGTCAGTTTAATATCGTCGACTCTGTTACATTCGGACACATTTTGGCAGTTCTCTCTGCGAACATGTAGGTAGATAATATGCATTGCGAGTGTCCCGTTTGTGTTCGGTCGGCGGCCGTGTTCATGCTCTTTTAGCAGAATGGTTCTGGTGGGACGTGATGATGATTTTGATTGTTTGGTATTTAAATAAAATACGTCGATTAGCAATGCGGAAAGAGAGAGTGAATGAATGTTTTATTTATCGGTAAGTGGGTATTTATACATTTCAGAATGGGCGCAGGAGTGCGCACGCGATATATTTTTATCTCGCTTCTGTGCGTGCAGAAATGGTTAATTGAAGTATTGCAGACATCGCAAATAGTATTGTGGGTAAACAATTTGTTTGCGGAAACGGCGAGACAGCGTGATGCGTTCTCTTTCTACTGTGGAATGCATCGTAAATAGTATTGTGGGTAAACAATTTGTTTACGGGACTGGCGCGCTGTCCGGCCGCGTCAATGTTTTGGTATGTGACCTTTGGACATATCCAAAGGTCGTTTCGTCGGTCGTTGACCGTATGTGTTGACAATATTCAGCGACGACCGTGGTTCTCACACTCATCTAATTAGGCTACGTAGTGAAGATAAAGCTGAAGTTGAAGAGTCGCAAATGCCTATGAAAAGAGCCGCATGCAGCTCGCGAGCCGCGGTTTGCCAACCCCTGACCTAAGGTGATCCAGTAAATATAATAAAATGCATTGCACCACAAAAATTTGCTCTGCTAACCCGGGTTTTCGCTTATATAAAAACTTTCGAAACTCGCATAAAGAGGGTAGGTTTAGGTACCTATATTATGAAAATTTGTTTATAAAGAACCAGGAGGGGAAGGAGGGGTTTGAGCGGGGTACTAGTGGTATGTCACCCTTTGTTAGTTTAATTCTGATATGGAAGATGCGAGAAATTTGAGAAGAGCTTCTCTTGATGAAAAACTTAACATGACAAAATAAATCAAACAATAAAATAGTCAAGTCTTGAAAATACGAGAGTTTGTATGACGAGGTGAATAGACACAGCGGTAACTAAATATGTTTGCTAAAACGAACTAAGGAGGGAACTTTGAATTCAAGAGAATTCTAAAATTTATTCTACCGGCGGCACTCGACTTTCGCACATAATTGGTTCCTGAAAATGTGTGCGAATGTTGAATGTTCGAAAGTAAAGGGATGTAAAAAAAACATCAAAAATTATATTTTAAAATATTTATTTATCAATAATAATATGTATTTATCAATAATCTTTTGAAAATATTTATTTATGAATATACATAATTAAGTTAACGAGGCGTGTTTAAGTGCTTTCAGGTGTTTTCTTTATGAACTCGTCAAGAGTTAGTTGAATACCACTTTTTTTTTTTTTTCTTAATAAAGAGTTTTATAACATGCTGTGTCTTTCTCAATCGCCCTACGTACTTGATATATACGTTCACCATTGGGATCACATTATTCCATGATAGTCACAAATTCGTCAAGATGTATTAAGGCTTCATTCATATTTTTGGTTGTCAAACTCTTGACGATTTTATCAGTTTCTTCTTCCTCACTTTCACTGTGTATTTCATTTAACTGTTGTTGCTCAATTGAGTATTCATTTGACAGAGGTACTGAGTGAGATTCAATCAACTCATTTACATCTTCGTTGTTGACGTCCAAGTTTAGTACATTCTTTGTGGGCACAATTGTTTTCAGGAATCTTTTATTGTTGACTCTTTTATTTCAGTCCACGAGTCGCCAATATTGTTTATTGCAATCCATATATTATAGTTCTTCCCACAAAGTGGGAGCAACTGCATGGAAGCGAACAATTTTTGCATTATCGACCAAGATCTTATAAAAAATGTTTTTTTTTTAAATGTGCGAAATAGCGAATTGTGCGAAAGTAGAATATGCGAAAGTCAAGGGCCGCCTGTATTTAAGAAATATTACATTGAAAGATTAGAGTGATCTTGGTCAGTAGCAAAAAAAAACATGTACATGTAGACATCTGCGAAATAAATATGGAATCTTCTCCCTGGCTCCATCCCGACTCACTGTCTGCGAAGACTGTTGGGGGTCAGCTCTCCTCGTCGTCAGGTTGTATGCTCTTCTGTCCCGGACTACGTCCTCCAGACCGTGCCTCTGCATCAGGTTATCTTTTTGCACCACCCATGAATTCTTTGGTCTTCCTCTGGTTGTTATTCGAGGAAGATCCATGGAGATTGCCTGGTTCACAATGTGATCGGGTGCTCTGCGTCTAACGTGCCCATACCATGGAATAAAGGCTGTAATTCAAACTAATAAATATGGAATAAAGGCTGTAATTCAAACTTCTGAGCATTCGCTATTCTAGGATGGCAGAATCCAGGAAGCTTGAGTGCATTATCGTTGACCGGTTGCATATTCTATACATCAACGACAAAATATATTATTTAATCTTTTTTTAACTTATTATGTGGACATACGAATCATAGAATTTCATTTATAAATTGGAAATTAAACACTTTGATAGTTTTATACCTTTTTTACTCAGTGACAGCTATTTCGCCCTGCAATGACTTTATCAAATTGTGTGTGAAGCTTTGTTTCGTGGCTAGATGTACCAAAAATTTTAAATTATATATTTTACAGTTATATTGTAAAGTAATATTTTACAGTAATATTAGAACGGTTATTTCTGGTATATATATTTTTTGGTATGTATACGAGTATATCCAAGAAAATGAAGTGGTAATGGGCAGGACACGTAGTGAGAATGTCAGGCTCCCGATGGACATCCGAAATAATACAATGGTACCCAAAAGGCATAGAGAGGTCCAGAAGAATACCGAAGGTATGCTGGATAAATGAAATCAGGAAGCATGGCAGCATCACATGGCATCAACGAACAAAAAAATTTTACTATTTGGAGTCAGTTTGGGGAGACCTTCATCCAGCAGTGGTTCGACCCTGGTTGACAAAGATGATGATGATATCCACGGAACTAAGTTTCACCCACCGTTTGACAAAGTTATTGTATGGCGAAACAGCTGTCACTTCGTAAATAAATAAAGGATATAAAACCACTTATTTATTTGTTTAATATTTAAGTGTACACATTTTTGATTGATGTTTATATGTAAATATGTTTAATGTATATTTTATCTAATAAGCTTGATAGAACTTGTACGTCAAGTATATGTGTGGTTCAATATGGACAGACGCGTAAATAAAATATGGAGCAAAAAGCTCCTATAAAGACTTGGTAAGAGGAAGGTGAAGTATGCGGAATGAAAACATGAGAAATGAATTTATGAATGAAGAAAGAAGTTTTAAGATAGTTTGGGAATGTGAAAAGAATAAATGACGAAAGAAAAACATGTCTGGATCAAGTGAATGTGAACATAAGGCTGATGGGATGAGAAAATGATGAAGAGCACCCTGGAATAGTTTGTCACACTACACGTTATTTAAAGGCCCACTCGGCAAAATATTTTGCTCCATAATGAAGGGGTTGAAACTAATTATTTGCACAACTTTTGAAAAACATGACTGCATAGATTGGGTTATCAATACGGGCATTGTATGGAGTTTCATTAGGCTTTGGCTAATACAGAAATAAAGAGAAGAAGTGGTTCTTGCCGGGATGAATGAAATAATTTGTTTTGTTGTGTTGTTCGAGTTTTACTGTTTTTTTTCTTCTATGATAACACTGCTTACATATCAATGTTCAATTATATATGTTGTATTTTTTTTAATCTTTGTATAAAAAATTCGTTTGGTCATTTGACCTTTGAAATAAAATAAAATAAATATGACTCACCAGGAACACAGCAGACCCATAAAACGCCTCCATCTAGAGCGATTTCAGGCTTGGCATTTCGCGTCTCTCGAAACCTTGAGAGACCAGCCCCGGTGTGATCTATGACCTTAGGAGGGTTCATCTTAGAGCTATATTTGCGAATATCTGCCTGTCTCAGACTATCGACAATGATACCCTATACAAATATTATTTCTGCTTATGCGATATGATAGGAAAACGATTTGAAATTTTAACAAGAATATTTACTTGATAACGGCACTTTCGTCATAATAATGTTTATAGGTTGAATAGCAATTTGATTTAAAACTATCGCAGCAATGAAAGCACGCAATAAAGTCATAATATTTTGCCTTAAAATAATATTTTATATTTTGCCCTTTACACGTTGAAATATTCTAAATATACTATTAATCTATAATACACTTACAGTCACAAGGGTTATTGCATCCTGAATGCCTCATGCACTATGTGACATGTAGTTCTCCAGTAAATTGATATGGTAATGGGTTCATTACATGCTTCCATTGCAGGTCAAACTATTGTCCTGTAAATACCCCGTGCCTATGGATTCTTGATCATGGACCATCAATTGATCTTAACTAGGTTTCACATGAAGCAGGAAGCTTGCTCAAAATTTTATCTAAGACATATATAATTCATTTATTATTTATTTAAAACTTTTATTGCAAATAAAATTGTACAGTTGCCAGGTGGCAATCTCTTCCAGCAAAACAGACAAAAGTAAATAAGGCAAGTTAAATGGTGGCATAAATCATTCAAATGACTATCCATCCCCACGAAATCCACAAACACATACGTGAGCATATGCCCACGAACCCCACAAAAACGGACAATCACCCGAATATTATTTTTCATATAAAGTGTGATATCATCAATCAAAATAAAAGGGAGGGATGGTGGAGAGGAAAGGAAAAGAAAAATCGGGAATGAAACACGTTATTTTACTGACCAGAAATTAAGAGTTTTTTTCAGTCGCTTCTTAAAGCATGCCAAAGACGGAGCGTCCTTTATTCACCTCAATGAAAATCTGGTTAATTTTATGTTTAATGTACTGGTTAGTCAAAAAAATTAGAAAGCGGAAATGAAAATACATTTTTTTTGGAGGGAAATCACTTTTATTGTTCAGTATAGTCTCCCATAAGATCAATACACTTGGTCCAACGATCTTCCAACTTTGTTGTCCCATCACGGAAGTGACTTTCTGGAAGGCCTGCAAAATACTCCTCTACGACGGCTATAACCTCTTCGTTTGATGAAAAATGCTTTCCACGAAGGAATTTTTTGAGGTGTGAGAACAGCCAGAAGTCATAGGGAGCTAAATCTGGTGAATAGGGTGGATGCTGCAACAATTCGTTTTTGTTGCATTGTTAGCAAATGCGGCACCCATTGTGCACACAGTTTTTTGAAACCCAAAACTTGCCATGTTGTTCCATGTGAGATGCCTATGGTGTCAGCTATCACATCCACAGTCGATCGATGATCTTTCAAAACCATATCCTGTATTTTCGCTATGATTTCTGGTGTTGATGCACTTTTTGGACGTCCTGAGCGTGGATCGTCTTCAACGCTTGTACGGCCACGCTTAAAGTCCAAAACCCATCAGTGAACGGTTGGAAATGAAGAAGAAGACTCCTTTAATACTTTCACCATCTTTGCATGGATCTCAGTAGCCGATAAACCTTCCAAAACAAAGAATTTAATCACTGCACGATATTCGGATTTTTCCATTGTTAAAAAATACACTGACACGTCAACTTCAAATGGCTTGTAAACAATGAATGAATTGACAGATCGAAATTAAATTTTGAGTACGTTCTTATGAAAGATGAAATATTATAATGGCGTAGAAATTTTGGTTTTCTACTGCTCCATAGATGTCGCTTTCAAAACTTTTTGACTAACCTATTATTTCAAAAGTATAAGATTTAGATTTTTTTAAATCAAGAAATTTTTTAATAATTTCTTGCGTATAGGAGTAAAACTAATGTCTGCTAGAAGATGAATAACAAATATTTATGCTAGAAGAAGAATAGTATCAATGTATGAAAGAAGGCGGAATGAAGACGACGGAAATCAATACATGGATAATATGATAGTTTTACGTAAGATGAAGGAAAGAGATTTTAGATCGTAGACAAGTGAAGACAATGAATGATGGAAGGATGGCTAAGTGAGTATACAGGTCAGAAGTGCAAGGCGTGGGTGGAAGAGATAGATCGAAAAAAACGTAACTGGAACAAGTGGGTCAGGTTTTGAATTAAAGTTTAGTGAGAAGTATGAATAATAGAAGATTGTGTATGACGGATGTATGAATGTGAAAGAAGCGAATTAATTCGTATGCTTAGATAGATAAGTTTAGAGATATTTTCTTTATATTATTATACTAACCAACATATGTTTTTTTTATGATTAATACAGTTTCAATTTAAATTTATCTATAATATAAAACTACGTACAAAGTTACATACCGATATAAATAATGAAACTGTTAAGGGTCTTCTACAGTGCAAATATCTGGGATGTTGATGGAACTTTGAAGCCAAGCTTAATTAGTGTAATGGCGTTTTTAATGATTTTATATTTTACGAAACCATTTGACAAATTGAGCGGGTTTTTTAATTCTTGAATAAAACATACAATTTGCTTTGATTTCAAAACACTTTTTATTCGTCATTGAAGTAAAATGTATGACATTCAAACACAAAAAAAATTCCGCCTCTTGCAGCTCCACAGTTGTTCACTCTTTTGTCAAAAATTTCGATGAAATTTTGACATCATTTCGGTTCTAACTCACCAATAACGCGAATAATTTCGTCCTTCAGCTTAGGAATTGATCGGGAGTCATTCTTATAGACCTGGTTTTTAACTAACCCCCAGATAAAATAGTCCAACGGTGTCAGATCACATGATCTTGGTGGCCAATTAATATCATCGTTTCCGGAAATTACAATACATATGTTAAAATAATTCAACAATGTGAACGCGTTGTTGTATTGTATACGACCTCATTTTTATAAATGTAATGTATTACACTTCTCAAATATCACAAGACTTAGGCAAGTTCGTGACGCCATCTGTGCTTTATCCAAGAATAAAAAAAAACCCGCTCAATTTGAAAGACCCTTTACGAAAGCAATATGCGTGGATATATCGATCGTCCAGTTCATTACTCAGACAACTCCAAATAACCTGTTTTGAGATAATGAGAAAAGCAATATTATAATCGTCACCATAAATCAAATACTATTTATTTTTGCCTGAGTTTTATATATTTTATCAATAGATGTTGATAAAATCTATTGAAAAAATATATAAAACTCGGGCAAAAATTAATAGTATTTGATTTATGGTGACGATTATAATAGTACTTTTCTCATTATCTCAAAACAGTTTATTTAGAGTTGTCTGAGTAATGAACTGGACGATCGATATATTCGTTGCCTACCCAAATGAGACACAATGAGATAAAAGTTTGTACATATGTATATAATTTAGAATATAGCTTACATATTGAGAATAATGTGAGGTATTGTAGTGTATTTTATTTTCGTTGTATTAAGTGTAACTAGTTTATTGTCAAGATTTTATTTAATAATCGATATATGGTATGAATGGAAAAGTTCCTCGAAGAAAGAAGAAACGCAACATTTATTGAACGCGGTAAAGATATGAATTTTAGTTAATGGAATCTGTCTCGCAAAGGACAACCGAAAAATAAATGGTTAATATTTATTTATTTAACACTTCTATTGCAATACAATCTGGCGGGATTATTGCCAGGCGGCCATCTCTTCCAACCAACCAGACAAAAGTTAATGAAGCAAGTTACGTGGTCGCATAAATCATTCAAATGGCTATCCAAACCACGAAATCCATAAACATTTAGGTGAGAACATGCCCACGAACCCTACAAAGACAAACAATCACCCGAACATTATTTTTCATATAAAGTGAGATATTATCAATCAAAAGGAAAGGAAGGGATGGTGGAGAGGAAAGGAAAAGAAAAATCAGGAATGAAACACGTTATTTTACTGACTAGAAATTAAGAGGTTTTTCAGGCGCTTCTTAAAGCATGCAAAGGACGGAGCGAGTCTTATATTGGTTTGTAACTGATTCCAGAGTCTCACTGCATGGACAATTTAAAGGACGACGTAAAGAAAGAGGAGCGGTGAACTGGAAAGGCCAATAAATAATCTCTGTTTGAGCGTAGCGCTAATCCATGATTGGAAAGACGCTGAAAATTTTCGGCGAAATAAGAGGGTGCGGCGGGACAGTTAAGGATATTATATTGTACGATAAAGACAGTATGTTAATTTGGCGTCTATTTCTAACATTCAACCAGTTCAATGCCTTCTGGTATGAAGTTATATGATCGTACTTTCGTAGGTTGAAAATGAATCTTAGACACGCATTTTGAAGACGCTGTAATTTGTACAGCTGTTCCTCTGTAACATCCAAGTAACATACGTTTATACGTTTGAATGAGAATTTTTATCCGATTTTTCAAATTAATCTAAAATATCATACATTTATTTGTGGATTGGATCCCTTAAGCAATAATACGTACATATACTACGCACGGTTTGTTTGATATACCATTTCAATGGCTTTGCGATATCAGCACAAGGCAAAGACTCAATATATATTTTTTCATTGATAAAATGATTCGTTGGTGTTTTTCAAAAGAAATCATTCTGGCTGTTTCTTTTGTGAACCTTACTGTGATACCCACAGGGCCGGGGCTTTTATATGTGACGTGTGCGGCTTAAACTGGGCAGTCAATCCTACGGGCAGCCTTATGCTAGATCTCCGTCATTCGTGAATTTTACTGTCAATTTTACCATCCCTAGAGTTAAAACCTCTTTTGCCCAAAGGCAATATGCTTATTTGGCTCGCATGACATACAATGGCGTGCCGAATTCAATGAAGGTAAAGGTAGGAAAACCATTTAGACAGTCGATCGGAGCGTGCTTGTTATTGCGACAGGATTTTGAGTACTTGGGCTTTCAGGATGAATGACGTTTGGAAAAGATTTGTGTGGGTTTCTTCTTGTTTTAAATTTTGTGGTTTTTGTTCTGTATATTTTTGTTTTTTATTTTTATTCTTATGATTGTGTGCGGTATATTGTGGGATGAATATTTTTGGTCTTTCTATTTTTGAGTGATGATGTGTGAGGAGTATAATTTTGCATGATGTTTCCAGTTGTAATTGAGTGTCACTGGTTGTCAGGTTGATGAGAACGTGCAACGGGGTTTTGTTTTTGTGTAATCGAAAATCGGAAAGAAGTATCGATTTATTTTTTCATGCTTAATATCCTCAGTGAGATACAGGCAAAAACCTAGTTTATTGGGAATACGACAAATGAAATGCGACAAACCCAGATCCGTTAAAATTGGATGTCCAAATTAAATTACCTGTTACTTTTTCACAAATTAAGTATATTTCTTGTCATGTGTAATAATAAATAAATAAATAAAATAAGTAAATTGTTTTTATTTTAAGAAATAATTAACTGACGTTACTTTGTTTTAGTAAAATCACATTCTGATAAATGCTAAATTAAGGATTAAGATTTGTTTATTTCAACTGCCAAATAACCTTTTCGATTCAAAAACATAAAAAAATAACATTTATAATTTAACAATGAATTACACATAAGCAGCGTTTTACAATAGAAAATTATAAGTCGAACAACGCTTATAAATTCAATTCAATAAATTCATCCCTGGTAAGAGCAACTCCTTCACTCCCTACCACAAGTATGAAATATCCACATAAAAATCTATACAATTCCTATATTGATTACTCAATGTGTGCAATCTTGTTATGTAAGAGTTGTACAAATAATAAGTTACGACCACTTTACTATGGAAAAAGACATTTTTCTGAGTGGGCCTACAAGGAACGTGCAACATGAAATACTGAGTTCGTTCCAAAATATTGAATTACGAGCTGAGAATCTTAAACAATGTTGTGAGGTCAAACATTTTTATTCTATCTGACAAGGTTGTAAGCCTCATTACATTAAATGACGTCTAAGATTAAACTTTAAACTGTATCGTCAATAGCAAATAAAAAAAATTAATGCTGTGTCTGATATAGGGTATTTACCCTATATCAGACACAACATAGATGTTTTGATTGTCTTTTTTTTTTTTCAAAGAAAATAGTTCGTGTCAGCCGTCTTACTAGATACGATGTCTATCCTTAGGCAGTTACAGTATTTATACACATATAAAAACAATCATACATAATACTGGCGTGGAGCTCATTTGGACGTTTGAACAACATCTTCAAAAGTAATCTCCCAATATCCTTGAAGCGAAGGGTCTACAACCAGTGCATTCTTCCAGTACTTACGTATGGCTGCGAGACATGGACGCTCACAGTAAAGAACACGCAAAAGCTCCAGACCGCACAAAGGGGCATGGAGAGATGCATGTTAGGATATACTAAAAGAGACCGTAAACGAAACACCTGGATTCGCAATATAACAAAGGTAGAAGACGTTATAAAGGTGTGCAAAAGAATGAAGTGGCAATGGGCCGGACATGTAGCCAGAATGTCAGACTCCCGATGGACATTCGAAATAATCCAATGGTATCCAAGAGGCATAAAGAGGCCTAGAAGAAGACCGAAGGTACGCTGGATGGACGAAATCAGGAAGCATGGCAGCATCACGTGGCATCGGCGAGCAAAGGACCGAACTGTTTGGAGTCAACTTGGGGAGACCTTCATCCAGCAGTGGATTGACCCTGGTTGACAATGATGATGATACATAATACTTATTTAATCAGAGACGTCTCTCATGAGATTTGCCAACTTTTGGTACACAACTTAATATGAACGAAGATTTATTTTATCGACTAGTCTAGAAAGCCCCAAGACATTTTTTGAATATCCACAGAAGAAATGGATATGAAAGTGTATTAAAATTGGTGACGTGAGAATAAATGACAATAGTGGAAGGCTGTTAGATGTACATCTAAAAAGTTATCTGGATTCAAATACAATATTTTATTATAAGGACCTTTACATGTAAATATGGAAGACATGAAGGGTAAGTCCAATAACAGATGATCTTTGTGTGAATATAGGAAATAATATCAGACAAGCGGGTATTTATTTACCTGTTTTAAAGATTTTCTACCTACCAGTTTGTACTGTATTGAACCTTAGCGGTGGTCCTGGGCACCCACCTCGACTATTCGAACCTCCCGCCCTTTCATAAATCTCGTCGTGACCGAAACCGAAGCTCGCACTCGCTTATCTTCCCCTTTCCTTCTCAGTGCTCTGCCAATTGAAAGGAGACAATCTACTTACCCTGGCGTATGTGTGCCCTGACCTTCACCTTGTGTGAAAGTGTTAACTTGAAGATTTTCTTATTGAAGAAATATAACTTTATCAAAATTTATCGGAACACATAATTGGCCAATACGTTTAGTTATAGACATAATCCCACACACGTTTATACACATAATCACACACACGTTTATACACGTAATCACACACACGTTTATACACATAATCACACACACATTTACACACATAATCACACACACGTTTATACACATAATCACACACACGTTTATACACATAATCACACACACGTTTATACACATAATCACACACACGTTTATCCACATAATCACACACACGTTTATACACATAATCACACACACGTTTATACACATAATCACACACACGTTTAAAAAATAAATCAATGTTTTTGAAGAAGTAGCAGCAAATCATGGGGGAATGACTAAAACATTACAGAATACCTAAATTCGATAATGTTTTTTGACATCGCTCTGAGGATGAAGACTGTAATGCTCTCGAAACGTCGGCTATCACTAGTGATGTATCAATACTGCAATAATTTCCAAAGACGTTTTAAACTCATGAAAAGTAGCCGTGAAAATATTCGAATATATTATCGCATTATTTCCTTTTGGAGAAAGAATAGAGGATAACCTTTGGTATCCACGTATACAGATGTTGCCTCTTCAACATCCATATATCTCGACATACCTATTATTCTGTTCATTGCATTTCTTCCATTTTTTTCTCTATCTACCACATTCTTCATCGCTATTTACATTTTTGTTTCGTTAATAGGAATAAAAATGATAATTTCTATTACCGCGTTCAGAGAGTAAACTTTCATTAAAGGCGTTCTAAACATTTATTAGGGAAACCGATATTTTGCTCCTAGATAATATATTCTTATAATTTGTTTCCCTTCATTGTTTTCGCCAGTCAAAACCAATAGTCATCGAATAAATCAAACCTACTGACAATAGACTGTGGTAACTGAAGTGGTAATATACTCTTACTATACATAACCAACAATGGAAAATTTAATGTTTAGGATCAAAATAAAAATTGAAAAGGCGGAACATATTATATCGAATCTATTAAACCATTACTACAAAAATATATTTAAGGTATCTTGTCTAAGCAATACTCTTGCACAGTATGAACACCTGCAAAAGCTCGAGTTCCCAACTGCGTAGACTGCTGACACTTGACCGGATAGGTGATTGACTGGTTTAAACAGACGATGTGTTTCTGGACGTAAAAAAATATATTCACCTATAGAACGGACAGTGTTTCTTGTGACGAGTTTGATGAAATATCTTATCAAACAAGAGGGAAAAGTCAAAGAATTTGTTGTGATATTTCGTAGATTGTGAGGGGAATGGGTCGTTTTAAACGAAGGTTTTATTAAAAGGATTTGAGTGGTTTGAATGGAAAAGGTAGATTTTGTTCCAAAATGAGTTCCAATCTGGTTTTTACTTAAGGTCTTAACTTATTTTTTATTAGTTGCAAGAATTTTCTATACAGCAATTAACCCAGAAGGTTGTAATTTATACAAAAAAAATTAAACAATGTGTATTCTTAGAAATCCAACACGGCGAAATGGGAAGAAAATAAATAAGAATTTTATGATATAATTTATTAACTAGTAAACCGATTCCCAAAATTGGTTTCCTAAACCCAAGTTGTGAATCAATTTATAATTCCCTGGGAACTACTTTTCAATGGCCCGATATATTTGAAAACTTTCATAGTAAATATAAACTTTGGTAAAGTTATGTCAATAATTGAAGTGTAAAATGATTTTACATATAAACGTAGGATATTTTGACAAATGAGGAGGTAACATTAAAAAAATATCGTGTCCATCGGATACAAAAAATGAGTTGATAAAGCCGATTTTTTCTTATCGATGGTACGGAGCCGTTTAACATTTTCATTTTAATGAAAAATTCACATAAATCATTTTAATATCATAATAAAAAACGAATATTTTTTTTCGAAAAGAATCTTGTCCAAGCTTCAAACCAATCAAAAAAGATCATGTCCAAATTGACCAATCATAGCTTTCCGATTGTGTCTAACTTCATACTAGTTCACCAGCAACTGTCAGTTTTAAATCGTACGTGCAGTGTAATGTCATTATACAACTTTAACATATCTACCTACATATATTTATAATTTTATAGTAATATTTCTTCTTATTTTGTAAACTTTACTTATTTTATTTGATTAAAATTAAAATAAATTACTCTACCTAATTATTTTTTCATTATTTTTTGCAACATCTGTATAATACGAGTATTTTTAAAATCGAACAAAAAACACCATGTCCCAATCCTGTTCAATCAAAAAGATTAAAGTAGAATTGTTCACTCAAAAAGGATCATGTCCATATTTTAAACTAGAATAACTATTTTAATTTGTATGATTCGATTTTAAGCAACAAATGAATCTTAAGCGTTTTTAAGGATTTCAGATATTTTTATTGTACAATTAATTATTACGTCATATATTTTTAATGCAAACAGTTTTTGGCGATTTCCCAACATTCTGATTTGGTGGACATGTTCTTTTTTAAATATTGCCTCCTCAAATGTCTTTAGAAACATGTCCATAAAAATAAATCTAAAAAATTGACTTGATTTCTTTTAAATCATCATTTTCGACTTCTTAAAATAAATACTGTTAACCCTTCCCTTACGGTGATAAAAATAATACGCGTGCTCCGGTGTTGGGTAGTGAGTACGCAATAAAAAATTTGCGATTTCAAATCGGAAAAATAAGAACATTCATAGATAATCCCCTTAATTAATTATAATTGAAGTTGAAAATTATAATAATTGAGATTTATTTGCTGAAAACATTAAAAAACCATCTGGCAACGCTCACGGAACGGGCGTACGTCTAACCTATTTGCAAGCCTAGAAGCTACTAGTGGCGCGGAACGTCAGTCGCATACTCCGGCGCTTACGCTTATGCTTGCGACGTTGAGACAATTCAGCTCCTCGCAATTCAGTCTAGTATGCAAGAGTGAGATGCGAATATAGTGTCGCGCTTCCCGCATACTATTCACCTATCGTCAAGACGAGGCACTCGCAGCGTTTAAATGCGAATTTGTTTTCGATCTTTACAAAACACCTCGATGTAGTCGATAAATTCTGATTATTATTAATATTATTTTTTAAATCAATGCGTAAATATATTATGGAGGAATACCTAAAATCTTAACCTTGTATTTATTATATTTATAGAGATATTGATGGTTATTAGAAGCAACGTGTAGAAGATACCCAACACAGGGAAGCAAAGGTTAAGTTTACCTACAAAAATTTGATCATATATTTGAATGTCATCACACACCCTAATGGCTTAAAAGTTGTAATACAGTGAAGAAATTTCTACGTTCTGTCAACTCTCTTTGGAGTGTTGAACAATTCATGCTGTCCTCCAGTAACTTGGTGAAAAACTCAAATTTCCTTTCTGAGCATGGACTGTCTCTCCGATCTGATGACGGCGAGATCCTTAGTACACCAACGCAGCCTATGGCACATCATCTTTTGCAGATCACTCCACTCGACTTTCAAACGACCTTCCTGGCTCAAAAATATGTGTTTCTTTCTTTGAGATTAATATGCTTCTTTAGAAAAACTAAAGAAGCATTATTAATCTCAAAATATTTATTTTCTTTAAGTCACGTTGTATTTCTATTCTAGTTCCCATATTCCAAGAGACTTATTTTTTTGTTTAATTTTTGCTATGCTCAAATAATATTTTTACTATCTACGTTTAAGACACGGCTATGAACACTTTTATTAATTATAAGAAATCGATTTTAAGCAATAAATCTGCCAGGTATTTTTCTATAAAAGTGTGAAACACAATTTATTTTTATTTATATATTTTATACTTTTATTGCAAATACAATCTGGTGGGCTTATTGCCAGGTGGCAATCTCTTCCAGCCAACCAGACCAAAGTAAATGCAGTAAGTTACATGGTTGCATAAATCATTCAAATGACTATCCATCTCCACGAAATGCATTAACACATACGTGAGCATATGCCCACGAACCCCACAAAGACGGACAATCACCCGAACATTATTTTTCATATAAAGTGAGATATCATCAATCAAAAGAAAATGAAGGGATGGTAGAGAGGAAAGGAAAAATCGGAAATGAAACACGTTATTTTATTGCCTAGAAATTAAGAGTTTTTTTCAGTCGCTTCTTAAAGCATGCCAAGGACGGAGCGAGTCTTATATTGTTTTGTAACTGATTCCAGAGTCTCACTGCATGGACAGTAAAGAACGACGTAAAATTTTTGTAATTAAAATAAATAAATATGTACAAAAATACGTTAAGGAAAAAAAATATGGAGTTTCATATATGTTACACATTCGTTCAATTTTCTTTGAAAAAAAAAACATGCATTATAATAATTCAAACGACATTTGAAAATACCGAAAATGATTTTTTTTTCAAAGGTTTTATTAGCGCGAAAGTGTGAGGTTTGTTGCTTTCAAACAATAGTCGAAAATTATCGTTTTCTTAAATTACGAAACCTTGCATTATAGCTCTGTATTCAGTAAGAGGATATTTACGTTAATAATTACGTTATCGTAGTGGAACATTAAAAGTGATAATAACATCTGAATTGCTCGTAATTAACTAAATATAATTGTATTTCTTAATTACAGCTTCTCACGCAAAAGTGGGGAGAAAAGATGCTCATTCTTTGTTGTTTCCTTATCGTATTTTCATACCATTTGATTCGGAGGAGCTGTAAAAGAAAAGAACTTGGCGATAAATTTAAACTCCTCTAAAACAAGAGAACGGCGACCTTATTGTAGGAGAAGAAAGAATGGGAACAATGGATTGTATGGAAGAACGTGGCGGAAAAACGCCCGAGGCACCAGAGTAGAAATCCCACGGAACCAAACTTGAGATACACTGGGAGAAGCAAACTTTGTAAAATTAATTTTTTTTTTTAGTTTTGCTTCACTTTTTTTTAAATCTTAGAAAAGGAATACATGGATGCAAGTCTTGAGAAATACTTTAATTAAATAAAGGTCACGATACTTTTCTGTTTTCAAGTTTACAATGTGTTCATAAGCTATTCATTAAATAAAGGTCATCATACTTTTCTGTTCTCAATTCGACAATGTTTTCATAAGGTATTAATTAAATAAAGGTCACGATACTTTTCTGTTCTCAATTCGACAATGTTTTCATAAGGTATTATTTAAATAAAGGTCACGATACTTTTTTGTTCTTAATTTGACAATGTTTTCATTAGGTATTAATTAAATAAAGGTCACGATACTTTTCTGTTCTCAACTTGACAATGTTTTCATTAGGTATTAGTTAAATAAAGGTCACGATACTTTTCTGTTCTCAATTTGACAATGTTTTCATTAAATATTAATTAAATAAAGGTCACGATACTTATCTGTTCTCAATTTGACAATTTTTTCATTAGGCATTAATTGAATAAAGGTCACGATACTTTTCTGTTCTCAATTTGACAATGTTTTCATAAGGTATTAATTAAATAAAGGTCACGATACTTTTCCGTTCTCAATTTGACAATGTTTTCATAAGGTATTAATTAAATAAAGGTCACGATACTTTTCTGTTCTCAATTTGACAATGTTTTCATTATGTATTAAATACTTTCATTAAACACAAAACATCACATTTTACACATTTTCAATTTTGGTTCACTCTATACGATTCTAAGATGAACTTTCAAGAATTGTCAACTATGCAATTATTAACGTTTAAGGGAAAATAGAAAAAATATAACATCACTAAGAATATTCTTTCATTCTTATTTTTTTGTTTAAGTTCCCACTGACCAGGCAAAAGTAAATTATTGAAATATGTTACATGGTCGCAAAAAAATATTCAAATAATTTACTTGTCCAAAAATTCTTTTCGATTTACATAACAATTATAAAATTGAGATATCAACATACAAATAAAAATGAAAGGAAGGTGGCGATGAAAGGGAAATCGGTAATGAAGCATGGACACTAAAAGACGACGTAGAAAAAGAAGAGTGATCAACTGGGAAAGACAGTAAATAATATCTGCGTGAGCGCAGTGCAAGTCCATGATTGAAAGATGCTGAATATTCTCGGCGAGAGAAGAGAATAAAAGCGGAAAAAATTCTAAGAAATGTCTTACAAACTATTAAGTAACAAATCAGTGCTGAAAAGTTATCATCCAGAATCGCAACGACAGCTGGCACACAATGTGGTGCAAGCGTGGTTGCGGTGGCGTAGATAAATAGCTCGGCCTGGCACTGTGCTCCAGACCAGTCACTTTGATTAATTGCCATCACACCACCGATATCCCGCCACACGGAGTGCCTAATTTGTGTGGTTGCTAAGTACCATTCCTGAAGCTTGTTCTTAGATATGACACCGTCCCCGCCTTACGCCGTCGTATTTCTCTCCAAAGCTTTGTAAAATTATCGCGCTTGAAGAATCATTATTCATCTTCTCGGTACACGCCACTTGATATTATACTGTTGGCTTGATGACAAGAAATTTCGCAATGCGATTAAATCTTGTCACATGAAGAGCTTTTTCGTATATTAAGAAAAGCAGAGTAAATCGTTTCAAATATTCGTAATAAACTCAAATAACACTAAAATAAGTTGCAGGATAAAAAAAATGTAAAACTTATTTTTTTAAAGCTCCTCTCGTCTTTGAAAATTGGCTATCTTGACTTTTGAGACAGCAGTTTGGCTGGTACATATTGCCGTTTTGCTGATTATTCCTTTTCACTTTCAGCTGTGACTCCGCCGGAAAAAGATTTCCTTTGGTCAGTTACTTCTTCGTCCCTACTTGATGCCGCCCTCATAAAAAAGTTAATTTTCAATCCCCTAATGCAGATTTATTTTGTCCATCACAACGAAGCGTGGGGGGTGGTGGGAATGGAATGAAATGTATATAACACAATATAACAACGATATGGACTCACTTAAGAAAAATATTTTCAATACAGTGATCAGGCCCGCTATACTATGTTATATGGAGCCACGTGTTGCCCTCTAAAGGAAAAAGTAGAACAACTGCTTCATATTGCAGAGATGCGCATGCTACGATGGTCAATGAACGTCACTAGATTGGACAAGATCCGAAATGAGCAAATTTTCAGAAAAATCAAATAGTAGATAAAGACCGGGAAGCACAACTGTGCTGGTATAGGCACATGCTAATCGAAATGAAGAGTCTACGTTAAAGACAGCCACGAATTGGCAATACCCAAATAGACGCTGAGGGATACCTAAGTAGACCGTATAGAAGAAAGTGGAAGACGATATGACGAGACTCGGACTATCCTAGAGTCATCGTAGAAATATATAGCGATGGAGGAAGAAGATCCAAGTAGCTGAACTCAAATGTACATGATAATAAGAAGAAAACAACTGCAGTTAGTTCTTTAATCTGTAGATGCATTTTGTTTCCGAAAATTTTCCCTGCAGCACTATTTAAAGAATCTCATATTTGTATTCTCGCATAAGATGTTATGTCCAAAGTTCTCCAACTTTCTCCTTTTGATGGTGGATAGTACATTTCTATCATATTCAGTCTATTGTTATAATTTAAAGAAACAATCTTAAAATGGCATGCAATTCCTTTTATGGACAGCATATTTTTCTCTTCTTATTATATATTCGTAATCTTCTTGTAAGGCTTATATATTCGAAATTCGCAATATTCAGTTCTTCGAATTTTAATATATTTTAATAAATTGTGTCCGTTTTTTTTTTTCAAATTTAAAAATGAGCACTAAAAGTAAAACAAAATGGTAAAGGTTATACTTCATTCGAAAGAAAATGTTCTGCTCTACAAGATATTGTGTATGCTTTTACGTTACATATGTTATTTTATTTGAGTACAAGCCTTCACAATAGAATGTCAAGTAGATGAAAGTGAGCATTTTTGACACCTCCTTCTGTTCGCGTTCAATCGAGGAAATAAAACTGCCAAAGCTGCTCGCGATATTTGCGGTGTACAGTGGAGATGCTATGAATGAAAGGTTAATGTTTTCACTCAAAACATGTGGAACCCAAGGGTCAAACTTCTGGACTTTTCCCATTGATTTACCATCGACGAGCTGTCCTTTTATTCATAGCATCTCCACCGTATACTTCGCAAATATGCGAGCAGCTTTGGCAGCTTTATTCTAACGATTGAACGCAAACAGAAGGAGGTGTCGAAAATGCTCACTTTCGTCTACTTGACATTCTATTTTGAAGGTTTGTAATCAAATAAAATAACATACGCAACTTAAAAGCATACACAGTATCTTGTAGAGCAGAAAATTTTCTTTCGAATGACGTGTAACCTTTACCATTTTGTTTTACTTTTAGTGCTCATTTTTAAATTTGAAAAAAACGTACACAATTTATGTTAACATCCAATATATTCGAACAACTGCATATTGCGTTTTCGACTCACAGTATATTGGCTGTCTCGGATCCTTAGATTTATAATGCTTATGGCATTTATAATAAATGAAGACTTTTTAAAAAGAAAGGTAGAAAGTCCCAGAATTAAATAATCAAGTTTTTTAAATTCTGAGACTCTCATCATCTTTTAAATTATTAATGTGCTTTAAATCATTAATGTGCTTCAAATCATTAATGTGTTTTAAATCATTAATGTGTTTTAACATCCATGAGTTTAAATATAAATTCAATCTAAGTTACATATTTAACTTTATCAAAATAAATCGAAAAATCTTCCAAAGCAGGAGAAATTCAATTACAAATTGAATTAATAAAAAAAAGCAATTAGACGAAACATTTCATTTTTGACAAAGCCAAAAAAAATATCCTCTAGTCGGTAAAATTTGCATAAAAGATAAAGGCTTACAAGAAAATTGAGGTTGCCTTTATAACTGTATCAAAAAAGGTTCAATTATTATATTTTTTTATCGGAAATCTCGTTTCAATTTCAAAGAAATGTTAATTTTTTATCAAAAATTTATACAACCGTCGTTATGGTAATGAAACCGTTTAGTTTAAATGTTTTCTTCAATTTTTAAACTTTTTTATTAAATTTTTTAGTAGTTCAAGTATAGAAGGATGTTTCTTGTTTTTTTTTTTTCAGTTGATAGTTTAAGATAACTCTCTTGTGAAATGTTTTTCAGTTGATAGTTTAAGATAACTCTCTTGTGAAATGTTTTTCAGTTGATAGTTTAAGATAACTCTTGTGAAATGTTTTTCAGTTGATAGTTTAAGATAACTCTCTTATAAACTGTTTTTCAGTTGATAGTTTAAGATAACTCTCTTATAAACTGTTTTTCAGTTGATAGTTTAAGATAACTCTCTTATAAACTGTTTTTCAGTTGATAGTTTAAGATAACTCTCTTATAAACTGTTTTTCAGTTGATGGTTTAAGATAACTCTCTTGTGAAATATTTTTCAGTGGATAGTTTAAGATAACTCTCTTGTGAAATGTTTTTCAGTTGAGTTTAAGATAACTCTCTTGTAAAATGTTTCTCTCTAATTAAATGTTTTTTAGTTTAAGATAACTCTCTTATGAAATATTTTTCAGTTGATGGTTTAAGATAACTCTCTTGTGAAATGTTTTTCAGTTGATAGTTTAAGATAACTCTCTTGTGAAATGTTTTTCAGTTGATAGTTTAAGACACCTCTCTAATTAAATGTGTTTCATTTTATAGTTTAAGATAACTCTCTTATGAAATATTTTTCAGTTGATAGTTTAAGATAACTCTCTTGTGAAATGTTTTTCAGTTGATAGTTTAAGATAACTCTCTTGGAAAATGTTTTTCAGTTGATAGTTTAAGACACCTCTCTAATTAAATGTTTTTCATTTTATAGTTTAAGATAACTCTCTTATGAAATGTTTTTCAGTTGATAGTTTAAGATAACTCTCTTGTGAAATGTTTTTCAGTTGATAGTTTAAGATAACTCTCTTGTGAAATGTTTTTCAGTTGATAGTTTAAGACACCTCTTTAATTAAATGTTTTTCATTTTATGGTTTAAGATAACTCTCTTATAAAATGTTTTTCAGTTGATACTTTAAGATAACTCTCAACTTTAATCAGCCTCTTTCCGTGCAGAAAAACCATACCAAAATGCTACAGGAAAAATTCATTTGGTGCAACTTGAAAAATTACCATTTATATGATTCTAGATTAAACATTTTTTCCCCATTACTACCACCATACCATGGGTGTAACGGGACAGCAAGGGAGAGGTTCTCCTTTTTTTTCTACCTTGCACATATTTTTTTTATACATACCCTCCGATTAGTAAGACGTTTCACTAGTCCCTCTTTCTGAATTTGACCGCATTCGCATTGCGATTTCGCATTTTAACGCACACTGTGTTTGCCTCAGGTGTATCAAATCAAATAACATGTTACCAAGACTATAATTTGTACTTATTGTGGCCCATAATATTATGGAGAATAGAGTAATTTAAAACTTTTGAAATGTTGTCTATGGTCTAATGAGTATACAGTAAAAATTCACTAAACAAATGTGTATTTATTTAATTAACGACACAACAGTGTCTTTTATATAATAATGAACATACGAGTAAAACAAGTTATACAAGTACTTAAAATTATTGACAAAAAAAACAAAACTTTGTCTTAAACTAACATGCGGATACAAAAAACAGTAATAATAATAAATTACAAAGTCATTGTTTAAAATTATTTAATATTAATATGTATATTTAAGTTCAATTTATGTAAGTATATCACAAAATATTACCAAATTTTACCAAGTAGACTTACGTAATTGTCGAAGACTTGTTTTATAGAGGTAAAGAACTTATATTTGTTTGTAGCGGCACAACGCTTACAAAGAACAAGAAGAATTGGATTTTTTGATAATTTTATGGATAGCTCTTGAGATATAGAAAACACACGGGCTCACTTGTAGAACGAGATGCAAGCTGCTTTGCAGAATCGAAACCTTCTACATGTTGATGCAGGGTTACTCAACTCCAGAGGCAAAGTATTGACCTTAATGTTTTGTTAATACTAGGTTATTTATATTAATGAAGGAGAGCACAAAGTTCGTAGCTTACATATTTCTAAAAATTGTTGTGATATTCTGGCGAATACTACATATCGTTATATTAAAAATATCTAAATTGTTGCAAAACTCATTTTTCAGTCTTTGCATACCAATTATAGGGGAGTTAATTTTATAATAAGTACATATAGTATGATAATTTTCGGTATAAAAGGTATTGAGCTGTCTTGTGGATCTAGTGGAAATACTAAATTAAATGCTTGCGAGTAAGTGAGGTGTATCGATTATTGAGTGAACGATTTTGTATAGCAGTACTATGTTTTATCACCTATTTTTCTTCTTTAAGAGTTTCATTGCATTTAATAGGTTGGGGTAATTTCTTTGTGTATTCCATGTGGTATTCCAAGTTTAAAATTTATGAATCTTAGAAATTTGTTTTGTACTCGTTCTAATATTTGTGCATGGGCGCGTAATTAGGAGACCATATTGATGAGTTGTAGTCGTCAAGAGTCTTATAAGGAATATAGTTAGAAGTACCTATACAAATGTTGTCTAAAGTCGTATGGAGAATAACGTAAGAAATAACTATACAAATGTTGTCTAGAGTTTTAAAGAGAATATAGGAAGAAGTAACTTTAAAACTACTGTATAGAGTCTTATCGGTAATAAAATGAAAAGTAATTACAAATGTTGTCTAGAGTTTTATTGGGAATAGGGTAAGAAGTATCTATACACATTTTGTCTAGAGTTTTATAGGGAATATGGTAAATGTAACTATACAAATGTTGTCTAGAGTATCATAGGGAATATAGAGATAAACAACGTTTCCCCTAATTTTTGCATTGTGTGTGCAGCCCATCAACTTATATGTGCAAGAAAAAAAGAGGAAAGTGCGCAAATATGCATATTCATGCATAGATAAAACTAAATAGTCAACATAATGTACCACGAAATCATAAATTACATTTTTCAAATATAAAGGTTATATATAAAGGTTTGTTAGAAATAAATAAAACTTCTTGTTTCTTTCAAACTTTCTTTATCTGTATCAATTAACAAATATTTGTTCTAAACAAAAAATACCACTTCTGTATTTTTAAATGAATAATAAATAAATATATTAAATAACCTGAATATACAATAAATAAAAAATCATGGTCACCCTTCTACACTATTCTTTCCTTACGGCGCGTGGACTCTATATGGTGTTTCCATGTTCCGCATATATCTTAAAGAAAGGAACCTGAGAACCCATCACAAAATATCAAATAAAATATTATATAATTGCGCAAAACAAAATATGGTTACACGTTCCTTTCTTTGAGTATGTGCGGAAGATGAAAACATGTGTGCGGACAATTTTTAACAGATGTGCGGCCACACACGCGCACACCTTAGAGGGAATTTCGGTGATAAGTTACCATACAAATGTTGTTTTTGATCCTGTTACAATTGGGATAAACCTTTATTAAATGTAAAAGAAAACTTGATTTATGAATAATAGAATTTTATATTTTATTTTATTTACGGCGCAACAGTGACTTTTACATAACTTGAAAACAAGAGAAGTTAATTCAAATATCAAATTGACAAAATAACGTAAAATTCATCTTAAACTTATATAAAAATACACGTAATTTTTCGAATAAGTTAAATCTTTAGTACGCAGAAAGAACTTTTATTGGTGATACGATGTTTACATAGAATACGAATAATAAATTTTTCGATAATTTTAATGGTGACTTATATTAAAAATTTAACAAACACATGGGCTCGTATGTAGCACAAAATTTAACAAACACATGGGCTCGTATGTAGCACAAAATTTAACAAACACATGGGCTCGTATGTAGCAAAAAATTTAACAAACACATGGGCTCGTATGTAGCAAAAAATTTAACAAACACATGGGCTCGTATGTAGCACAAAATGTATGTTGTTTTGCAATATTGAAACATTCCACTTTTTAACCTGTTCCCCGCGGGGAGCACAAACGCCTGTGATCTGACGACAATCCAAGTTTCAAATCACAAATACTTAAAAAAAATTACACAAAACCGGAATAAAAATTGAACCAAAATTTAAAATAATCTTTATTCTAGCGACATCTCTGAAAACCTTGTCAAATAATATATTAGTTTATGAGATATTGTTGAATAAACAGAGCGCCGAATTTTTTTGGTTTCTAAATATTTCCAGCATTAACGACCTGTCTCGCGTATCGAGTCCTGCGATGAGTCTCTCTTACGTAAATTAACATTACTAAGTCTCTCTTACGTAAATAAACATTACTAGTGCTATATGCATTTGATTGGGTGAGTGTCAGGAAGCATTGATTTGATCGTAGCATTCCTTCGTTTATTTTACGTAATGTTAAGTTTATCTCCTTTATTTAATGAGTCTCCTTAAGAGTAATGACTATTATTTATTATCAGAAAATTACTTAAGTGTCATGTTTACTTGGTGTTGTAATCAAATATCAGTGGTTCTAAACAAAATATGTGTTTAAACTTAGAAATTAAAAAACGCTGAAATTGTGCCGCGCACAGGATTCGTGGAATTTGATTTTTAACGCGGTGAACAGGTTAATGCAGGGTTTTTCAACTCTAAAGTTAAAGTAATGTCCTTAATTTTTTTATTTATACTACCTTATTTATAGTGATATTCATGTTCACCCCGTATATACAATATCATGACGTTTATGTTCATCCCTAATCCCTAACTTCATTCCATATTCCGTCATACATTGTCACCTATGGTAAAAAAAGGTTTATAGGTTAGTAGCGTCAGGATACAAAGGTTACTTTTAAAATAATGGGCACCTTCAATACTTGTTAATTTGTAAAATATCGACTTATAATTTTGATAAGCAATATCTGCCTTGTTTATACTTAGGAATTATCTTCATTGTTTGCTAAATCCTGGAAGTCTTCCTGGGATTAGTATAAATCATGCGGCCGATGAAGCCCCTCGTGGCGTCCTTACGGGGGATTACAGCCCGCCAGTCTAAGGAGGGACATGACAATGTCACTGAGAACGAAACAAGAAAAACGAAATCTCTGCTCAACCTAAGCTTTCTGGATTGGGCCGCCAATATTTTTTGTCGAGTGTGTGTGGTGCACGTGGGAGTCTTGTCTAACCTAATCTGGATGGTGCATGTGGGAGTCTTGTCTAACCTAATGTAGATGGTGCATGTGGTAGTCTTGCCTTACCAAAAATCACGAGAGCCTTAAAAACTAGGATCGTAGTACAACTAAAATATTTCACCTTTTGAGAATAAAAACACTTAATAAGGCAGCAAAACTCCCATTGCAAAAAAAATTCAAGTCAACTAAGAATAATTGAAAAAAGTATTAGATTTTCTGAGATCATTATTTGAGTCGAAGATAATCGTTCTTAAGCTATGTAATGTCATGAATATTTTACTTAAATTAACAATTAAAATAATTGGTCTATTTTTTTATAACTACCCAAACAATGGGGGAAAACGTGATTTTTCTTATGTGCTAAATAAACATGGTGCAAAAAATATTCAAAATTAAAATGTCAATTAAATGAAGGATGTGTAAAAAAAACACATAATAAAATAATACCATAGCAACAACAACTCTGCACCCCAAATTATTGTGATGCAAATCGACTTTTGGAAGAAAATTAGGGCAAATATTGTTATTGGGGAAATATTTTTCTGTGTTGTGCTACAATTGAGTTATGTATAACAGTGCTTCCCAATTACTTTCATGTAACGGCCCCCTAATTAAAATTCATTCCCCCCCCCCCCCCCCCCAAAATTTTTTTTTATAGTTGAAGATTTATTTGGCAATAATTATTACAATTAAAATACACATATTTATATTCAACACAAAATTATAGGAACTTGCTTAAAAACTTTTTTTTAAATAAAAACTATACTCACATGAAACAATTGAATACTCACATGAATATTTGTAGTTTGTACTGAATATTTTCGCGACATCCACGAGAAATCCCGCGGCCCCTAATTTGGGAAGCACTGATGTATAGTACAAACTGGTGGGTTAATTGTCATATCACAAGAAATATGTTATGTAAGGAGACCTTTTACGTAATCAAGATTCAAATTTGCCCAAAGGCAATATGCTTATTTGGCTCCCATGACATACAATGGCGTGCCGAATTCAATAAAGGTAAAGGTAGGAAAACCATTTAGACAGTCGATCGGAGCGTGGTTGTTATTGCGACAGGATTTTGAGTACTTGGGCTTTCAGGATGAATGATGTGTGCAAAGGATTTGTGTGGGCTCGTGAATGTGGGTTTCTTCTTGTTGTTTTAAACTTTGTTGTTTTTGTGTTTCTGTATGTTATGATTATGTGCGGTATATTGTGGGATAAATATTTTTGGTCTTTCTGGAGTGATGATGTGTGAGGAGTTTAATTTCGCATGATGTTTCCAGTTGTAATTGAGTGCCACTGTTTGTTGTCAGGTTGATGAGAACGTGCAACGGGGTTTTGTTTTTGTGGAATCAAAAATCGGAAAGAAGCATCGATTTATTTTTTCATGCTTAATATCCTCAGTGAGATACAGGCAAAAGCCTAGTTTACTGGGGATACGACAAATGAAAGGCAACAAACCCAGATCCATTAAAATTGTATGTCCAAATTAAATTACCTGTTGTTTTTTCACAAATTATGCATATTTCTTGTCATGTGTAACAAACGTATAAAACAAACGTTTAGTTTGCGTTTAATTTTTTTTTTATCACGTTTATGTGTTTGTTAGTTATGAATCTATTTGATCGCATCAAAGAGGCGAGAGACTTCAATGCAAATTTAGACTAACGCATGCGTATTTATGTGTTAATTTCACAGATTTAAGTCAGCTATCTCAAACCAGGCAATAAACCTAGTGAGGAAGCTGATATAAATCGTTTATCTTGACTAAAATAGAATATCGTAAACATTTTAATAAAAAAGATAGTTATATTTTATTAAACGTGGGATAAAGTTTATACAATTAGGCGACACATTATTTAAAGACGGCTCTGTCTTTCAATTTGACATACAGATTAGAAGTTCTTAAAGCATAACTACAAATAATAAAGGGCTCTCGCAGGCATTTCAAAACTTCCGTTTATGATTAAAGGATTTGTTCAACAAATGTACACAGCGCTACAAAGGAAACAGTTTCTTCTAAGGGTGGATTAACTGTAATAGCTGTTTGTTCGGCAAACCTATATACATAATGTATTTGCGAGGCATATGAGTTGGTGCACATCAAGTTTGAACAAATCCAATGGGAAAAGTACTTTGCTGCTATTCAAAGACGTGGTTTCATGAATAACCCTACCCCAACTAATATGGTAAGGCGCATTGTAAATATTTCTTCTACAATTTGCAAGTGTTAAGAAAGTTTACGGTTTTGATTAAACTATTGTTACATAAAAGGAAACAATAAGTAAAATAAAAAACTTATTTTATATTTTTGTGTTCACCACAGGTTTAATTTAGGTTCACAACTAGTTTCGAAGACCACCGTCTTCTCCGTCAGTTTATATTCACCTGACGAAGAAGATGGTGGTGTTCGAAACTAGTTGTGAACCTAAATTAGTGAAACTATAGTATTTTCGAAGATTCATGAAATAAAATATTGTTATTTGATAAACGTAGTATTATTTCAAATTTTAATAACATTAGCATATTATTATTGTGCTTCTAGAATGAATTATTAAGAAATGTGATAACATAAGATTTTATTAAATCGACATTGCTTCCTACTGGGAATAATCCCCATTTAAAATATAATGATTCATAGACCAGTGTTGTTTTTTTTAATATGATTTAATATATTCTAATCTCGAACATTTTCTCTGTCACAGTCGTGAGTTCAAGTCTCTAATGTATGAAACAGTTTCAGGAGTACTCATAGCACATTGAATCTACTCCACTCCTAGTAGCAATGAATGTATTGGACGCTAAATCACTGTGTGATCTATACTCTGAATCATTTTATATAAGCACAATAGGAAAAGCAATGAAACTCCATGACTCAAAGACGCCCAGCATAGGTCTTTGAATCATGGAGTTTCATTGATTTTCTTATCTGCAACCTTCGCCAAATCATAGATGATTTATAGTGCACCACAATAACACAGCGCTATTCTTGCGTTCCCTAACCCTTCCTTCCCTGTAATGTGTAACTAGTACACATTGCTTCTAAAAACTGTAATATCTCTATAAATATAATAAATACTGGGTTTAGATTTTAGGTATTCCTCCGTAATACATTTACGCATAGAATGAAAAAATAATATTAATAATAATTAGCACTTATCGGCCCCATCAGAGATATTTTGTGAAAATCGGGAATAAATTCACCAATACAATCAAACGTGTGGCAGTGTGTGACGTAAGTATATTAATTCTAAAAAACCGCTATGGGTGAGGAAGCGACGCTATTCGCGTCTCACTCTCACTCTACTTCGGTGTATAGGAACGCAAGAAATAGAATCTCAGTTCACTCGCTTCTCTCGCTTCAGTAGCTTTCAGGCATCCATTTGAGGTGGTCGCTTCGCCCGTTTTGTGAACGTCGGCCGATGTTTTTTTCATGTTTTCAGCGATTAAATTTCAATTATTATAACTTTTGACTTCAAATTTCGTTAATTCAAGCGATTGTCTATGAATATCTCTCATTTTTACATTTGCATTGATGTGTATTGAATACACAGCACCGAAACGCGCAGATTTTTTTTAAGCATAGGAAGGGAAAGGTTAAGAGTGTTTTGAGAATTTACGGTCAGATTTATAAACACCAGAAAAATATAAATTCAGATGTAAAAATATCTAAGAATAAAACCAGTCCGGATTTGAATCCGCAAGGAATCGAACCTGGGGAACCCGCTTGCTAAGCATGAATACATAAATTAAGGCGTAAATTGGTTGACAAAGAAAAAAACTGTGAAAGAAAACTAAAATAAAATGGTTACAATTAGACCAATCTAGATTGCATTAAATGGGAACTCGATTCCTTCTTATTGTAACTAATGACTGGGGTAGTTAGAACGGAGCTAAAATATGGATACTTATTTATTTCAATGTGCTTCCATGAAAAAAATACAATTTTTTTTTCTGTTTGACACCCGATAGACTTGGCCATGTTTGATTGCCACAACCCCATATGTTCACAGCGTCTTTGAGTTTAGCGCTGAATAGTTGATTTAGCCTCCAGCCTCTAGACTCTAGACTCAACACGCCGG
The DNA here is from genome assembly GCA_949825065.1 of Odontocerum albicorne. Taxonomy (NCBI): domain Eukaryota; kingdom Metazoa; phylum Arthropoda; class Insecta; order Trichoptera; family Odontoceridae; genus Odontocerum; species Odontocerum albicorne. The sequence continues at coordinate 50,776,615 of OX463842.1, read as the reverse complement.
ATTGTCAAGATTGATTTACGGTTTCAAATTTTCTTAGAATTAAGTTTTGTATTTATTTCCTCGGCACATTTCAACATGAAATATTACGCTGTTGCGAAAAATTAATAAACATTACGAACGTTTGTGCTACAGGAAAAAATACTTTTAACTGGTAAAATAATAAACATTTCATGGCTTGTTTAATATTTTTTATGTGCAATAAATTTAAACTCCTTTAAAAAAAACGTTTGTTTATTAAAACACATCATTATACAGTGTTAATTGTTTTTATTCGCAATAATTTTAAACCAATCAAAAAAAAGTTTTAAAAATATTTTTCAAATTTAAGATGAAAGAATACTTTCTTAACATTTTAAAGAAGTAAAATTCGACATGCTTTAAATTATTTCATTGCCTTGTATCATCATCATCATCATCATTGTCAACCAGGGTCGATCCACTGCTGGATGAAGTTGACTCCAAATAATTCGGTTTTTTGCTCGTTGATGCCATGTGATGCTGCCATGCTTCCTGATTCCATCTATCCAGCGTACCTTCGGTCTTCTTCGGGGCCTCTTTATGCCTCTTGGGTACCATTGGATTATTTCGGATGTCCATCGGGAGTCTGACATTCTGACTACGTGTCGGGCCCATTGCCACTTCATTCTTTTGCGCACCTTTATAATGCCACTTCATTCTTTTGCATTGCCTTGTATAACAATATTTAAATTCATTAGACCAGGGGTCAGCAGACTTTCTAGTGAGATGAGCCAAATATTAAGTAAACAGGATCTCAAAATTTTCATAGAGCCGCAACATTAAGTTTCACTATAGTTATATACATTTTAATGATGAAAAAAAAAACGAGATACAATCAAGATTTTTATTTAAAACTCAAATTCACAATACATACGTAGGCTACATAGAAGAAAAGAATATTATATGATATATTTATTTATTATTACACATGACAAGAAATAAACATAATTTGCGAGAAAACAATAGGTAATTTAATTTAGACATACATTATTTTAATTGATCTGGGTTAGTCGCTTTTCATTTGTCGTGTCCCCAGTAAACTAGACTTTTGCCTGTATCTCACTGAGGATATTTAGCATGAAAAAATAAATCGATACTTCTTTCCGATTTTTGATAACACAAAAACAAAACCCCGTTGCACGTTCTTATCAACCTGACAAACAGTGACACTCAATTACAACTGGAAACATCGTGCGGAATCAAACTCTTCACACATCATCACTCCAGAAAGACCAAAATTGTTCATCCTATAATATACCGCACACAATCATAAGAATAAAAAGAAAAACAAAAGTAAAACCAAAAATTAACCCAAAATGAAACCAAAATAAAACCAAAAATCTTATGGGAGTTATAAGCTTCAATAGCTCAGTGCACTACTTATAAAACAGTAAAACCTAAATAATTAAACACTAATAAAACATAAAAATAAGATTGTGCCACTTGTCTCCATTCATCGGCCGTGTTCATGCTTTTTTTGTGGCAATCTTTTCTAACCAACCAGAAAGATGTTTTTATAGGCCCTAAGTGTTAACCAGACTGGAATCCTATTTTTAAAAAATCTGGGTTCCAGCGGGGATCGAACCCGCAACCTCCGGATTGGCAGACAAGTGTCTTACCACCAGGCCATGGAGGTCGTCTTGTGAGTGAGGTGAAGGTGAATTTGTAGGGTACCCACGTCCCTAAAATATTGTCAACATGCAGGGTCAACGACCGATGAATCAACCTCTGGATATGGACAATTGTCATATACCAGAAACGTCAACACTGTTTACACGCAAATAATATTTACATCGCATTCAAAGGTAGAAAGATAACATATCACGCCGTCTCGCCGTTTCGACAATAAATATCCTACCCACTGTATTATCCGCAGTGCTTGCGACCACCTCAGCCCGCGCAGGAATGAGATCGAGATATACCGCGGACGCAGTCACGCGTCCCGTTCTGAAATTCTATATATATATATATACCTACTTATCGTTGAATAAAGGGCACTTGTTATTATTCACTTGACTATTCATCGCTGTTTACTATTTATTGATTATTCACTCTCACTTCCCGCATTCCTGAATCGACGTATTTTATTTTAAATACAAAACAAATCAAAATCATCACGACGTATCAAATTAAGCATCCCGCTAAAAATTGAAGAGTCTTGCTCTTCTGATGAGGCTGCGGAGTGGAGGTGAAGCTGGAGCTGAAGAGTCGCACATGCCTATGGAAAGAGCCGCATGCAGCTCGCGAGCCCCGGTTTGCCGACCCCTGCATTAGACTGAACGAAAATATATTGAGAAGCTTAATAAATAATTCATGTCAATAAAGATTATAAGGTATCTACTTTGCATTTATTTCTACACTTTTTGGAACGTTATCTTAAAGAAAATATTGTACAATGTGATTGTATTATAAGCAATATGTCGTGATCGAGTATAATCGTCAACCACAATCATAAAAATGACAATTTATTTAGCTAAGGCGCTCCGATTTCGTAATCAAACCCGCTATTATTGACAAAGTAAAATAATTCAAATGAGTGTTGAGATATGAAAGTCGTTAAGTTAAAGACTTTACCGTATCTGTATATGTTCATAAAACATTTTTGGTAAGAAAACTGCAGAAAACTTACCAAGGGATGACCGACAACAAAGAAACATATGTAGATCTTCCAATAATTGATAGTAACGCATTGCGCTTTGGGTGTAGTATAGTTTATGTGTGTAGTATTCATATATAATCATACATTTTGATGAGACCTTCCATAAAAGGTTGTCTTCAAGTGTTTCCTAAAGCTACACACGCCACTCACACCTCTTACACTAAGAGGCAGACTATTCAACGCTTTAGAATCAGCAATGATAAAAGCTTTTCCATAAAATCGAAAGTTCAATTTTATGGAAAAGCTTTTATCGTTGCTGATTCTATAGCGTTGAATAGTCTGCCTCTTAGTGTAAGAGGTGTGAGTGGCGTGTGTAGCTTTAGGAAACACTTGAAGACAACCTTTTATGGAAGGTCTCATCAAAATGTATCATTATATATGAATACTACACACATGCACTATTAGATCGATTTGGAACAATCAATTAATTAAAAGCAACCAACCTCCGAATCCTACTCTTTTCCGAAAGAACATCTCTCAGACACAGATTCCAAAGATATAATCATGATCCGAAAGAACATCTCTCAGACACAGATTCCAAAGATATAATGATGATCCGAAAGAACATCTCTCAGACACAGATTCCAAAGATACAATAAAGATCCCATTACGGAATTTTAATACAAAGAGATGACATTTTAAATCAATCCGTTCACGACGTTTGAGTCTATATAGACCCCTCTTTTTTTAAATTTTAAAAGCTTTTTGATATTTTTTTCTAATTTATTAATATCATTACCACATAATCGCACTTAATTTAATTTTCTACAATATATGTGTAATACCCGCACTCCTCTATGGCTCCTAATGCTGGACGATGTATAACTCTTACTCCAGGCAACTATTATAGAAACTGCTGAAATGCGCATGCTAAGATGGTCAGCTGGTGTGTTCCTAAGAGACAAAATAGAAAGTTCACGCATTCGTGGAAGCCTAGGTGTTACAGACATCAACAGTAAGATGGAGGAGAGGCGGATGGATTGAGATGGTGTGGGCACGTCGGACGCAGAGCACCCTATCACATTGTGAACCAGACAATCTCCATGGATCTCCCTCGAATAACAACCAGAGGAAGACCAAAGAATTCGTAGGTGGTGCAAAAAGATAACCTGATGCAGAGGCATGGCCTAGGGGACGTAGTCCTGGACAGAAGAGCATACAACCTGAGGACAAGGAGAGCTGACCCCAACAGTCTTCGAAGACAGTGAGTTGGGATGGGGCCAGGGAGAAGAAGAAGATATGTGTAATACATTTCTGGTGCATCAACTTAAGGACTGGTTTCATATTAAGGTAATATTTAATACAATATTTGTTAGTCACTTACAACTTAAATCTGACATGATGTATTCTATCTTGGAGGACTTGATAAATTTCACTAACGGCTTGATATTGCTGTGAATTTATCAAAGAATTGATTCATCCATGAATTGGATCGTACGGGAAGAAAAATATGAAATTTCTAACAGGGCTGGTATCTAAATATATTGCTAAGTACATAAATCTTCCCGACAAGAGGCTGCAGTGTATTCACCCTACTGATCCCCGTTTTTGAACTTTGATAATCTTGCCGTCTGAACCTTAGATTTGATATGTAAAGATTGAGTGCTTGCTATAATACGATCGTTCAACATAACCTCACGCACGTATTTCATCCGCGCATACTCTAACATAGCTGACAATTATCCTATATTGAGGGGCAAGGAACTAAATGAAGGGCTCGGCATGAAATAATGGTAACCGAGACATGTATCACATTTTGAGATATTAAGAAAACAAGTCTTTATAAAATCTTAAAATTTATTTATGAAACATTTATTAAAAATTAATGTAATTTGAAAAATTACGAGGTTAAGGCCATTCTGTTTGAGTATTAGATTTTTTTTTATAACTATCTAATTTGTAATTTTGAAACTCGTCTTTTGTAATTTTGTCGCTTACCATTATTTACTGCCGAACCCTTCAAATATTAAAATTTTACTTCAATCTTAAAAAGCAACTTAAACTTTAAGCAAGTATATATGATGTCTGCTTAGCTCTTACTCGTAAATATATGTATTGAGTAATTTATAAACAAGTCGATGGGTGACATAGATGGCGTTAAAATGTCAAATTTGATCGAAAATATATGATATTTTTTTACTATAGGGCTAACCAATATCACACTCGCTCCGTCCTTGGCATGCTTTAAGAAGCGACTAAAAAAACTCTTAATTTCTAGTCAGTACAATAACGTGTTTCATTCTTGATTTTTCTTTTCCTTTCCTCTCCACCATCCCTTCCTTTCCTTTTGATTGATGATATCTCACTTTATATGAAAAATAATGTTCGGGTGACTGTGTGTCTTTGTGGGGTTCGTGGGCATGTGCTCACGTATATGCTTATGGATAGTCATTTGAATGATTTATACGACCACGTTACTTGCTTCATTTACTTTTGTCTGGTTGGTTGGAAGAGATTGCCGCCTGGCAATACGCCCGCCAGATTGTATTTGCAATAAAAGTGTTAAATAAATAAATAACATATAAATGAGAAATGATTTGACAGCGTTTGATAAAATGATTTAACAGTATTGGTGTCCGAATTCTTAAAAAAAAAACAAGAATAAATTATTAAATATTCATTTCAATAAGTCAAAGTTATCATTATTGAAAATTTGATTTCATGGATATTTGTAACGTTTGGAAGAAAAATTAAAGCTTAGAACAGGTTGATGAATTTTGCTATTTAGAAAGAATATGTTTTAGAGTTTGTAAGTTTGAGAAAAATATTTAATGGCATGTTGCTGCTGAAAACAAGGACACGTTTTCCCCAATAAGTCAGACTAATATGTACATATTATAGAGTATTAATTATTATAATGAAATGTCTAGATATGTTAGGTAAAGGCAAAGAGCATCAAGAACAATTTTTTTTTTATGAAATATGAAGATTTGTTATTACTTCACACTCTACAGGGAGGTCTCTACAAAAAATTAGGTTTAAAAACTAAATATTAAGGAACGTAAAAAATAAAATATAAACTACTGTTTTTTTGCCAAAAATTGCTTTGGATTTTTCTCACATTTTATGCAAAATGTGCTGGGATTAAAAGAGTTAGTAAATTCTTCTAAAATTGTGTCATAAAAAGTATAATAGTATTTGCTTAGTTTATGGTTTATAAAATAAGGTTTCTATTAACAATGTAATTATTATATTAAGTGTATATAAAAAGTCTTCAAATATGCTTTTGTCTAGTAAAGGGTAGTCTGCACTTTGTCTAGTAAAGGGTAGTCTGCACTTTGTCTAGTAAAGGGTAGTCTGCACTTAATCTAGTAAAGGGTAGTCTGCACTTTGTCTAGTAAAGGGTAATCTGCACTTTATCTAGTTAAGGGTAGTCTGCACTTTGTCTAGTAAAGGGTAGTCTGCACTTTGTCTAGTAAAGGGTAGCCTGCACTTTGTCTAGTAAAGGGTAGTCTGCACTTTGATATATGGACGCGATGCTGACATTGAAATGGTTGGATAAAAGTTGAATAAATGAAATAGAAATGCTTAACTTGCAAAGAATACCTGACATTTAAATGTATATTTATTGTATTTGTGTTCATTTCAGACGAACATTGTTAGTATGTTATAATTTAAAAAGAAACCTTAACATGTTGTGGCCACATTGAGAGAATTAGTTACGAAAGACTTACAAAACATATATATTTTTCTGAAACAAATGATGAGCATAGAAGATATGAACCGAGAAAGAATGGATCGATATGGTGTATGAGAAAAATGAACATATGTCACGAGATGTATTGTTGTGGACGAGGCAAAGCCGATGTGCGACGATTAAAAGAGTTAGTGATTTATTGACCCAGCCAAACTCAGAAGAGACATAATGTGAATATGTATATTGAACAACCACACTTTATTTGTGAAAGCTCCTATACAACGTTAATTTACAGTAAAAACGTCAACAAAATACATAAACTTATGAATTAAGTAGTCATATTTTGACCACAATATTTCAAGTTACTAAACAGAATATATAATGCGAGTACATTAATATAAACTTCTTGCATTTAAATGATACAATTAGAGTTGTTTAAAGGAAATATTTATTTGTTTTGCGAGGTATTCTGTTTCCTTCTGCTCAGTAAACTCGGTAAATAAATATGTGACTTAACAGTTAGTTTAACATTCAGCCGGTGAACGAGGCACGGTGCCTCTAACAGGGAAGAGTTAATCGCTGCGTGAACCTCCCTTCAATCAACCCTTGACTCGCCGCGTCGTAACTGGCTGCTAAATCACCTTCGAACGTTGTTGCTGAAACTTTTTATAAAAAAGTCATCAGTATGTTTATATATTTTAATTAATTTGTTTATTTTTTTATATAATGAATATTGAACAAGTTCACTGCACATACAGTAAGGCTCTAGAACGAGTAAGCACGCTAACTCGCGTCCTCGTAAGGGTGCTTTAAGCAGATGGTACAACATAATATGTGGTACATATTTTCTACATATTGAAGCTTCTATATGATTCCTCAATTCCCCACTCTCTTTATTTCCGCCAAACTCTTCTGTTTCTCATCAATTAACATCAGTTTAGTATTTTTTAATAATTTTATTTAAAATATTGTACATAACATATCTTGACTTTATTTTTTTATGTAGAGTTTTTTTCAACTATAGCAAAGGTTTACGTTAATTAATTTAAAATTCAATATGTGAGTAAGTAACATAACATTAACATCAAAACATTACTACGACCAGACAGTATCAAACCACTTCCAAATACCTTATGATATACAACTACAGTTACAGTTATACAGAATTTTAAAAGCCTCAAAATATACTCGTATTACTCGTATATAAGCTCTTTATCAGTTACTAGACGAAATCCTCTATACGTAAGCCAATAACATCAAATTCCTAATCTTTATTCTCCATACGATCTTACCACTTGACACTCTTTACACTCTGAAAGCACATGTTCTTATAACTGAGAAGTCTTCTCTCTTGGGATTTATCTCACAACATTTGATTTCCCACGTGGCTTATCTTACAACTAACTTTCAAAGTTGTCCATTCCATTGCGCATGTTTCGCTTGAGGTTTGGAGGTTTAAAGAGCGTAAACATTTTGAATTACGAGTATATATTTTTGACTAACATATTGTTCAAAGATAAAAGATTCTGTACTTTGGAACATCAGACGACATTTTTGGGTGTAGCTCATTGTATCGGACGTATGCGTCACCTAGAACATATTCATTTGTTTTCTTGTTTTGTATAATATTGGTATTATTTATGTATAAATTCTTGTTATATTTTGATGTTTGAATGTATAATTTTTATGTTTGTTGAGGTCCGTGCTGTGTTACAACCGTAACTGAAATGTTCCTTATGTGCGGTCATCGCGAAACAGTGTCAAAAGTCGGCCGGCCCATGCATGCAAAAACTTGCAAGAATTGGGATATTTCGCAAGCTATGACGGCATGCACGGGCGAAAACAGGCGCTTATGAGCGATTTGCCGCACAGGAGCGTGGCAAATAGAATTCGTCACAATCAAACACTTATGGATGATATAAAAATTTATAACGCATCGAAAAAACATGTTTTTCCATCTTAAAAATGACACCACAAAACTGTTCAAACAATGTAGGCAAATAATGGCCGACATAATGTGCTAAAATATATTTCATAATAAAAAATATTTAGCACGATTAAAATGAAGTAAGCATGGAAAATGTTGTAGACATCTATCAAAGGAATGTGATTGGGTTGTCCGAAAAGTAGTTTCGTATTTTTTGAATAGATGTCGTTAGCAATTATGTTAGATCTTCTCAAAGATGGAGTCTGCTTGGATGGCCGATTACCACTGATGATGCACTAATCATGGCATTGGCATGAGAGATTGCAGAGACACTGAAAATATCGAAAACTACCGTCTATTTTGTACAATTTCGCGTTTGTACGAGGGACGATATCCGTGGTCTAGTTGTTAAGGCACCTATTAGATTCCAGTTGGAATCCGGTTACACTAAAAAGGATCCGAGTCTGATTTTCACTTGAATATCTTTCCTCGCATTTGACCTAAAAATACGAAATAATTTTCCCTTTCGTTGCGTCCCTCTCAACTTCGTCCTCCCATCGCAGCTTTGGCCTGCCCACTCTCCTTCTCCCACCCGGGTGTCCCTCCAGGATTCTTTTGAGTGCTCGCGATGACGGTATTCTCTGCACATGTCCGGCCCATCTCAATCTGCTCAGTCTGACATGTACTATACAGATAGCCTGGGAGCTTTGTAGATATTATATAGCTCGTCGTTGTATCGCATTCGCCAGGTTTCGCCGTCAATCACGGGGCACAGGATCCTACGTAGTACTCTTCTCTCGAAGGCATCCAGCAACTCAGCTGTCAGTGTCCATGCTTTGCATTCATATGCCACCACTGTTCTAATAATTGTTTTGTACAGGGTGACTTTGGTTTTTCTATAGACACTTCTGGACTTGAACACCGGCAGTAGGGAGAAGAATGTTTGGTTCCCTGTTGTGATTCTTCTCTTAATCTCAGCATGCTCCTCGTTTTCCTTCGTTATAGTTAAACCCAGGTAGGTGAACTGTTCTACTACCTCAAAGTCATATTCATCCTTGAATCTAATGTTACCTTGTGGACTATTGTCTATTCTCCTACTCTGTTTCATGATTTTTGCCTTATTTTATTTCCCCTACAACGTATTATTTATCTGTAAAACCCAATACTTTGAGAATCATAGTTCTGATCCCTATTTACGAAATTTACCATATAAATTTGAATTGAGATTGTCGGTATAGGAGTACCGCCACAGCGCGCCGCCCCGGCACCGGCCGATTATCATATTTCACCTAATTCAATGTCGCTACATCGCTCCACGATATGCGATACACCTTACCCAATACAACACAATGGACTCACTCCAATAATTCAAACGAGACGTGACCTTCGTCGGTTTAAACGACAATCGATAGCCATTCCCATTCCCGTTACCATCTCTCATCCTTATCGACCTAATTTTGCCATTTACATTTAAATTGCCATATATCCTATTTCAAGCGGAACAAAGCTAAATAGTTAGCTAATATTAGTTAAAGGATAATTTAACGGGTATTTTTGACAAATATATGCTATACCAACGCAGCCAAATAGTTTATAGGGGCTACGTTAGATAAGGGCTAAAAAGTTCCGTGGAATGAATGGAAAATAATATTTGATGATTTAGAATGAACATGTACCTGCCTGTATACCTACCTAAATGAATTGTCAAAATAACGAGTGAATTGTTAAAACACAAATAAATTAAATTAATTATTGTTGATCATACAGGGTCATTGACCGATCAAGTATTCATAGATAGCTACACGTCAAGAGCGGCGACAATGTTTACTATTTTTATAGTACCCGCGATTTGTCCAGTCATCTCCAAATATAAATAATTAACCTACCGCCAATCTACGTGCCAGAGCGAGACGGAGCATGTAGTGCGAACTGGTTCACCCATTTGTATAAAAGACCTGCGCTCGGATAAATAAACAGATATATTCGTATTGTCATTCAGTCAACTGTCAAGACTTTGTTATTTATTTACCTGCTGTCCACTTATCGATTTATATCCGCATTCCTGAGTCCATATTTATTGACAACAAATCAAGATCATCATGACTTATAGAAATAAGCAATTCGCTATATTGATGATTCTGTACGAGAAGTAACGCAGAATCAGCGAAAACGAAGATAACGATGTCGATATCAAGATCATCAGCACGTCCTAATAGGACACGTGCTACACTGATAGCGACCATCGTTACAAACACATAAAGTGCGATCTGTCTGAATATCATCAGACAGAAGAGTCACAAGGATATAGGGGTTATCAGTTCGATATTTCATCGACGCAGCTTCCTTTCACCCAAAAATAAGCTCCTCCTCTATAAAACCCTTATTCGTCCTATCTTGACCTATGCTGCACCCATTTGGGGTAGTGTGGGCAACACGGACCACCTGAAACTCCAGCGTGTGCATAACAAGGCATTTAAGATATCTTTTAACACTCATCCCAGAACAAACATTACCCGACTTCAAGCCTTAGTATTGAGTTGTATTATATTACACTTTTTATATATTATAATACAAGCTGGTAGGTTTATTTATAAAGAACAAAATGTTAACCAACCAGAAAGATGTTAAGGAGACCTTTAATGAAACTACATAGGAAATATTTAAAATAAAGTATCCTAATGACAATTGAACAACCAACATTCGGGTTGAAAGATATGTATCTAACCATGTAGTCTAGGGGAACTATTATTTAGAGGGTTTGGTGAAGAGTAAAAACTGAGTAACGAAAGAAAGAGGAATTGATAAATTTTGGAAGAACTCGATCGAAAAAGTTTCTCGATCAACGAGGGAAAAATCTTAAAAAAAAGCAAAGTTCACGAACGTGGCTAAAGCGAACTTGTGACCATCTACTACCTGCTTAAGAGAAATCTCTTCGCCCTGCTACTTTTCACTGGAAAGCATCAAGTAAGCCGAACCTCCGAGCACTGAGCAGCAGCTATCCACTTATTTCTACAGTCTTTGTACCGGTGCCGTACAAAGTGGTCCTTCGAGCCGGATTTGCTAAATTACTGTACCGTACACTCATGACTGAGCCACGTGACTATTATGGGTAGCCTTTGACAAATCCTATCCATCCATACCTTAACTCCGCAGCTCGAAGGGCAGTTGTTAAGGAAAGTCCAGTTGCATCTCTCACTTGATCAATTCAACACTGGAATTTTTCCTCTGGTGCATCGTCCTTCCGTACTTATAAACTTCTCCTCTGGTGCGTCGTCCTTCCATGCATGCTTAAAAAAGTATTGCGGTGTAAGAAGATATAAATATACTTTTTCCCTGTTAACCATAAAAGGGACACGGCATGATCATGATGAAGGGAACTTTTAATGACTATAAACACTCTAAAGTTGATTCCGTTAATCTCTCAAAAAGTGTCAACTGATAAAATCTTTTGAAAGCTCCGAAGCTGTTACTTTCCGACTTTACAGATGAAATATTTTACATGCAGTTGAACCACCAATGGTAAAATGGTTTAAACTTTAAGTAATCAAATATTATGAAAAGTATTGGGTAAATCCTTATCTCGTGCGCTATCTCTCTTACAGCAATACGTTCAGGTTTCTCATTCATTATATCATATAGCCTTTGGAATTGACCGACGAATATTTTTTAGTACTTCCTGAAAGGCCTATTTTGGGCACTGGTCTACAATGTGACCGACAATCTGGAATATTTAACATGAGCACAATAGAAAATCAATTAAAACTCTTCTCAAGAGCACCCTTACTCCAGATTTGAACCAAATATTATTGCAAGAATTAAAATATTACAAAAATTATATATATATATATATATATATATATATATATATATATATATATATATATATATAAAGGTAGTGACTGCACCCATTAGGAAAGTACTTCCCCGCATTTGTATATTTGTAGAAAAAAAAATTTGGAAAGAAAATTTCAGAAAACTTAGTAAGAGAAGACAAACTTCAAAGAAACTTTTGTAGATCTTCGGTATGTTATAGTAATACATTCGGCTTTAAGCGGTGTATAATGTACATGTTAGGCGGTGTATAATGTATATGTATGGCGGTGTATAATGTACATGTAAGGCGGTGTATAATGTACATGTTTGGCTGTGTATAATGTACATGTTACGCGGTGTATAATGGTCATGTTTAGCGGTGTATAATGTACATATTAGGCGGTGTTTAATGTACATGTTTGGCGGTGTATAATGTACATATTAGGCGGTGAATAACGTGCATGCTAGGCAGTTTATAATGTATATGCTACGCGGTTTATAATGTACATGTTAGGCGGTGTATAGTGTACATGTTAGGCGGTGTATAATGTACATATTAGGTGGGGTATAACGCACATGTTAGGCGGTGTATAATGTACATGTTAGGGGGTATTTAATGTACAGGTTAGGCGGTGTATAATGTACGTGTTAGGCGGTGTATAATGTGCATGTTAGACGGTATATAATATATATATTAGGCGGTGTATAATGTACATATTAGGCGGTGTATAATGTGCATGTTAGGTGGTGTATAATGTACATGTTAGATGGTGTATAATGTGCATGTTAGGCGGTGTATAATGTATATGTTAAGCGGTGTATAATGTACATGTTAGGCAGTGTATAATGTACATGTTGAGCGATGTATAAAGTAAATGTTAGACGGTGTATAATATACATGTTAGACGGTGTATAACCTACTTGTTAGGCGGTGTATAATGATCATGTTAGGTGGTGTATAATGTACATGTTAGGCGGGGTATAATGTACATGTTAGGCGGTATATAATATATATGATAGGCGGTGTATAATGTACATGTTAGGGGGTGTATAATGAACAGGTAAGGCGGTGTACATATGTAATATACTTGCTAGGTGATGTATAATTTACATGTTAGACGGTGTATAATGATCATGTTAGGTGGTGTATAATGTACATGTTAGGCGGGGTATAATGTACATGTTAGGCGGTATATAATATATATGTTAGGCGGTGTATAATGTACATGTTAGGGGGTGTATAATGAACAGGTAAGGCGGTGTACATATGTAATATACATGCTAGGTGATGTATAATTTACATGTTAGACGGTGTATAATGATCATGTTAGGTGGTGTATAATGTACATGTTAGGCGGGGTATAATGTACATGTTAGGCGGTATATAATATATGTGTTAGGCGGTGTATAATGTACATGTTAGGGGGTGTATAATGAACAGGTAAGGCGGTGTACATATGTAATATACATGCTAGGTGATGTATAATTTACATGTTAGACGGTGTATAATTTACGTGTATATATGAAGTGTTTATATACATTATTGTTTTTTTAAATCAAACAAAATATTGAATAAATAATAAAATGGGGAATATTTGTAAGAACAACCATTTCCAACAGCCTTAGAAAAAAAGGCGAAAAAATGTTTAAGGCAATCGTAGAAATTTGAATGTCATAATTATTATTTCATGGTCTCCTTATGTGAATGTTCAAATAAAAAAATATGTTATAATAAACATTTTATTAAAGCACAGTTTAAAAGGTCTATCGTAATTCTATATCAAAAGGTCTATCGTAATGCTATATCAAAAGGTCTATCGTAATTCTATATCAAAAGGTCTATCGTAATGCTATATCAAAAGGTCTATCGTAGTGCTATATCAAACAGATTCGCATGATTTGATATCGGATATATAATATAATTCGATGATCGCATTGAACTGTCATAAAACATACTTTTTTACTTCCCGTATTTTCCAAAGGGTCGCTAGAATAATAATTTGTCAAAGTTGACGATATTCTCCTTTATCTATCCCGTGTGTAACTTTCCTAAGCACCGCATAATATGGACAATAAAATTTGAAATACAGCCGACCCTGAGGTTTATTCCCGATATAAACTTGCCATTGACAAACACGTCCGTGAAAATATAGTAGGAAGAAAGCTTGTAACATGTTTTCTTGTATCTCTCCAATCCTCCATCTACCCTTACAGAGATAAGGATGAGGGCCCCTCCTAGTAACAAGTCACCTCGATTCCCGTCATTCTTGAAGTCAACATTGCTATAATCGTTTCCTTTACCGCCTGTTATGAAAGTGTTGTGTTATGACGTGTATTATTGTACGTTATTTCCCACATTTACTTGTAAATGATGAAATTATTCACTAACAACTTTGGTTTCGTTATCACGTAGCTACGTGAAGTTGCATCCATACATATTTACCGTATTTTTCGGACTATAAGACGCACACTTTTGCTTATAAAAATCGACTTATGATTGGGGTACGTTTAATAGTCCTTTGGTAGGTGGGTGATACATTGTAATAGGTTTCTACAGAGAATAATATAAATTACCAAAATAACTATTATACTCGCATTACTTTTTATACCTACGCATGTATTTAATTTTAATACCAATGTATTATATTTTTTAATTACTCCTTTTACTTCATTATAGTTACTTCTTCTTCCTTGCGCCATGTCAGGTCCCTCCAACGTTGACTATCACCTGAGAGTAAGCATCTTTGTCCCCGGCAGCCCGAAAAAGATCCCCAACGCTCCTTACACCAGTCCAATCACGTTTATTGTGGAACCAGGAGACTTTCCTCCTGCCAACACCTCTTCGACCCTCTATTTTGCCTTGGATGATCAAGTGCAGTGATTTGTACTTTGCTCCTCTGAATACATGACCCAAATCGGACACCTTTCGGATATTAATATTAGTCAACAGCTCTCTATCAACTTTGGCTCTTTGAAGAACCCATGTGTTGCTGACCATATCCGTCCAGGGTATCCGTAGCATTCTCCAGGTCATCCCCATTTCGAATACTTCCAATCGGTTCATACTATCAACTTTGAGGGTCCGTGATTCCACTACTTGTGAACAAACAGCTGAGATGGTACGGGCACATAACCGTACGGTAAATCAAACAATGTCTGTGGATCTTCCTCGACAGCCGTCCAGAGGACCACCAAAGACCTCCTGGATAACTCAATGCTACAAAATCTTGCAGAGAAATGGCCTTGATGAAAGCGTCACTCAGAACCGAAGAACATACAGCTTGAGAACGAGAAGAACCGACCCCAACATCCTACCTAGGCAATGAGTTGGGACAGTGCCAGGAAGAAGAAGAATTTGGAATCGTATGCGACTTACCTTCAGGGGTATTCCAAACTAACGTATGTCATATAGTTAAATGCAGACATTTAATAATGAATAGAGTGATTCGAAAAATAATATATATTAATAACTATTGTTTCTATATGTAAACTAAAACTTGAGTAGTTTTTATTTTTTCTTAATGTAAGATTAAAGAAATAAAAAAAACCAGTTCAAATATTCTTCTTACTTATAAAAAGAAATAAATATATTTTCAATAGAAAACACAGTTATACTGATACAATAATACATTATTTTTCTAATCATTCTGTTAATTATAAAATGTCTGCGTTTAACCGTATAGTCCACAATAAGTTTGTAACATTCCTGAAAATGTTTCACATATGACTTGAAACAAGTTTGGTTTAAATATATATTACCAAATGGAAATAGTGTTTCAATATTTTTATATTTGAATATACTCGTATATGAATTTCTAATGTTAACGCTTAAATTCGATAAATCAAAACTCTCTTTTTGTTGCAGTTATTTGAACGATAATCGTATTGCTCGTAACTCGATGTCAAGCCTGTATCGAGGAAAAGGCCAGCTTATGACGGTTCAGAGTTAAATGATAACACTTTTCAATAATCAAAGATCAAATTCAACATGTTTGAACGAGACAAACGATACAGTGCATGAACGAGTTAGAGTAAGACAGCTAGTGTCGCCAGTTGACATGAACTAGAGTGAGACAGATAATGGTGACCATTCGACGTAACTTAATATGACGCTACATTGAAAAGTGTCTTCATTAAATATAGTAATTTATTTTTAAAATTATTTTTAAAGGAGTTGTAGGTATGTAACATATTGTACCATTTTAAAATTCTGACTAAACAGGCCATATTTTGATGTAACTTTCCAGGTTAGCGTAGTACGAGTACATTATTTTTACTGTATGATGAGTTAAAGTTAGCTGATAAAACTTATAGCTGGGCTATCTAGAAAATCATAAAATATGGCAATTTGTAGTCACAGCATATAAACATTTGGCGCAGGGTAGCTACTTTCACAATTTTCAAAAAAATTCTATAACTCGAAAAGTATAGGGCTTTTGCAAGAATGTTTTTTAACTCTGAACCTTCATAAGCTGGCTATTTCCTCGATACCGGCTTGACATCGAGTTACAGGACACCTCTATAGATATGATACACATGTTGAACGCTTTCAATTGATTCATGGTGTGTTACCATAAGGTTCCTAAGAGCACAATATTAATGAAGTTTTTTTTTCAGGAGTCAATGTAGAAGTAAATAAAAACAAGCGTATGATAAGTAATGAATTTAAATCGTAACACATATAAATCCTGATTGTTCTTTTACCGCTTGATTCCCATTTTAAGAAGCAAAAGCGCGAGTAAAACAAGAAATGACGTTAATTTGCATAGGAATTATCGAATCTTCCTCCGCGGAGTCGCGGCCTTAAATGGATTACATTTTCCAAGGCGCCATCTTCCTAACCTAATTAGGCGTGTGTAGCAGAATAACATATGGTAATTGTATTTAATAACAACGAACCATCAGCTCGTAATGTGTGCAGATTCAGCGCCACTCTTCCCATGGCGTCGTGTTCCTGGTTTATCCCTTTTCCCTCGTCTTGTGAAATCTCGTCGCACTTCGGTTGCGTTTACAACGCGCGTAATTACTTCGCCTATGCCTTGCCTACTGACAACGAGTGTTTGTCTTAACGTTAAAATTTTAAATGTGCGTGTGTTAACGTAAACATGAAAATTGGTTAATGAATAAGAGGTCTTTATAAAGTTTATCATTTAACCAAAATAATTAGTTTACGTATTTCTAAGTATTATTTTCTGAGAAATATTAATATTATACAAGAAAATTTCTAGTTGATTATTTAAATTTTTTATATTTGATTTTATGTCATGGATAAAACTGATAAACAAATGGTAACTTTACTGAAGTAAACAGTTTGTTATCCACCATTCGTCCTTTTAAACTATTACTTTAACTTTTAATATACTTTTATGATTAATAATTGGAATTTACTTATTTTTATTACACTACGTTTTAAAAAAGTGTTTTGAAATCAGATTTTAATAATTTTTTGCAATCAATCAAGATTGATCGTTTATTTATTTAACACTATTATTGCAATACTATCTGGCGGGCTTATTTCCAGGCGGCAATCTCTTCCAACCAACCAGACAAAATTAAATGAAGCAAGTTACGTGGTCGCATAAATCATTCAAATGACAATCCATCCCCACGAAATCCATAAACATATACGTGAGCACATGCCCACAAACCCCACAAAGACAGACAATCACCCGAACATTCTTTTTCATATAAAGTGAGATATCATCAATCAAAAGGAAAGGAAGGGATGGTGGAGAGGAAAGGAAAAGAAAAATAAGGAATGAAACACGTTATTTTACTGACTAGAAATTAAGAGTTTTTTCAGTCGCTTCTTAAAGCATGCCAAGGACAGAGCGAGTCTTATATTGGTTTGTAACTGATTCCAAAGTCTCACTGCATGGATAGTAAAGGACAACGTAAAGAAAGAGGAGCGGTGAACTGGAAAGGTCAATAAACAATCTCTGTTTGAGCGTAGCGCTAATCCATGATTATGCTAATCCACTAATTCATAAGACGCTGAAAATTTTCGGCTAGATAAGTGGGTGCGGCAGGACAGTTAAGGATATTATACAATAGAGACAGTATGTGAATTTGGCGTCTATTTCTAGCATTCAACTAGTTCAATGCATTCTGGTATGAAGTTATATGATCGTACTTTCGTAGGTTGAAAATGAATCTTAGACACGAATCGTTATTGTTTATATTAGGTCCTTACATATGAAATTGGCGTTTTGTTTGGGAGGAACATAAAGTTGATTTTTTTTAATATAATATATTTATTTAATCAAAGTATGTACCATTGCTATCTATGCACTTTTGCCATCTCATAGGTAGTTCATCGATCCCTTTACTAAAAAAACCATTCGGACGGGAATCAATAAAATCTTTGAAGTCGGTTTGGACTGCCCCATCGGAGTTGAATTTTTTCCCTTGCAAGAAGTTATCCAAATTTCGAAAAAAATAGTAATCTGTCGGGGCAAGGTCCGGAGAGTACGGTGGGTGTCTTAGACATTCCAATTGAAGCTCTTCTAATTTGGTAGCCGTCTGTCGTGCAGTGTGTGGTCTAGCGTTATCATGAAGCAGCAGTGGCCTAGAGCGATTAACCAGCCTCGGTTGTTTAGCAGTTGCTGACAATAGACATCTGCCGTAATCGTCTGGCCAGATTTAAGAAAGCTGTAGTGAACGACACCAGCACTAGTCCACCAAACGCTCACAAGTAACTTTTTTGGAGTCAATTTTCGCTTGGGGCATGGTTTGGCTGGTTCGGCAGGGTTCAGCCATTGCGATGAGCGCTTCCGATTATCATACAGGATCCACTTTTCATCACAGGTAATGATTCGATTCAAAATCCCTTCATTATTGTGCCGGTTGAGTAATGCAACGCAGCAGTCAACGCGCGTTTGTTGATTTGCTTCACTCAATTCGTGAGGTACCCACCTTTCAAGCTTTTTCACCTTCCCAATTTGCTTCAAGTGGATTAAAACAGTTTTATCACTAACACCGCAGCCTGCAGCTAACTCGGACGTGGTTTGCGATGGATCCGCTTCCACAATAGCCTTCAATTCTTCATTATCAACTTTGGTCTCCGGCCGTCCACGGGGCTTTTTCTGCAGGTCGAAATTTCCAGAACGAAAACGTTGGAACCAAAAACGCACTGTGTTTTCTTTTGCGGCACCGTCGCCATACACATCATTAATCCTTCGAGCCGTTTCTGCAGCACTGGTGCCACGGTGGAACTCGTACTCGTAAATAACGCGATATTTCAAGTTTTCTATTTTGTAAACTGAGTGACGCAAAGAAAAAAAACAATTGAGGAAAAAACAAATGAATTATAATTTTCGAAACACAAATACTTGAGTAAATAGCTGTATAAATTTTAATTTGGAATTCCTAACCAAAGAGAAGATATTTGAGATTAAAGTTGCCAGTACGGCAAAACGCCAATTTCATATGTAAGGACCTAATATAAATAATTATGTATAAAGGAATATGAAGTTGACCCCTTTATTTTACGCAATTTGTTTCAACAAATTTCAAAACTAATTATAATAAGTCATTTGAAAAGCATCATTCAGTAAATTAAATTACACGATTTTAATTTGAGGATTTATACTGTCGATTTTCAATTCGTAGAACTCCATTTTCAATTAGGTAAATCAACATTCAACGCGTTGATAGCCGTATATCCTTTATTTATGTAATCAGTGACACTGTTTCACAATGCGTTTGTTTTTTTAAATTGTGGGCGATGCTTAGCTACATGGCTATATATGTATATCCAAAAATATTTACATAATAAATATGAGTAGTTATGTGTTAAATATTTATTTAAATAATGATTTAAGAATTTAAATGTAAATAAATAAATACAGGTTTATTGATAGCAACATAGTACGTACATAATACATTTAGACACATTTCAAGAACACATCAAAAAGATAATACATTAAACAGAAGCTATCAAAAGGTCTGGGCTACTCTAATAACATCCTCCCGGCTAAGATACACCCCACCAATATAGGACGAGCCCAGCCACGGGGACACCAGATGTTTTTCAGCTCACACCCTTGAACACGTAGAACAAGAAGATAAAAAAAACACAGAAAATAAATAGATGACAAAAAAAACATTTAAGAGAGAAGACGTTAAAAGGTCCGGGCTCTATGACTATCTTATATGACTTCCTTTATACATTATGTTAATATTTTTGGGTATACTATTAAATAGGCACGGAGCTAAGCTTCACCCATAGTTTGGCAAGGTTTGGAGTAAATATACAATAGTAAAACAGCTATAGACAGCTGGAGTAAATAATAAAGAATATAGAACTATCAAAACGTTTAATTTTGATTTGGTGCCTATTAAACCAATGATCTATGCGGTTAAGAATCAAACTCGAGATTTCAATAATGAAAAATTCAAAACTTGGTAAGACGCCTGACTTCCAAGGTTCGATTCCCGATAGTACCCATTATAAAGAAAAGAGGAGCCCAGTCTGATAAAAAAGTTCTTTAGGTAGCAAGTATGTGTGTGAGTGTTGTCTCTTCGTGCCGAGTTTGTGTGTGAGTGTTGTCTTTTCGTGCCGAGTATGTGTGTGAGTGTTGTCTCTTTGTGCCGAGTTTGTGTGTGAGTGTTGTCTATTCGTGCCGAGTTTGTGTGTGAGTGTTGTCTATTCGTGCCGAGTATGTGTGTGAGTGTTGTCTATTCGTGCCGAGTATGTGTGTGAGTGTTATATCTTCATGCCAAATATGCGTGTGAGTGTTGTCTCTTAATGCCGAGTATATGTGTGATCTCTTCACGTGCGGTAGTGTTTCCGTCACGGGCTATTACGAACGTTTACAAGTTGATCTAAACCCAATTACTCAATTACTGGGATTTAAGATTATATTGTCTTCCAACTAATTTTATGCGCCAGGTAAAAAAAATACAAATCTGGACAATGCCAAAGATTTCTTAAACATTACTGTTAACTACAACAGTATTTATTGTGTTGTAAGTCGTATTACAAATTATTAATTTACAAATTATGAATGTCAAATTATTATAGCTGATTTAATTTATTGTATTTTTCATATACACTGGTAGATCGCGACGTCGCTTTGTAAAAAAAAAGTAGCTCATCTGTACAAAAAGTTGACCATCTCTGATGTACACAAAAAATATCAAACTTTTGTTATTCTTTATTCAAATTGTAAAACAATGACATAGTTACTTCGGAAACCTGAAACCAATAGAATCGAAATTGTGCAGCACGTTTCACAACGGCTACGAAACAGCTCCCATCTGAACCCCGCAGCAGTGATATCTGATAGCAATTTCCCATTCCGTAGCTAAACCAGAAACCTATAGTTTTATGGGAACGTGGTTTACGACAACACCGTACTGCTTGTGAAGGGAATGCCATTTAATATGCCGTTTGGCGGAACGACCTTCTGTTTGCTTTACGACGCATGTAATTACTTGCCGGAGCTTTAAGCTTAGATAATGTATCCCACAGATTTCTATACGGAAACATAAAAACAAAAGCTTTTTAGTTGTTGAAGCTTTCCACTTGGACCACAAATAATGCCAAATGGTATTCCCAAGTAAAAACAATTCATTCGCTATCAGGTATACCTTATATGAGTTATATCTTTGTTATTTGTATTTTACGCGTATTTGAGCTTAATGTACTGAATTTATATGGACATATATATCTTATTACATTTTCATTGTACAAACTTAAACCTGGCGACTTTATATCCTTGTCATTTTTTTTTCGACTAGCTAGAAATATATTTTTATGAAAAATTGCGTAGTCTTATAGTAAATCGTAAAACCCCGTTTTAGAATAGAGGCGTTGTACCAACAATCATAAGTCGTCAATCATCACATCGTATACTTTGCTGGCTATAGAAATAGTAAATTTTCACATTTTTCTAATCAAATCTACCCCTTCTCGCTTCATCCGTATTCATATATCTCGTTTACCACAACATTTTATTAATACTACTTTTCCCTTTACCTTCTTTCAAAATCTAGTCAACTTAATTCAACCATATTATCCTCAGTCTGTCTGTTCCATGCGTAGTCACAGTCTTTCATTCTTATTACATGTTCAATGTATTCTTAAACTTCATGTTCCAACTATCTGACATCTACTTTATCCATGCATTACTTTCTGATTTCTTCATTCCTTCTTCTTTCACATATTGACATTTTCCAAATTGCACAGCAATAGAGTATACAAGTACATATATATATTTTTTGTATAGTTCCTGTTTCACTACCATACATTATGTGGACACCAAAACACAATTATTAACAGAGTGTGGTTGATTTTGACATAGCGTGGTTGTTAACCCTTTAGGTGATCCCGGAGGGTCGTGAATTTTTTAACAAAGATAAAACCTTATAGAATTATCTTTTTTGTATATATATATATATTCAAAGGGTATTATGAAGACTTACCAAATATGTACAATATATATCGGTTGTGCCGCCGTTCACTCAGAAAAACAAAACTAAAATTTTAACAAAATGTCTGGGTTGTCACAGGTTATCACAGAAAATACGAAAACATACGTTAACAAAATATTCGATAAAATTTATTTATTTATTTATTATTACACATGACAAGAAATATACATAATTTGCGAAAAAACAATAGGTCATTTAGTTTGGACATACAATTTTAATGGATCTGGGTTTGTTGCCTTTCGTTTGTCATATCCCCAGTAAACTAGGCTTTTGCCTGTATCTCACTGAGGATATTTAGCATGAAAAAATAAATCGATACTTCTTTCCGATTTTTAATTACACAAAAACAAAATCCCGTTACACGTTCTCATCAACCTGATAAACAGTGACACTCAATACAACTGGAAACATCATGCGAAATTAAATTAAAAGTATATGTAACACGAAAATATGAATTATATTAATAACGAACGGAAAGTAAATGATGAAACTATAAAATCATTTCAACGGTTATATAAGTAAAACGCAATACTGACAACCCTGTATTAGAGACACATGTCGACTGTCATGCGTAGCTTTTAGATAAATCTCTGTAAATTCGATAATATCTGTAAACTGTAATAATAAAGTATTTATTTATCATCTCAATAGATGTCTCTATATGTTTCATATTTTAGATTATTCGAATGAGTACTAGACATTGGCTAGAAACAGGCATAAAGCTGAGCGATTTATTTCGCTAATTTTGTATGGCCGGCCCCACGGGCAAGGCAATAGAGAGCGAGTAAACTCGCTTAAGGCAATTAACCGGTTAAATAAGTATTCTGTTTACCTGGTTCACTGTCGCTAACTTTTTTTTCAATATCCCTTTAAACTTACCAATTACACTTATACTAATTTGACAAAGTGTAAGATTCTCTTAGTTACATCAAAACTAACATTTAAATTAAATGGACATATAGACAATACGACCTCCGTAACCTGGTGTTAAGACACTTGTCTGCCGATCCGGAGGTTGCGGGTTCGATCCCCACTGAAACCCAGATTTTTTTTAATAGGATTCCAGCCTGGTTAACACTTAGGGCCTATCAAAAAATATTTTTGGTTGGTTGAAAAAGATTGCCACACGGCAATAAACTCGCCAGGTAAATACACCACACACACCCTTTTGTTGTGGGTAGTTCAAAGTAAACTAACATTACACCTGTCTGACATATTATACAACAAAAGCACTGCCCTCATAACAAACCGGGACTATTCCACCTGAAGTGAGCCTCGGGATAGGAGGTAGAAACACGTGAAGCAGGGATTAATATAATTAATGGATTAACCCTTCCTTCCCTGTGATGTGTAACTAGTACACATTGCTTCTAAAAACTTTAATATATCTATAAATATAATAAATACTGGGTTCAGATTTTATGTATTCCACCGTAATACATTTACGCATTGAATGAAAAAAATAACATTAATAATAATTTGCACTTATCGGCCACATCAGAGATATTTTGTGAAAATTGAGAATACACTCACCAATACAATCAAACGTGTGCCAGTGTGTGACGTAGGTATATTCCTTCTAAGAAACTGCTATGGGTGAGGAAGCGACGCTATTCACGTCTTACTCTCACTCTTCTTTGGTATATGGGAACGCTTGAAATAATCTCAGTTCGCTCGTTTCAGTAGCTCTCGGGCAATCGTTTAAGGTGGTCTCTTCGCCCGTTTTGTGAACGTCGGCTGATGTTTTTTTCATGTTTTCAGCAATTAAATTTAAATAATTATCACATAGTGTGCCAGTGTGTGGCGTAGGTATATTCCTTCTAAGAAACTGCTATGAGTCAGGAAGCGACGCTATTCACGTCTTACTCTCACTCTACTTCGGTATATGGGAACGCAAGAAATAGAATCGTTCAGTTTCTTTCTTCAAGGTATAGCATACACAGTGTCAGTCTTTCCGCCCCGTCAGTAGCTTAAGGGCTTTCATGTGAAGTGGTCTTTTCGCACGTTTTGTGAACGTCGGCCGATGATTTTTTCATGTTTTCAACAATTATATTTCAACTTTTATCACTTTTGACTTCGAATTTAAATAATTAAAACGATTGGCTATGAATATTCTTATTTTTCCGATTTTAAATCACTCATTTTTACATGTGTATTTAATACACAGCACCGAAACGCTCAGATGTTTTTAGCACAGGAAGGGAAAGGTTAACAAAGTAATTTATTGTAAAATATTCTAAAATTGAGTATCACACACTTAAGGCTAAAACCGTTGATAAATTATCTTTAAATCTATTTATTTCTCAAATAAAGACGATTCGTAAATCTTTTTCGTTATTATTTTATAGTGTTATATGTTGATAAATAATTTCCGCTAATCGGTTTTTTATAATTAATGAATTCTCGCTTTATTTATTCCCTTTTTGGAATAAATTTGATTCCGAAATTTAATCCTGATCCTGAAAAGATTATTACATTACAAAAGGATCTTATTGCTAAGATTAACGAAGAATCTCCTTAATCTGTTAACTTCCATGGCCGTCTATTTGAAGAAAATTATTTTATTCAAATCAACTAAATTATGCAAGATCTTTGTCATCCTAAAGTTCATGAGTATTATATTTCAAAGTTGTTGGGAAATTTTTACAAGATATATTTTATATACAAAAATTCAAAAATATACATAAAAATCTACAAAGAATTAATTATCACTAATAATATAAATATCTGAAATATTGACGATCTCCATTGCTACGTTGGTAATAAGCCTTCCATCTCTCAGTTCCGGTTTCGAGTCCTGATGATACTAAAAAATAATTAATTTTAAAAAGAAATACCCACACTGGCCATAAGGATCAGGGAAATTAAACCTGTTAATAAAAGGCAAGGATATTTTCCGTTTCGTAATATCCTATTGGTACTCTACTATTTTCCGTTTCCTGGTATCCTACTGGTACCCTACTATTTTCTGTTTCATGGATTTCCTATTCGTACTCAACTCTCACTCCAGGCCACTAGAAACTGCTGAAATGCGCATGCTAAGATGGTCAGCTGGTGTGTCCCTATGAGACAAAATAAAAAGCCCACGCATTCGTGGAAGCCTAGGTGTTACAGACATCAACAGCAAGATGGAGAAGAGGTGATTGAGATGGTGTGGGCACGTTGGACGCAGAGCACCCGATCACATTATGAACCAGGCAATCTCCATGGATCTTCCTCGAATAACAACCAGAGAAAGACCAAAGGATTCGTGGGTGGTGCATAAAGATAACCTGATGCAGAGGCACGGCCTGGGAGACGTAGTCCGGGACAGAAGAGCATACAACCTAAGGACGAGGAGAGCTGACCCCAACAGTCTTTGCAAACAGTGAGTAGGGATGGAGCCAGGGAGAAGACTCAACCATTTCTCTCGAGCAAATTGAAACATTTTTTTTACAAACATACCATCACTAGGTTTCCCTGTCAGGAAAGGGCAAAGAGAACATATTGTCAGACTTTCCTATCGTGACATTCTTTATCGTAACTTCTACATCCATATACCTCATCATGCAGCTCAAACGATTTCTCTGACTTTACATTTCCTTCAATCCAATTATTATACAGGTGCTCAAACCATTTTAAAGTGCTCTTCTTCGTCTTACTCAAAACATATGCCTTAAGTTCACATTTATTACTAATCCCTTCATTCTATATTCTGGAATACATTGGCACCAGACTTATTCATTTAAGTGCACACATTTCTACAGCATTTATTCAGTTGTTGTCAGTGTTGTGTCACTTCCAAGTATCACTCCAAGTATCACTCCAATACATTAAAATTGGTATTTAAATAATGTTGTGTAATATCACCTTGGAGGATTTTAATATCGTCTATTTTTTTACACTGGTAATAAATCAATTTATAACAAAACAATTTATCAATATTTTTTTTAGTTTTAAGTTCTTAATATATAGATATATACAGAGATAATAAATGTATAAAATCATACAAGAAACAAAAATCCACTACAATAGATGCAATTTTTTATTTTTTACTAACCACTTTGCACGGATTTCTCCTTTTACACAAAGAGGGTCTGTTTCTAGCGTTAGCTTATTCGTTAGGAAGAATATCAGCCAGGATTCTTCTCATACTGCTAGATGGTACCGAGAATATATCAACAGTGTCATTCAGTTGGTTCAATATCTCTATACCACGCGTGACTGAGTGTTTAGCCATGAGATTCGTTTTATAAGTTTGTTTGTAGAATAGAGGGTGATTTCTTGCATGGCTATATTTATTAGGAACATACGAGTATAAACTTTGTGCGTCTAGAATCGCGGGACAGTTAAAGCAACCTTGAAAAACCTTAAGTAGGAATATCGTAATGGATTCTTGCATTCTTGTTTCGAGACTTCTTTAGTTACACACCGTGAGAAGCTCGACATGGTGAGCATATTTTGGATAATCGCCCTTTGTTCTGTACCATAGATAATTAGAACCCTCTTTATATGTATTAAATCAGATATTTATGCTTAGTTAGGCAGACAATGCAACAAAATCCAGTTCGGTAATTTGACCTCACTCATATCGCCTTATTATTATACGATATGTTATGTATACATTAATGTAAATGTCGAATAGCATGTATCGGCAGTCAGCGACAGCCGGTCGCCCCGGGTTAGATTCTTGATGGATTCATTTCCTTCTGGACTGATTTTACCTTTTAGAAATTTTAAAATATACTGGTTATTTTTTTAGTTAACAAAATCATGTTCTCGAATGTTTTATACTTTA
The DNA here is from genome assembly GCA_949825065.1 of Odontocerum albicorne. Classification (NCBI taxonomy): domain Eukaryota; kingdom Metazoa; phylum Arthropoda; class Insecta; order Trichoptera; family Odontoceridae; genus Odontocerum; species Odontocerum albicorne. The sequence continues at coordinate 50,749,347 of OX463842.1, read as the reverse complement.
TTTTTTTCTTAAACCAATATAAATGACCACCTTTTTTTTAAAACAAAATGGTCAATCTGGTTGGCTAACGAACTTAGCCGAGATATTAACATGGTATTTTTTTGCGACAAGTATGTGTATGTGTTGTCTCTTCACTTGCGGTAGTGTAAGCATAGCGTGCAACGACAAGTCTAATCCAGTGGATCTAAATCCAAAGGCTCGATTTCTGGAGATGAAGGCTTCATTGTCTTAAGTCATGCCCTTCAAAATGTTTAAATCACTAATTTGGATGTGCTGCTAGGTACCAAACGAGAGAAAAAAATCTTAAATATGATCTACACATAAACACTTGCACACCATGTTCACTTTGGAGTAGATAGAGTGGAATCCTCAGTATTTGCTTCACCATGACAATACTTATGACTACCATATATACGAGTACATAAGTCTAGCAACTGCATTAAAAACTGACTGGTTTCTAAAGATTTATGGATTGATAAGCCAAATATATTATTGAGTTAAATTCACTTATCTTAATAACTAACTAACAATTACAATATTTGCATTCTGTTGAATTGTTTCTCGCCAATTTCAGTTTAGTCTAAGTTTTCGTCAATTTACTAATCAATTGTATTATTTTATAATAACTTTGCATAAATATTGCCTCTACTGTATTACAATATTAGATTTATTCATATTCCTATAACTTTGCATGAAAATTCTGTGCTTTTATTTTTCTTCTTAAAGTTATTTAACTCTTTATAACATTGACAATTCGAGTAATCAAAAAAATACCCACGTGTTGTCAAATATATATTTTTTGACCTTAAGAAGTGTTTTTTTTTTCGTTGTTTTTCTTCAACAATTATCTGAAGGATCAAGCTCTTCTTTTGAGAAAAAGTAAGAATTTACTTATTAATTCCCCCTGAGCTACATTAAGTTTAATTCGTTAGACCTCAGGCCGCTCCTCGGCCTATCTGGCCACTAGGGCCGGGTTAAGGCCTTTTCTAAGCCCAGTCTAAAAAAATATATGAACACGTGGAGTTGAAATCGCTCGCTTAGTTCAATAGCTTATAATTTAGAAAATTTTACTATCAATTATTTATACTTGAGAAAATGTAGGATGGTTCCTGTGACATTTGAAATGTCATGTCTCAAAGGGATGGGGTAAAATCGTTTTTTTTTTACAAATCGAATAGTTTTTTTCATAAATCGAAAAATTGTTTTTCTCTGAACTGACATTTTAATTCCTAATTTTCATTATACTGACTGTCTAATATATTGTATGATTTGTATCTATTTTCAAATAGGCCAAGATCCATTATGTATTAATATTAAATACGAACATTTAATTTTAGGTACAAAAAAATCGAAAATCCAATTATCGTATACCCCATCCCTAGACAATCTAGACTAACGTAGTGACTTTTGACAAACGTCACCAAATGTTATTTGATTTTAACAAACTGCCACATTTTTGCTAGTTTGTAAGATGTATTAATTTGTCCTTATTGTTAGTTTTATGTAATGTATTTACCTAAATAACTTGCTATTTATTAGAATCGAGGGTTATATTAAAGTTGATAAAATAATTAAAATTACTGAACGTCATTACAAGGTTGTATTGGGGCAAATTTGTAGGCTGTCACAGGGGTCATGCTACATTGTCTCAAGTATAGTTATTGCATTAATTAAGTCAATGTTTTACCTCCTGCCCCGAAGGTCTCTTCATATATTTAGAAACATTAGATATATGCAAACCCATCAGCATAAACAAAAAGTAATAAATAAACAAAAAATGCAAAAGAATTCACACCTTTTAACATTTTCCTTTGGATCAATAGACCACAAACACTTCCGATGTGGGTTGTCTTTACTAACATGGCATCATTCTTATCTAAGTACTGTTCTCGTAGCAAACCGGGATCATACCGCCTGAAGAGAGCCCCGAGAGAGGAGGAAGATTCACGTGTAGCGGGCATTAAGGTAATTCTTCTTCTTCAGTTTCAATCCTGGAGATTGGTTAGCAGCAAAGCTTTGCATCTCCTCCTCCACTCCGCTCGGTCTTCAGCGATCCTCTTGAGCTCTGTATAGGAGGTGCAGTCCATATCGTGGCATATTTGCTCCAGCTACTTTCGGCGGGGACGCCCTGTGCCAATCGATCCCTCAGTCGTTCCCTCCAGTATATTGCGCCGGAGATTTTCATGTCGCTGCATATGACCCATCCATTCTGCACGCCTTTCCGATATGGTGTTTGACAGGTCCCTGGTTTCTTCGATCCTGTTGAGAACCTCGTCATTTGTAATGTGGTCTCTCCAGGTAATCCTTAGGATTCGTCTATAGGTCCACATCTCGAAGGTCTCCAATATTTTTAGATCTCTTTCACCTATGCACCATGTCTCGCAACCATACATCAAAATACTCCACACATATGTTTTGACCAATTGCTTGCGGAGCTTTAGGTCCACGTTGTTGAATTAAAAAATCCTTTATTTCTTCAAAGTTCTTATTAAGGTAATTAGTGGATTGATAATGTAATTTATTATTAAATACTCAAATGTGGAGTTCCACAAAGTTAAATCCGAAATCTTTTGATAAATTTTTGATAATTTATATCATTTTAAAAGCCAAGAAATAGAAAAGATTTAAAAAAATATGTTCGTATCAACATGAATATTTGGTAAACACCATAAAGTTGTCTGTCTCCAATGGAATTAAATTTTAAAAATTTAATTTCTCGTATAAATTGTTGCATCTATAATATGAAGCGATAACGATTCTGAATGTAACATTCAATTTACGTAAAAGAGTTTAAATTTTGTCCTATTGGATATTTATATGCTTAGCTAAAAAATTGCACTTAAAAATATTTTCTGAAGGACCGAATCTGTATTGTTAAATATCTTGTATTCTCCATAGCACTGTACAAAGTGGAAACGTGAACAATGAGAAAAAAGGAACGAGAACATGATTGATGCCTTCCATATGTAGCGTTGGAGGTAAATGCTACGTATCCCATATACAGCACCTCATACTAACTTATAGTATATCTTATCCAAGAATTGGAGATTATCGAAAGATTATCGACAACAGCAGGAAAAGAACTTTAACGTTATGTGGGGCAATTTGCCAGAATTAATGAAAGTTTGGAGAAGCTGGTAATCACTGGGATAGTTGAAATAAATTTTGCAAAATAAAGATATTAGATGGACGGATGAGATAAAAAAATAAACTAGATCATCCTTAACATTTCTCTACTTGTGCTAAAAAAATCCGCACATCCAGGTGTTGTGTATTCAATACACATGTAAAAATAAGCGATTTAAAATCGGTAAAATAAGAATACTCGTATTCATAGCCAATCGCTTAAATTAATTAAATTTGAAGTCAACATTGATAATAATTGAAATTTTATTGCTGAAAACATAAAAAAAACATCGGTCGATGTTCACAAAACGGGCGAAGAGACCACCTCAAATGGATGCCCGCGAGACACTAAAGCGAGAGAACTGAGATTTTATTTCTTACTTTCCCGTACACCGAAGTAGAGTAAGAGTGAGATGTGAATAGCGTCGCTTCCTCACCCATAGCGGTTTTTTTAGAATGAACATACCTACGTCCCACATTGACACACATTTGATTGTATTTGGAGAATTTATTTCCGATTTTCACAAAATATCTCTGATGTGGCCGATTAGTACTAATTATGATTAATATTATTTTTTCATTCAATTCGTAAATATATTACGGAGGAATGCCTAAAATCTGAACCCAGTATTTATTATATTTGTAGAGATATTAAAGTTTTTAGAAGCAATGTGTACTAGTTACACATCACAAGGAAGGTAGGGGTAAGCGTTTCATTTTTATATGACTCAGTAACTAATGGATGAGATTGAAACAGGTGATGCACCAAGCTCTGATGCACTAAGCACTTGGTAAAGCTGAGGATCACAATGCTCAGCAATCAGCATGCGATAAAGACGAAAAAAAATCTAAAAGTTTTTTCTTAGCTTTGTAAAACTCTAAATAAAAATATAGAACAAGAAGAAAAAATATTCCCACCAATTAATTTATCTTCTTTTTTTTATTAACGGTTCAATACACCCTTTTATCTCGCCGAAAATTTTCAGCGTCTTTCCAATCATGGATTAGCGCTACGCTCAAACAGAGATTGTTTATTGGCCTTTCCAGTTCACCGCTCCTCTTTCTTTACGTCATCCTTTACTGTCCATGCAGTGAGACTCTGGAATCAGTTTCAAACCAATAAAAGACTCGCTCCGTCCTTGGCATGCTTTAAGAAGCGACTGAAAAAACTCTTAATTTCTAGTCAGTAAAATAACGTGTTTCATTCCTGATTTTTCTTTCCTTTCCTTTCCCCCATCCTTTCCTTTCCTTTTGATTGATGATATCTCACTTTATATAAAAAATAATGTTCGGGTGATTGTCCGTCTTTGTGGGGTTCGTGGGCATGTTCTCACGTATATGTTTATGGATTTCGTGAGGATGGATAGTCATTTGAATGATTAATACGACCACGTAACTTGCTTCATTTACTTTTGTCCGGTTGGTTGGAAGAGATTGCCACCTGGCAATACGCCCGCCAGATTGTATTGCAATAAAAGTGAATAATAAATAAATAAATATATCATATATTTTTTCCAAACCATTTTGTCATTAAAAATTTAGAGTGTTCGTAACACAAAAGTTATTATTCTAACAGTGAAGTAATTTCTTGTTAAATTAAAAAAAACTTATTTCACTTTATCATGGAATTTTAAAACACCATTTAAAAACCGTTTGACTCAAATTGATGCCCAATTAAAAAAAAATTATCAAGATTTTTTTAAGGTAATGGAAACGAAACCTTACCTGAGGATAAAAATATTTTATAATTTAAAAATCACTCGGAATAATTCACAGCAATTCCAACCACGAGACAAAGTTTTTTTGCGGGATTTTCAAGTTTTCGTAGTAATTTATTTACGAAAAGTTTTAATACAATATATTTTCTTCAGCTCATCCACTTTTCCACGTAGGCCTCCCCCAGGACTAGCCCTTCGTTGTCTTTCGTTTGCTACGTGCTGCCATCTGGATCTTGTAACACTTTTGATATCAACTATCCAAAATTAAAGTGGTCTTCCAACAGTTTTTTTTTCCTTAAAAATATTTATTACTAGCCTCTCTTCATGACCAGAGTATTTTGATTTGATGGCCTCTGTGGACTAGCTAGTAAGAGTTTGCACTTCCAAACGAAGATTTTGGATTTGAATACCGTTTGTACCCAAAAAAGGGCACAAATTTGGTTAAAGAGTTTGTCACGTAACAATATTAACATGCACCAGAAGGGCAGCAAGTATGGTTGTCTGTACATATTTGGTAGCTTTTTTAACTCTTGCCTTACTGTGCTAAAAAATTCCGCCAGCCACGGTGCTGGACGCTAAGCGTCCAGTGAAAAATATATATTTTAAATTAAAATTATGCAAAATCTGCTAGATTATTTTTTGTAATTAGCTATAAAAATAATTTTATTATGTATTAAAACGTCGAATAATCAAATAAAATATAAGTCCTGGTCACTCACTATCCATCACAGGGTGGCAAGTGTTAACAGGTGCGATGGTGAATTTTGAGTTACTTGCCTGCCCCAGTGGTTCTTAGACCATATGTTCGATTACTGGGGTCAAGGACAATATTGTCTCCCAGTCAAGCTTTTCAATATGTCGATCTTGTTAATTTAGATAATTTGAGGGATAGCAAACGAATAAATATAAGTTTTTATCAAGATAATGTATTTTATTTATTTGTTGGTGTAATAAATAATTATTTTGTTTATATTCGAAGATTTTCACGGCTGTTTTCCTGTAGTTAAAAATGTTTTTCGGAGTCGTTGCAGTATTGAATTATGTTTAGCCTTCATTTCTCAAGACAATGTGAAAAACATTATTGAATATAGTACCTACGCATGTGAGAAAGCTTAAAATGAGATCATAAGCAGGGGAATTTGAAATTAAGTTTTTATATATTTTTTTCAATTTAGTGTACAATTAATTTTAAGTTAAATTTGAACATAAAAATAATAGATATTTAGCGGAATGCTTCTTATTTGAAGAGATGATGATAGTAGTTGTTGGTAAATAAATAAAATACGTTAAATCGCAATGCGGAAGGAGAGAGTGAATGAATGTTTTATTTATCAGTATGTGGGTATTTATAACATTTCAGAATGGGCGCGGGAGTGCGCCCGCGATATATTTTTATCTCGCTTCTGTGCGTGCAGAAATGGTCAATTGAAGTATTGTAGATATCGTAAATAGTATTGTGGGTAACAATTTGTTTATGGAACCGGCGAGACAGCGTGATGTGTTCTCTTTCTACTATGGAATGCGGCGCGATGTCCGGCCGCGTCAATGTTTTGGCATGTGACCTTCGGACTGTAAAATATAATTCGTCAAGGTATCCAAAGGTCGTTTCGTCGGTCGTTGACCGTATGTGTTGACAATATTCAGCGACGACCGTGGATCCCTACAGATACAAAAATGTTGAACTAGTAACGCGCATCAATACAAAGTTGATTAAAATGTTTTGTGTTGGTTTAGGTACGCAGATGACATTATTTATATTCGGACGGGTACCGATAGATAACTAAACAAATATTTAAAATATCTTAAATATATAGACAGTTTTTTTTAAATTCACATGTTAAACAAAATATGTATTTAAACAAAAAGCACATACGTCAGTTTTTTTCATACAGAGAAACACACAGCAGTTCGAGGCTTGGGGCTGTATACCACGCATAGAAACCTAAAAAAAACTATTTAAAAGCAAATCCATGCATCAATCTTTAAATCATGCTTCAAGTATAATAAAACAAGAGAAATATTAAATTGAAAATTCTCGTGTAAAATACGTCAACACGCTCGCCCGGGTTCTGCACTGGTTGCGGTCGTGAAAACTAGATTCAGCGAGGCAAACACACCATGGAGTTGCGAATGGTGGTCGCCACGGGAGTTTTTTTAATATATTCGGCAAATGTTTTAAGACATCGCCTTGAAAATGAAGAGTATATCGCAGTTTAAACGTCAGTCAACTCAATGTGGAAACAATTCAAAAAATATTTTTGAATAGTGGAAAACTATCGACAACGAATATTAATTAAAAAATTCGGAAATCAACACTGCAACTACTTTTAAAATATGTTTATTTTATTGTTACAAATTACCAAAAAACATAATTTTACGTTTTAAGGCATAATTCATATAAAACTCCTTTTTGCATCCCTTTTTTATTTAATTCCTCGCAATGTGGACACCGCATCCTAATACTGTTAACCAGCCCTGCTGGTATCCTATTTTCTTGGAGCTACCCCCGCTCTATGAAAAACAGTATTAACCACTCTAACAAAAGATTATTTCTAATTTAACGGCATCAAATTCGGTCTCATTAATAAATTAATTAAAATTTTCATTAAGCTGTATTTATGTTGCAATGTTTATTTTTTTGCTTTCAGCTATTAGAGGTTATAACTCACCCTTAGCTCGGGGTGTTTTCAGAGATATGCTTCGCTGCATTGGTCCATATTAAAAGTGAACCAGGAATTAAAAGAAAATAAATGTTTAGTTATGAAAATGTTATTAAAAGAAAATATGCAAACGGTTTTTGTTGTTTATGGTTAAGGCATTAACGTTGTGGAGGTTTAAAGACATTGTAATTTATTTTTATCAAACACTATTTATTCCAATTTTTTTGTGACGGTATAACCCTACCGGTTTCAAGGTTTTCACCTCATCTTCAGGGGAGCGCAAACAAGACTCTTGCGCTCTTATTTGCTCTTGTTTGCGCTCCCCTGAAGATTAAAGTCTTGTTTGCGCTCCCCTGAAGATGAGGTGAAAGCCTTGAAACCGGTAGGGTTATACCGTCACAAAAAAGTGGAATAAACAGTGTTTGATCAAAATAAATTACAAACGGTTTTTCATAATATTTCAATGCCATTTTTCTTGAATCTAAGATTGTTGATTCAAATAATTGATTAACAAATTAACGTTTTTTTTTCTTTAATGGTCATTTCTCTAAATTAGGGTATTTTCAGTCAGTTAGCAATTGTGAGTTGAGAATACTGATTACATTCTAGTAGCACAATCACAGTAAGTATTAGCTATCAAAATCTTAAATAACACCATGTTTATCTAATAGGAATACTTATTGTACATCTTAATTTCTTTAGAAACTATAAATTTTCTTAAGATTGCAAACGTTAGCGAAATGTTTGTAATGATCGGTCTCATTTTGGTAAGCATTGGATTATTCATCAACAGCAAATTTTTTAAAACTGTTGGAAATGTCTCGTTTAGTATACAATCAAAGGGGATGATTTCAGGGGAAAGTTTATTAAATAAATAAGCATTCCAATATTGAACAATAGGTATGTAGATAGTCTGTCAAACTGTTGACATCACCAATACTGTTGTCGAAGTTTGGAGAAATTTTTAGTCTAATTGTAAAAGAAAAAGTATGGTGTCATTAAGATAATAACATAAAAAAAAAAAATTTAAAATAAATTTTTAAAAAAAAGTTACTATATGTGACCCAAAAATGCCTATAAAACTGAGATGAAAGGTATACCAGACTATCGTTAGACCCGCAATTATGTATGGCTCAGAATGCTGGATTATGTACAGCTCCTACTCTAGGCAACTTGAAACAGCAGAAATGCGAATGCTTAGGTGGTCGGCAAGAGTATCACTGAGAGATAAAATTAAGAGCTCACGCATTCGTGGTAGCCTGGGAGTCACTGACATAAATAGTAAGCGGGAAGAGCGACAGCTGAGATGGTACGGGCACATAAGACGGAAACCACAAGACCATACTGTAAATCAGACAATGTCTGTGGATCTTCCTCGACAGCCGTCCAAAGGAAGATCAATAAACTCCTGGATGACTCAATGCTCCAAAATTCTGCAGAGAAACGGCCTAGAAGAAAGCGACACCCAGAACCGAAGAATATACAGCCTGAGAACGAGAAGAGACGACCCCAACAGCCTACCTAGGTAATGAGTTGGGACAGTGCCAGTATATATACAATTACAATGATATAAAGATAGTTTGGATGCGCATGATGTACCGCATCAGGCACTATTTGTCTTTACCTGAGCTGACAAAGAAACAGCGTAATTGTAGCGTGATTTTTAGCATATTTTACTAAGAAAACGCTGTAAAAATGTATGTTTGTCAGTTACTTACAGCAGTTACAACATTAATAAATTTGACAACTTAATTGTCTTTCAGCCCAGGGGTTGCGGGTTTGATTTTCATTGATATCCGAAGTTTTAAATAAGAGCTCTTGTCTAGTTTTCGCTAAAAGCCTCTTTAATATTCATTTGGTTGGTCGGAAGATATTGTCATATGGAAATGAATCCACCAGATTGACCAAACACAACAAAATATGTACAACGCAATTCATAATTTGTTGAAGTAATTTAAGTCACAATTGTCATTTTTGTAAGATCAAGATATACGAGTATATATACGAGTATATAGTATTATATGAGGTACAAAAGGTTTCTGACCTGAACAAGTTAGAGCCTGTATGGACAGATACCATACCGCCCACGCCCAACATAAACACATGGTCCAGTGACGTTTTTAAAAGAAACTTGATACCCGTGCCACATTTAAAATATATAACGAAACAATGGGCTCTAGTTGACATACTACTGAGTAAAAGGGATATCTAAATTTCAATTGTAACATTGCCTGACCATGCAATGGGCGTGGCTAGCGTGAACTTTTAAAACTTTAGGATCTAAGTGTTTATTTGTTGTTTCATTTTATTGTACAAAGAGACTTAAGGATGTTTTCAGGTATAATTAAAAATGCTCGAACTATACTAGCTATAATAAATCTTGAAAATTCGAAACGGAAATCATTTAAGAAATATCACGAAAGTAAAAAATTGCGATCACCATTAAAGTCAAAAGGGGAAATACCATAATATTTCATATAAAAAAATATGACTACATTTCTTCATTTCCGCCTTGTTTTGTTTGCAATCAATTTCTTTTAATGCAGTAATACTTAATGTACGTGGCAGTTATTTCATTTGATATTTTTTATTTAACTTTAAAAAAATTTATGTATGTAGGATTTAAAATAAGTCGTTTATATGTTTTCACAAAGTTAGTAAAATTTTTTTATCGTGAATGTAAAAAGGTCTTTGAATTTTCTGCCTGGCTCCATCCCAACTCACTGTCTGCGAAGACTGTTGGGGTCAGCTCTCCTCGTCCTCAGGTTGTATGCTCTTCTGTCCCGGACTACGTCCCCCAGGGCGTGCCTCTGCGTCAGGTTATCTTTTTGCACCACCCATGAATTCTTTGGTCTTCCTCTGGTTGTTATTAGAGGAAGATCCATGGAGATTGCCTGGATCACAATGTGATCGGGTGCTCTGCGTCCAACGTGCTCATACCATCTCAATCGCCTCTCCTCCATCTTACTGTTGATGTCTGTAACACCTAGTAAAAAGTTGTTTTAATATACAAGAGTATTCCTGGCATGACTAACAGACTTGGTAAAAGCAAAAGACGTGTCCCAGGATAGAATAAAGAAATCTTATCTCTCTGTCTATTCCAATAGGGACATAGCGTGATAATGAAGATATTTTTTTTCATATTATGCTTCAATCATTTCCAATTTATTAACCTTAGTTTCTCCTTTCCATTCCATCATCCCTTCCTTTTTCCTCTGATTTATGATATCTAACATTTATTTTTAAAATGCGTATTTTTCTTCATTTTTTTAAATGATGATTTGAATAATTTTGTGACCGTGTTACTTCTTTTATTAACTTTTGTCTGGTCGATTGAAAGACATTGCCACGTGGCCAAACAAAATCGGTCTGGAACATAAAACGCATCTGTGTTACCATTTTTATGCTATTTGATTACATTTTATAAAAATGATTTACAAACGCCAATCGTTAACAAAATAATTTGATTTACATGAAATAATTTTTCCTTGTTTAACCCTCCACTCTCACTCGGGTATTATAAAATAAAATTACCCATCAATAAACATCTTCAAACTATCGTATTTAAATATCTATAGGTTCTTCATACTTCACAAAGTGTATCTGATCGAGTACTTAAAATACTTGAACATTTTGAAGTCTCTCCTTTAAACGGATTGTATTTTTCTCTTTCGCTTGATATTCCACTCTTCTTCTCATTTTACTAATTAATGTGTTATTCATAAAACAAAGGACCTCTTCATAATATTAATCCTTTGAATTTTCATCTTATTTCTCGTTACATTTTCCACCCCTAAGAGCTCCGAAGTCAAAAGGATCGCAGCATTATCATAAGTTACGAAGAAGATAAAACGATTATTATTTTTTTTAATTTTCTTCAACGACAAGCAGACTGACTGGTGGGATAAAGACGAAAGTAGGGAATAAGAAACTTATTCATGATTTTAATTTGCCGGAAAAATTCGATTCAATAAACTCGATTTAATCCTGCAATTAAGTTTTTTTTTTTTTAATTTCTTTTGTATCCTTTTTGTTCCTAGCGGAATTTTCCATTTGCTAATCGAGCAGGGCCTTCCAAGACTTGGCAGCGCAAAGCGAGATAGAGACGATCCAATTTAGACCTGGACAAGTTTGGAAGTGAGACCGAAGCGATAACGTCGATGTGGCGAGCCACGTTTTCAAATAAATCCTTCCCACGGTCCTTTGATAAAAGTTCAATTTATTTTTTACTTTATTTTTGCGTTTATGGTCCGCGCGGGTGGTTTATAAAGGTGCATACATAAATAGATTCCAGTTAGATAGCGTTTATAAGAAAAACTTTTAAGTAATGTTGTTTAACCTTTCCTTCCCTGTGTTGGGTATCTTCTACACGTTGCTTCTAATAACCATCAATATCTCTATAAATATAATAAATACAAGGTTAAGATTTTAGGTATTCCTCCATAATATATTTACGCATTGATTTAAAAAATAATATTAATAATAATCAGAATTTATCGACTACATCGAGGTGTTTTGTAAAGATCGAAAACAAATTCGCATTTAAACGCTGCGAGTGCCTCGTCTTGAGGATAGGTGAATAGTATAGCGGAGCAAAGAGGGAAGCGCGACACTATATTCGCATCTCACTCTTGCATACGTCACTGAATAGCGAGGAGCTCAATTGTCTCAACGTCGCAAGCATAAGCGTAAGCGCCGGGGTATGCGATTGACGTTCCGCGCCACTAGTAGCTTCTAGGCTTGCAAATAGGTTAGACGTACGCCCGTTCCGTGAGCGTTGCCAGATGGTTTTTTAATGTTTTCAGCAAATAAATCTCAATTATTATAATTTTTAACTTCAATTATAATTAATTAAGGGGATTATCTATGAATGTTCTTATTTTTCCGATTTAAAATCGCTAATATTTGATTGCGTACTCAATACCCAACACCGGAGCACGCGTATTATTTTTATCACCGTTAGGGTTAAAAAAGAAAAGTAAATAACCACCGGAAGGGTTAAAAAAGAAAAGTAAATAAATAACATTATATCTGATAGAATCGACTTGATTTATTTTGAAATTTTAATTTACTTCGTTTGCTTCTTATTTCGTATGTTAGCCTGCTACATATTCGAATTGATAATTTGAACATATAAAAGAACTTAACCGGAAAACAAAGGGGAAGAAAAAGATATTCAAAAGTTTAATAATGAATACACACCTTATCAAAGGTTTTGGCTTTTACTTTGTGAACATCCATATCAGAATATTTAACTCTATTTCCACTAAAAACATTAATTCTGAAGCTCTCTTGAAGCGGAATGATCTCGGTGTGTTATAAGAGCAAAACTTAGGTCAGACTGGTGTCATGGTCCATGACCACCCCATCGAAATCATAATGAAAAATTCATCGAGTTAGAGCGCCCTTAAGGAGAGTTTGCTATCTAGCGACATTATATAAAATTGCTCTCTGAATTAAGAATATATTTTTTAGTTACAGCTGATGTGCCTTATTTATTCATTTTATGCGATGTTTTCTGATTATTAATATCACTTCAATGGCGCTTACTTACTAGATTAACGTATTAACTTACAAAAAGGGCACAGAGGACAAGTAACTTATCAAGTCTACCCCGAATTTCGATAATTTGGATATTGGCCTCAGGGAGGATGGAAGACTATTGTATAGAACAGATTCCGCAAACTGAAATGTTCTCTTGGTTTTTTTGGGTTTGCCAAATCTTTGCAGTGTCCAAGTATTCGCAGCGCTCGACCTTAACCTTAAACGAGATTCGGGAATATCCTCCCGTCTAAAACGGTCCTGTAAATATCGAACAAGCTGATTGTTGGTCAATTTGAACACCATTACTTCAATCTTATTTTGAACTCCTCCCTATATCTTCAAGTTTTCAAGAGTCAAAGGCTATTTGACCGAAAATATATCAAGCATTAGAATGTCTTCTTATTATGACAAGAAGCGAATAGACCCTCTCGGAAGGAAATTGTAAACGTGTGCTATAATGATAAGATCAAAGAAAAAATCGCAAAAGAAACATTCTACAAATAAGATAGCCCCTCGTTTTATCTAATATAGATTCGTCGGGTGGGGAAAGGGAATAGGGGTTGAATAGTTATCCGTCTTAAACTGTGAAACTCCTTTTCAGATTCTTCGGCAAATTCATTTTTCTGCTCTGGCTGTTGCGTAAACTTTGATAATAGTCAACCCTAATCCACCTTCATTTTAAATTTTTTTTATTCCCCTTTTCTTCTTGAATCTTTTTTTGTCTACTTCCATACCGGAAAGGGGTTTTTTTTTAAATAGGAAAGGAAACAAAGTTGAAAGTATGTTTTTTTTTTTCATAATATTTAAATAGCAAGGGAATTGAGAAATTCTGCTGTTTGGGTTGTATTTTCACAGATGATGGAAGAGTTAAGAGAGACATCGAATAGCGTGAAGTGATAGGAAACAAAGTAAATGGAGCACTAAAACATGTGTTCTTGAACCAAACAGTATCAAAATCTTTTAAAATTATCATCCACAGAAGTATTTTGTTATCAACTATGATTTATGGGAGTGAAATAAAAAAGACAGAGATACTGAATGAATGCAGTAGAAATGCATGCATTGAGAAGAAAACAAATCTCATTTATGATAGAATACGGAAAGAAGCTATAAGGGATGAATTTGAACTTAAGGCTTATGTGTTAAGTAAGATGAATAAAATACTTAAATAACGCAGAAAAAAACACTGATATGGTTTAGTCATGTAGAACGAATGAATGAAAAAAGACTAATAAAACAGATATTTAATGCAAATTTGAGTGGAAGACCAAAGAAAGTATGGTGGGATTAAGTGAATGATATTTTGAAAGAAGAAAACGTTGACAATCAGAGAAATCGCAGAGGCTGTATGAGAAGTTGAATGGATCAAGAATAGGTTAAAGATGTGTGTCGAGATAGCAAAGTATGGCGCTCTATCCTCTCCGCCTACATTAACTTCACTTTGAGAATTGATGTTAGCTGGATAGTAACAGGAAATCAGCTGGACAAACTTCAGCAATAGCAGGACGTCTGGTAGTGATTTATATGGAGTGAGCAAAATCATCTTCTGTTCAACATTAATAAATGTGTCTGTGTATCTTATAGTCGATCGTTTTCACCAATCCACCATCAGTATACTATACAGGGAGTGGAACTAAACAGAGTTTCTGAATTCAAGGATTTGGGCGAAACCTTCGATGTCGGACTCACGTTCGTTAACCATGTCTCACGTTTGATATCGGACTGTTACAAACTACTATATCAAGATAATTTAACAGCACCGATATCCTCCAAAACTTATATAACTATCTAATTAGAACCAAATTAGAATATGCATCTACGGTTTGGACTCCTCATCAGCTCAAATATAAAAAAAAATATAGAACAAATACAAAAAAAAAATCCTCAGATATCTATGGTACAGAACAAAGGGCGATTATCCAAAATATGCTCACCATGCCGAACTTCTCACGGTGTGTAACTATAGAAGCCTCGAAACAAGAAGGCAAGAATCCATTGCGATATTCCTAATAAAGGTTTTCCAAGGTTGCTTTAACTGTCCCGCGATTCTAGAAGCACTAAGTTTATATGTACCCAACAAATATAGCCGTTCAAGGAATCACCCTCTGTTCTACATACCAACTTACAGGACGAATATCATGGCTAAACACTCAGTCACGCGTGGTATAGAGATATTGAACCAACTGAATGACACTGTTGATATTGTAATTTATTTTTACCAAACACTGTTTATTCTACTTTTTTGTGACGGTACAACCCTACCGGTTTCAAGGCTTTCACCTCGTCTTCAGGGGAGCGCAAACAAGACTGTTGATATATTCTCGGTACCGTCGAGCAGTATGAGAAGAATCCTGGCTGATATTATGTAATCCTGATTAGTATTATGTATGTAACAGGAGAAATCCGTGTAAAGTGGATAAAAAAAATATACATTTGACCTCAAAAAGAGCCTTTAAAGGACGATATATCACAAGAAACTAAAATAGTGATTTTTTATTTTATTTATTCAATCATCGATAGTTCAATGGAAGTTACTAAATAATACATTAAATAGCTCATTCTCTCAATGTAGCCACTTAAGGTTTAAATAGCTCATTCTCTCAATGTAGCCACTTAAGGTTTAAATAGCTCATTCTCTCAATGTAGCCACTTAAGGTTTAAATAGCTCATTCTCTCAATGTAGCCACTTAAGGTTTAAATAGCTCATTCTCTCAATGTAGCCACTTAAGGTTTAAATAGCGCATTCTCTCAATGTAGCCACTTAATGTTTAAAAAGCTCATTCTCAAAATGTACCCACTTAAGATTTATTTCTTGATAAAACTTACCCATCTCCAAAAAGCAGGTGTTTTTTAAATTATCATTTCTCATCCTATGAAACATTACCATACCAAATATAGTACGCAAGGCACACATTTCAATCCATTTAATCAACTTTTATCACTCGTTGTCAATGCCCAGTCTTCTATTCAATACATTGAGATTATCACTAGATCATCACATTCACAAGAAGTTTCTTAACTATCAAAAGGAAAAAAATCACATAACTTCAGACGTCGTTAATAATATTTTTACGAGGTTTCGAGAGAAGAAAATGTATTTTTCGGAAAGGAGAAGTTTCCCAAAGAAAATCTAAACGAGGAAACCAAAATATACAAGTGGGCCCTCTGATTGTTCAAAGCGAGGTGTACTCCATTTTTCCGCTCTTCAGAGACTCGGATATAAAGGACTCGGAGGAAACGGCTAGGTCAATAGGCGGACCGAAGCGTGCGGTAAGTCTGGAGCAATTTATTTGTTGCCATATTGTTCCTCAATAGCATGAGGTTTCTAATATTTCTGCTTGCGAAAATTCAAGAAACTTTGAGCTACAGAAACTAGAATCTTTGGAACATTATATACATTTCAATAAAACATTTCCAGAAGAATCGAAATCCGTCTAGTTCCGCCTCTAGTATTCTCCATAGCAATGTATGGAGTAGAAACATGGATGACGAGAAAGAAGACAATGATATACATGATATATGCCTTTGAGATATTGTCCCTGTGGATCACGAGGTACACCAATGTAACATTACTATCATCTGAGAATTGGAAATCGCCGAAAAAGAATCCTTATGTACTATGAGCATGTTGCTAGAAAGAATGATGAAAGTCTCGAGAAGTTTGTTGATCACGGGGTCAGTTGAAAGAAAGCGAGCCAGAGGAAGATATCTAATGAGAGGAACAAATCAAATAAAGGAGTCGACAGGATCATATTTTAACACAGCATTCATTCTACATGGACCAGGATTGGGAGTGGTAGAAATGGATGATGTGTCTAGTTCGAGACATAGCAGAGGACTACGACACCCAGCATTGAGTACGCGATTAAGTAGAAGATTTTTAGGTGTTACAATCATCATCATAATGACTCCATATATGACATGGTTTAAAATAAGATAGCGAAGAAATCTCCAAGTTCCATTAACCCTCTTTAGAGACTTGAACAGTCCAGTATTTCCTCCTTTATATAGTGTCCTTTGGAGAGTTTACTATCTTTAACCCTTCCTTCCCTGTGATGTGTAACTAGTACACATTGCTTCTAAACACTTTAATACCTCTATAAATATAATAAATACTGGGTTCAGATTTTAGGTATTCCTCCGTACAACATTTGCGCATTTAATGAAAAATATAATATTCATAATAATCAGCACTTATCGGCCACATCAGAGATATTTTGTGAAAATCGGGAATAAATTCACCAATACAATCAAATGTGTGTCAGTGTGTGGCGTAGGTATAATCATTCTAAAAAAACCGCTATAGGTGAGGAAGCGACGCTATTCACGTCTCACTCTCGCTCTCTTTCTTTCTACTTCGGTATATGGGAACGCAAGAAATAGAATCTCAGTTCGCTCGCTTCTCTCGCTTCAGTAGCTTGCGGGCATCCATTTGAAGTTGTCTCTTCGCCTGTTTTGTGAACGTCGGCTGATGTTTATTTATGGTTTCAGCAATTAAATTTCAATCACTATCACTTTGACTTCAAATTTAATTAATTAAAGCGATTGGATAAGAATATTCTTATTTTTCAGATTTTAAATCGCTCATTTTAACATGTGTATTGAATACACAGCACTGGAACGCGCGGATGTTTTTAGCTCAGAAAGGGAAAGGTTAAGGGTACTCTTATTAGGTAAAAAAAATCACTATTATAAACAGAATAAAATCATCAAGATGAGTGAAAGGATATTAAATTAGTGTCCCTTTGATTTTGCACACGTTAAGAAAATTTATAGCTATATGTAAACTTTGTAAATAATACGATTTTTTTAATTTTCTTTTGAGGACATATTCTTTAATGTCTAAACTTTAAGAATATGCAAAAAAATGATTTTTTTCAATTTTTTAGAGTAGAATACCTCTTTAACGAACTAGAGTACTAATGTTGATGTCAATCTATTAGTGAAATTTGCGCTAGTTTGGACTATTTAGAAAACTTATGTGTAAATATTTATGACTTTCATATATCAGCCTAGCAGTTGCATTTAAAACAGACTGTAATCTAAAAATTTGCAAATCAGGCAACCCAAAACGAAAAGAATTACAATAATCCAGACACTACACAACAAATGAATTAATTCAATTTTTCATTTCCTTTTAGAAGATATCGATGTACGAAATTTGAACTCTTTAAGACTATAAACATTCGAAGAAACCGTTAAGCCAATTTATCTATCAAAGGAGAGATTACTATCAAAAGACATCAAGAAATTTCACACATTCTTTTGAAAAAAATACTAAAACCATGACTGATAAAGTTTTCCCATCAAGATGTTATCTATGCGGTGACGCCACCCAGGAAAATTCGGTTTAATTTGAATTTAGTTTTCATTTATTTTTAGACACCCAATTTAAGTCTTGGATAGTGCAATAAAAATATGTCAAAGTATCACAAAGTTAATGTCTCGATCTTGACTAGTATACTTGAAGATTTATTGAAAATGGTTACACTAGATATTTTACGAATATTTCAAAATTGATTTATAATAGTTGACTATAAAGTATAAATAAGTACAAATTAAACCTCCAACTTTAAGACTTAAGGAATATTTCAACCACAAATGATTATAAAATACGAAATCTTAAGAAATATTTTTTAAGGAAATTCTGGAGAAGATAAAGTGCTGAAAGTTAGGAATACTTCCTTTAACCTTCCCCGTCAGTTCAATGGGCAAACTTCTCACTGTGGGTTAACGCGTATTATTCCTCGAGTTGTAATGGCTTCGGTTACTTATGATAGAGGTATATTTTGACTAATTAAACTTCTTGTTTAAAGAAGTATTTCAATTTGTTTAAGAAAATCGATATTTTGAATTGTATTAAACTTTATATGTACAAAGTACACTCTAGCAGGTGTATTACTAAGTGACAATATGTTCCAACCAACCAGAAGTATATCAATAGGGCTCTAAGTGAAAACTAGACTTAAAAAAAAGAATACCAATTAGAATTAAACCAACGACCTTGGGTCTGGAAGACAGACGTCTTACAAACCAGGCCTCGTAGATCCTCCTATTTTAAAGGTGTTTTATTTATTTCTGAATTTGAAGTTTAGTATCTTTAAATGCATACATACTCGTACATAAACATATATTAGGGTAAGCAAAAGGACAGAGCATCAGATTTTTCTTTCTCTATACAGATCCTTCACCTCTTTAGATTCATATACCTTGGCATACAACTCTTAGAACTTTTTTTACTTTTAAACGTTTCCTTCTTTCAAAATATAATTCACTTGATCCAATCATACTTTCCCTGCTCTTCTTCTACCATGCATTTTACTCATGTTTGAACTATATTGATATATTATATTTGTTTTGTTTGACTTTCTTCATTCATTATACATGCCCAAACCATTTGAGAGTGCTCTTCTTCATCTTGCTCAATACACCATTTTTAAGTTGACATTCATCAATAATTACTTCATTCCTAATTCTGTCATACATTGTCACCCTATATATTATTATGAATGCATGCATTTCTACAGTATTTATTCGGTTTTAAACCATATTCTGCACATCCATGGTTCACCCTCATTCATTTCATTCACTTACATACGATTTCATTATCAAAATTAGTAAAGATGATATGAAAATATATCTTTATTTTTTAATTGGTTTGTTTATTCGTAAATTATACAAATATATTCGAATTAAATATTTCGGCATTAGATGATACCACGCGTATTAGGAAACTGATACAATAATTGTATATCATAATTATGGTTCACCCTCATACATTTGGTTCACTTACATACGATTTCATTATCAAAATTAGTAAAGATGATACGAAAATGTATCTTTAATTGGTTTGTATGTTCGTAAATTATACAAATATTTTCGAATTTAATATTTCAGCATTAGATGATACCACGCGTATTAGGAAACGGATACAATAATTGTATATCATAATTACGGTTTGAATTATACAATGCATATGTGGGTTAATTTTATTAATGATGATACCGAAATCAGGATAAAGCAGGTAGATTATTCTGTTTGAATTTGCTAGTTTAATATACTGGGTGCAAATAACTTGGCAGCTATTGTTGACAGAACACGACGTTTGGTTTGAGTGATTTGCTTATACAGCAGATAAAAAATGCAGAGCTTATTTTTATTGATATTAAACTTTGTCTTTTAAAGTAACATACATTAATTATTTTTTATTCGTATAAATTTCAACATTATATTTATTGTTCAAATAACACGACAAATGGGCACACAACGTGAAAAACAGTGAAACTCTCGTTTCATTACAATTTATTAAAAATATTTTAAAGGGTTTCATAATGCTCTTTTCATAAAATAGATTTAATAATGCGATTTTAAGATGATATTGAATCATTAGCGCATTTTTATTAATTGAGTAGAGATTTTTGAGAAAAGTTGCACTAAATTGATTAAAATATTCAAACGTTATTAATTTTTGTAAGCTGATTTGATAAAAAATTATTTATTTTAAATTTTTTGATTTTTTAAAGCAAATGGATGTAGAAACATTACCAAATTGTGACTCCTTTAAGTATCTTGGGTCACTCATCCATAACGATGGAAAATGTGCAGCAGATGTAACACATATAATTAGTGTGGGATGGATGAAGTTAAGATCATGATAATGTCTAACTCTTACTCTAGGCAACTAGAAACTGCTGAAATGCGCATGCTAAGATGGTCAGCTGGTGTGTCCCTAAGAGACAAAATAAAAAGCTCACGCATTCGTGGAAGCCTAGGTGTTACATACATCAACAGCAAGATGGAGGAGAGGCGATTGAGATGGTATGGGCACGTTGGACGCAGAGCACCCGATCACACTGTGAACCAGGCAATCTCCATGGATCTTCCTCGAATAACAACCAGAGGAAGACTAAAGAATTCATGGGTGGTGCAAAAAGATAACTTGATGCAGAGGCACGGCCTGGGGGACGTAGTCCGGGACAGAAGAGCATACAACCTGAGGACGAGGAGAGCTGACCCCAACAGTCTTCGCAGACAGTGAGTTGGGATGGAGGCAGGGAGAAGAAGTTTTTTGGTTTTACATTAACTGTCGGAAATTTGTCTTGGTTTTGATAAACCAAGAATTTTTATGCCACAACAATATAAAAAACCAGACGTATAAAACAGTTACTTTCACCGGCTGTTAATTTGTTTTTTTTAACGACATAAATTTTAAATAAATTTTGATGCGTATTCATATTTGATTAGAATATAACTAATTTATTTCGATATGTGATAACACATTAGCCTTAGATGGAGTGTAGTGTATATGCGTTGGGTTAATCTATAATCATAAATTTCAATTAAACCTTTGTAGATCTCCCGATATGTGATAACACAGAAGCTTTAGATGGAGTGTAGTGTATATGCGTTGGGTTAATCTATAATCATAAATTTCAATGAAACCTTTGTAGATCTCCCGATATGTGATAACACCTAGCCTTAGATGTAGTGTAGTGTATATGCGTTGGGTTAATCTATAATCATAAATTTCAATGAAACCTTTGTAGATCTCCCGATATGTGATAACACCTAGCCTTAGATGTAGTGTAGTGTATATGCGTTGGGTTAATCTATAATCATAAATATCAATGAAACTTTTGTGGATCTCCCGATATGTGATAACACATTAGCCTTAGATGGAGTGTAGTGTATATGCGTTGGGTTAATCTATAATCATAAATTTCAATGAAACCTTTGTAGATCTCCCGATATGTAATAACACCTAGCCTTAGATGTAGTGTAGTGTATATGCGTTGGGTTAATCTATAATCATAAATTTCAATGAAACTTTTGTCGATCTCCCGACATGTAATAACACATTAGCTTTAAATGAAGTGTAGTGCATAAGCGTTGGGTTAATTTACATATGTTATAATCATAAATTTTGACATGACCTCCAAAAAATAATGTAACAAATTTCATAATAATAACTGAAAATCTTATTTTTTTAATTCAGTCTACGCCTTTCAGTTTTCTATTTCATTTGATAATTTTACTTGAATCATTTGTCTACCCTCCATTCTCAGCAAATAAAGAGTTGAAATTTAAAATCAAACCCTTACTTTTCTTCTACATATTCGGTAGGGGCATTCCTTTGCAGTTGAATAAAATATAAGGCTTTTCCTCTCTTAATGCAAGTTTTTTCTCTGGAATATTGACAAATGAAGTTGTACCTTCCTGTAGGAGCGGAAATAGCTCCCTGACTCGTCGCACTCCGTATGGTATGCAGAGAAAAGAGAACTTTGCTAGAAGGGATTCATTTTTAATGTAAAATTCTTAACTTTTACTGGAGAAAAACGTTTCTTTCTTGATCCTAATTTAAACTGAATATCAGTAACTGGTGTAGGAATCGATATCAAATTTAATATATGAATTTGCTGGTTGTTCTAAATTCCTAGTAAATAATTCATGTGTGTCCAACATTAAAGATCGTTCAGTCTATAGAGTCATTTTGAAATAGTGTAAGTAGCAGTGCGTTTACAAAAACGTGTCACTTTATTTTTTTAATGAAGTGAAAAAGCAAAAAAGTATAAAAATAAAATTTTATATTCAAACATCAAAATGACCACTCACGTTTTTTAAATTCAAAATGATGTCAGCTTAAATTGTAAATATCATAAAAATAAAATGAAAGTACGTTTATTTAACTTATTTATTGTTTAGGAAACATAAAGTAACAAGA
Organism: Odontocerum albicorne; assembly: GCA_949825065.1. Classification (NCBI taxonomy): domain Eukaryota; kingdom Metazoa; phylum Arthropoda; class Insecta; order Trichoptera; family Odontoceridae; genus Odontocerum; species Odontocerum albicorne. The sequence continues at coordinate 50,726,578 of OX463842.1, read as the reverse complement.
ATGAAACTTTTCAAGATTAAAAATTAATATTTTAGAATAAAAATGTTCGTCAGCTTTAATTAGATTGCACATAAAAATAAAATGAATATAAGATTATTTAACATATTAATGTATCATAATTACATAATTACAATGCCAAATAATAAAGTTTTAAAATAATAGTGGATGGAGTGATACTAAATTCTAGGAAACTTTAAGTTATAACAAAGTACATTCTAAGCTTTCGAAAAAATTTGAATTATACATTACACAAGACAAAAATCGCACTAATAGATTGCAGCACCTTTTCGACCGATCCCTAATTATTATCAATCATTACCAAAATTTAAAACAATCTACTTAGCTTGGCCCGAAAGCGGTTTTCCGCGTTGCACATTCTCATCAACCTGACGAACAGTGACACTCAATTAAAACTGGAAACATCATGTGAAATCAAACTCCTCACACATCATCACTCCAGAAAGACTAAAATTTTTCATCCCATAATATGCCGCACACAATCATAAAAATAAAAACAAAAATATACAGAAATACAAATATAAAACAACAAAAAGAAACCCACACTCAAGAGCCCACACAATCTTTTCCACACGTCATTCATCCTGAAAGCCCAAGTACTCAAACTCCTGTCGTAATAACAACCACGCTCCGATCGACTGCCTAAATGGTTTTCCTCCCTTTACCTTTATTGAATTCGGCACGCCATTGTATGTCATGGGAGCTAAATAAGCATATTGCCTTTGGGTAAAAGAGGTTTTCGCTCTAGGGACGGTGAACATTTCATTAATTGCCATGCGTGTCATGTGTCTCTGCTGAGTCTGCATCTTCCCTTCCTCTCGATGGTAGTGCCAGAGAATGGATTTGAGATGCAAATTGGCTAAGTTCAGGACCCGATACTCTCTAAAAAGCCCCGCCGTGGGATACCGTGCAGAAAGTTTATTAATTTTAGGGAAACCTGCAATATGTGTTTTTGGATTAAGGTGCATCCCCCCCCCCCCCCCCCCGTAAGAAAGTGCCGAAAGTTTATACTTTTAAGAATATTTTCACTGAGCACATTTCGAATCAAACGAAATATGTATCATAGTTTGCAGATCCTTTATCTTTTTTTTTTAACAGTCAAAATAAGAAAAAAAGCGAAGATATTTATAAATGATTACCTCAAATATAATAAATAAGATCTCGGAGTAGATGTCTGATGTAAGACACGCCGGCTTATCGTGTTAGGGTGAAGTTGTTGCACAAGTGACACAACTAATCATATCATCCCCCCCTTTCTGCCGGCCACTTGAGTTATTTTTTGGACGTGCCTCCACGCGGCTTAACCATCCATGCTCTGGAAAACTTGGATGAAACACATCTACGAAGATTATAAATCACTTTTAACATGTACCATAAAAAAACAAATAGGTCAAACATGAAGCACGTCTCAAATGAATAATATTTCTCCAGAATTCGTCATGTCATCTTGCCGAGCACCTTTATTGTTGTGGAACTTTTCCCGTTTTATTATCTCCGCTTCGTCTATCCCTCTTGGTGTTATATTGAAAACAATTTTCATGTTTTTCTTCTCAAAAGACTTGTAATTACAACGTCCAGTGGGAGAATGAAATAAAAAGTTCTTGATTAAGTGTTTTTGGGTATGTATTCTTTTATTTTTCTGGAATTTCTGGGTATACTTTTGAAAGATTTTTTTTCATTGTTAGTTTTTTTCTTTTTCTTTACTTCTTTATCGTTAGTTCCTGAGATCTGAACTGCTTGTGAGACTTGAAATCACGATAAAGATATACAATTAAGAAGAGACCTTTTGAACATTTCAATCTTGTTTCGACAAAACTCAATATCGTTTTAATTCCAATCTATCATTTTTTTTAAATAATATCCATTTTTTTTGTATTATTTTAAATATCCGTAAGAAACGTTTTGGATAGTGTTTTTTTTTAAATAATTAAAGTGGTAGTGATTGAAAGAAAATCTGGCAAGATATAATTACGCATTTAAAAGTGTTATTTATTTATTATTTATACTTAAGACATCAACCTTTCCCTTCTTGTGCTAAAAAAATCCGCGGGGTCCGGTGCTGTGTATTCAATACACATCAATACACATGTAACAATGAGGGATTTAAAATCGGAAAAATAAGAATATTCGTAGCCAATCGCTTAAACCAATAAAATTGTAAGTCAAAAGTGATAATAATTGAAATTTAATTGCTGAAAACATGCAAAAACCATCGGCTGACGTTCACAAAACGGGTGAAGTGGCCACCTCAAATGGATGCCCGCGATCTAATGAAGTGAGAGAAGCGAGCGAACTGAGATTCTATTCTTGCGTTCCCATATACCGAAGTAGAGTGAGAGTGAGAAGTGAATAGCGTCGCTTCCTCACCCATAGCGGTTTTTTTTAAATAAGTATACCTACGTCACACACTGGCACACGTTTGATTGTATTGGTGAATTTATTCCCGATTTTCACAAAATATATCTAATGTGGCCGATACGTGCTAGTTATAATTATTATTATTTTCATTCAACGCGTAAATGTATTACGGAGGAATACCTAAAATCTGAACCCAGTATTTATTGTATTATATTTATAGAGATATTAAAATGTTTAGAAGCAATGTGTACTAGTTACACATCACAGGGAAGGAAGGGTTAAAGAGAGTAAACTCTCCAAAGGCCACTATATAAAGGAGGAAATACTGGACTGTTCAAGTCTCCAAAGTGGGTTAATGGAACTTGGAAATCTCCAAGCCACAGAATTTAAAATAAGATAGCGAAGAAATCTCTTCGCTATCTTATTTTAAATTCTGTGGCTATGGAGTCATTATGATGATGATTATAACACCTTAAAATCTTCTACTTCATCGCGTACTCAATTTTGGGTGTCGTAGTCGTCTGCTATGTCTCGAACTAGGCACATCATATATTTCTACCACTCCCAATCCTGGTCCATGTAGAATATCTGATGTGGCCGATAAGTGATGATTATTATTAATATTATTTTTTTCATTAAATGCGTAAATGTTGTACGGAAGAATACCTAAAATCTGAACCCAGTATTTATTATATTTATAGAGATATTAAAGATTTTAGAAGCAATGTGTACTAGTTACACATCACATGGAAGAAAGGGTTAACAATGTTAAGGTTTAAAGACAAACACTTGTTATTTCACTTTATACAACGAGTCAATCGAGAATGAGTTTTTTTTTAGGTATAGTGATTAGATGAAAACCTTGCAGCCAGTAGGGTTATATCGTTAAATAAAGTGGAATAAACAGTGTTTTTCTTAATAAATTACAGGCGTTATTTATTTCTGTTTAGGCTATAAGTTAAATTAAAAACTATTCAGGTATACTTAGAATTTTACACAAAAAAGGTTTAACCTGTTAAGGAAATCATTTTAAAGATCATTCTAAAATTCATAGTTATATTTTTTATAATTTAAAAAATAAAAATTAGAAATATTTAAAGGGTTCAAATCTCACAACTGATACCATAGCTCAAATTAATTTTCATTAAATTATCCAAGTTAATTTGAAATACTGTATTAGATGAATAAGTGCATAGTTTATTAAATCTTCAGAACCCTGGTTTATATAGTTAACTGTAGAATTCTAAAACTGAAATATAAAACATTATTTTGCAAAACCAAATTAAAGGCTTGAACATATCATAGTATAAATAGGCCAAAACCCATACGATGGTTGTCGTCAAAGAAAGAGTACGAGAATTGAATTTTGAATACAAGAGAGCGAGAGAGGGATACTTGGATTCTCTCTGAAAGTAACTTGAAATTTGAATTTCAGTGGGTCCGTGATACTAAACGAATTTTAAATACCTAGCTTACAATTTTTGAACCAGTGTTAAAGAGGACGATGTATAAATGATATATAATATATAAACAAATTTAACATTTTTGAATATGTATTTTCATAAATGTAGAATTTGTTTTAATTCCGCGAATATTTCACGGGTTGCAACTAGTAAATTGTATTAATGAATTTATTCCCGATGTTCACAAAATATCTCCGATGTGGCCGATAAGTGCTAATATTATTATTATTATTTTCATTCAATGCGTAAATGTATTACGGAGGAATACCTAAAATCTGAACCCAGTATTTATTGTATTTATAGAGATTTTAAAAATTTTCTTACTATTTTCAGACGATATCGTATTAATAAGTGAAAAACATGAAGACCTGCAAAATAGTCTGGAAAGGTGGAGAAGAATCTTAGAGGACAATGGATCGAGACTGAGCAGAAAGAAAACAGTTTATCTGTACCTACCATTCGAGAACACAAATGCCGTCACTCCCGTAATGCAAATGGATGGAAAAACATTACCAAATTGTGACTCCCTTAAGTATCTTGGGTTACTCATCCAAAGCCATGGAGGATGTGCAGCAGATGTAACACATAGAATTAGTGTGGGATGGATGAAGTTTAGATCAATGACGGGAGTTCTACTCGTATGTGATCCGAAAATGCCAGTAAAGTTAAAAGGAAATGTATGCCAAACGATTGTCAGACCCGCACTCCTCTATGACTCAAAATGCTGGACGATGTATAACTCTAACTCCAGGCAACTATTATAGAAACTCCTGAAATGCGCATGCTAAGATGGTCAGCTGGTGCGTCCCTAAGAGACAAATAAAAAGTTCAAGCATTCGTGGAAGCCTAGGTATTACAGACATCAACAGTAAGATGGAGGAGAGGCGATTGAGATGGTGTGGACACGTTGGACGCAGAGCACCCGATCACATTGTGACCCAGGCAATCTTCATGGATCTTCTTCGAATAACAACCAGAGGAAGACCAAATAATTCGTGGGTGGCGCAAAAAGTTAACCTGACGCAGAGGCACGGCCTGGGGGACGTAGTCCGGGACAGAAGAGCATACAACCTGAGGACGAGGAAAGCTGATCCCAACAGTCTTCGCAGACAGTGAGTTGGGATGAAACCAGGGAGAAGAAGAAAATATTAAAGTTTTTAGAAGCAATGTGTACTAGTTACACATCACAGGGAAGGAAGGGTTAACATCAGTTCCTTATATACTGCGTCACTTTATGAACGCATCTGACACGTCATAGTTTATATCAAAATATGACATATTGAGAAATCATTTGAAAGTTGATTGTTATCAGTTTTCCAACACTTCGGAGGAAGCATTTTGCATGCGATAGTGCCAGTTACCCTTAAACCTCGATCAAGATAGTCACGCCTATTGGTTGGGTGTACCTTAACAAAGTGGTTTATACCCTTAGTCTCAGATGATATCAGGATAATTATTTAAAACACGCTGTTGTAATGACCCAACGCAAAAGATTCTAGGTTAGTTAATTTTATAAAATAATTGTTTTATTATAAAAATAAGATCCTAATTGAGATATTATTTTTTATTGTTCTATTTCTTGATTTTCAAATGTTGTAAAAAATATTTATTACGCGTATAGAGTGTTCTTCTTAATTCCTTTTAAATAATGGTAATCAAATCTTGTTCTTCTTCTCCCTGGCTCCATCCCAACTCACTGTCTGCGAAGACTGTTGGGGACAGCTCTCCTCATCCTCAGGTTGTATGCTCTTCGGTCCCGGACCACGTCCCCCAGGTTGTGGCTCTGCATCAGGTTGTCTTTTTGCACCACCCATGAATTCTTTGGTCTTCCTCTGGTTGTTTTTCGAGAAAGATCCGTGGAGATTGCCTGGTTCACAATGTGATCGGGTGCTCTGCGTCCAACGTGCCCACACCATCTCAATCGCCTCTCCTCCATCTTACTGTTGATGTTTGTAACACCTAGGCTTTCACGAATGCGTGAGCTTTTTATTTTATCTCTTAGGGACACACCAGCTGACCATCTTAGCATGCGCATTCAGCAGTTTCTAGTTGCCTGGAGCAAGAGTTATACATCGTCCAGCATTCGGAACCATAGATGAGTGCGGGTCTGACAATCGTTTGGTATAATTTTCCTTTTAACTTTACTGGCATTTTCGGATCACATAGAACTCCCGTGATTGGTCTAAACTTCATCCATCCCACACTTATTTTATGTGTTACATCTGCTGCACATTCTCAATCGCTATAGATGAGTGACCCAAGATACTTAAAGGAGTCACAATTTGGTAATGTTTCTCCATCCATTTGCATTACTTCAATCAAATTTTATCTTGTTGATACAAGAAATAGAACTCAATACTGATATTTGATATCCAAGTATATTCTGCAACTCCTGATCACGTGCTCAAATCATCCATTTTATCTTGCTTTCAAACTATTGCACTTGATATTGTACCTTAACAGTTTTAGTCCGTGATTTGGCACGACATATTACTGCTTTTTCAGCTACATACAAGTATGTGACTCATGCATTGTTACATATGTGACTCATGCATGGCTACATATGTGACTCATGCATGGCTACATATGCGACGCATGCATTGCTACATATGTGACTGTTATTTCAGCTATATATGTGACTAATATTTGGCAACATATGTGACTTATATTTGGCTACATATGTGACTAATGATTTGGTTACTTATGTTACTACAAGTACCCGACGGTGAGTAATACACATCGGACTTAAGAAAGAGACTGTCGGTCATAAGTGGTTAACTTCGGCTTTGTAGAGCGTCCTCTCTCTCATTCATACACGTGTTCCGTCGCGATTTCTCTCTGATTTGCTCTTTCTAGATACCGTACTGTTAGCGCATCGTGTGACAGACTCGACGCTCTAAAAAAGTTATCCAATTATGGCCGACAGTCTCTTTCTTAATCCTGATGTGTATTACTTACCGTTGGGTACTGTAATATTGTAAAGAGACCAAATGATAAGGAATCCCAACTGATTCTGAATATTCTACATTCAGTAGATTTTTGATTTGTTTTCTCTATATTATTCCTAGAATGTGGATTTTCAGCTATATCTCCATCTCTTGATGTGTCGACCTGGTGATCGAATTGTTATGGGGTAGTAGCAGTTATAATAATAGGTCTGTGGCGGTCGCCCACTCGAATACTGTGAGAATTCATACATACGGTCAATGACCGATGAAATGACCTTCGCATTCTTCGATAAATCTAAATAGACGAGTCCGAAGTTCACACGCCGACCATTCAACCTATAGCCGAGCGGACCGCATTCCATACTAGAGAGAGAACGCACCACGCTTGTCTCACTAGTTCCGTATTTGAATGATACCTACATACAATAATTAATCGTTTTGCATTCACAGAAACGAGACGTAGGCATATCGCGAGCGCATTCTCGCGCACATTCTAAAAAGATATAAATACCTACGTTACTAATAAAATTGGACTCTCTTTCTGCATTGCGATCTAACGTGTTTTATTATTTATCAACAAATCATCCTCATCATCTCTTCCTTTTAAGGACTAGCTCCTAAAGGTCAATTTATATAGTGCTCTTTAGAGAGCAGACTCTCCTCGAGGTTACTTTGAAAAAATAAACAGAAAATTCTGGTCTCATCAATTCTTTGAACGTAATCCCAACAATAAAGTTTCCTGTATCATCTCCATCCTACGATATCATAGGTTTTACACATTTTTCTTTTTTCTGTATTTCTTAATCAGTTTCTGAACCTTTTTCTAGGTATCATATACGTCGCCAGACTTTCATATATAACGTTGAAAGGATCGCTTTCGTTCATGTGGTCTTAAGAATTGATTCCAAAAATTATAATAAATACTTGATGCTTTGAAGTTTTCTTTTATAAGTCTTTAATGAAAGTCCGTGTAAAATTGACTAATATTTTTAATGCCGTGGCTTTTTAAAGGTCACATAATAATACCATTAAGTATTTGTTAAAAAATCAAGTGCTGAAATTATTTTCTTGGCGTGAAATTCTGAATTAAAGGCGCCGTTACAAACGATTCCTTAATTAAAAATTCCCTTGTTTGTAACATTTCACGAGTTTTGCATACCGAAATTTTAATGAGCTTAAATTTATAAACTTAGGCAAATTCTAATGAGAATATTTCAAGGCAAAATTAAAAAGAAACTGAAAACTTGTAACATACAATTATAGTTCACATACATTTTATTTTCAGCATGTTTTGATATTCAGTTTATTGAAGCCACAAATGAATTTTCACAAAAATGTGTAATTTGCTTACAACTTCACCTAGATTTCACACAATTGACAATAAAAGTGATTCGTAAAGTATTAACCTTTCGTTTCAGACATATAAACCGTTATGTTTTACCTAAGATTTTGCGTAGCATTTATACAACTTTTAAAAAACAATTATATTTCAATACCTTCCGAATATTTTCAAAATTTACTACATCAGGTTTTTTTTATTGATTGTGTTAAAGAAAACAGATTTTTTCACAATAAATTACTTTATAATTCCAATAATTTGTAATTTATATTCCCTTACTAAATTTGTAATTTATTTTCCTTTGCTAAATTATCTGTGGTTTTATCTTCCCTTCCTTAATTATCTGTGATTTTCTTAAAAAATATGTTTTTCTAAACATATACAGATGTGTTAAAGTATCTAACCTAATGGCAGGCATCATTCTTAAATATACACAAAAAAATTGGCAATAAAATTGGGTTCGAATTCGTAGTAAGAGCGTCCTGGAGAAGAGTTTGCTATCTAAATGGTATTACATACGAGGCGTATCCAGAAAGTAAGTGTACTGAGGCTCTCACGACCGGATGGATTTTATTTTCGACATATTGGCTACACTTCCGTGTAGCCTGACCCTTCCCCTCCGCAACGAGACCGGTTCAAGGTCAGTACGTTTAGAAGTGTCGACGTGACAACACGTTTCGTAAAAAATGTAAATCCAATCTCCCGCCAAGTGCGAAATACGCGGCGTCATCCGTTATCTCGTTAAGAAGAGAAAACCTCCGGTTGAGGTTTATAATGAGGGGAAAACTGCATATGGTGATAAAGCTATGAATCGTATGAGTGTGTACAAGTAGTGTCGCGAGTTTCAAAACGGTCGTACGTCTGTGCATGATGATCAGAGGAGCGGAAGACCTTCAATTGTGACTGACGAAATTGACGAAATTGTTTTGGGACTGTCAAAGCATAATTTTAATTGAATATATGCCTCAAGGGGAGACCATCAACTCTGCAAGATACTGTGAGACCCTAAAAAAATTGCGGAGGGTGATTCAGAACAAGAGGAGAGGCATGCTGACAAAGGAAGTCTGCCTGCTGCACGACAATGCCAGACCACACACGAAGGAACTGCTCGCCTCGTTTAAATGGGATGTCCTGAACCATCCCGCGCATTCCCCTGACCTAGCACCTTCAGATTACTATCTCTTTACCTCCCTGAAGCTGCACATGGGTGGAAAAAGGTTTTCATCCACGAGGAGGTAAAGGAGGAGGTGGAGAAGTGGACGGAGGGGTTGGCGGGAAACTACTTCGAGGAAGGCATCAAAAAGTTGATACCCCGCTTCACCACCTGCATTGAGAGGAATGACGACTATGTCGAAAAATAGCTTATATATGTACTACGGTAGCCACGTAATTTTTTTGTTTAAATAAAAAAAATTGTAACCTACAAAAATTCAGTACACTTACTTTCTGGACTTACCTAGTATATTGTATTATAGTTATTATTTTTTATTACATAAGTCACCACAACACGTGTTTCTACTTCCTACTTCAAGGTTCTCTGCAGGTGAAATGATGCTGGTTTGTTACGGGAACAATAGGTCAGACTAATGTCATGTTTCATTGGAAATATATGTGCTCTATTGACTTGAAATAATTGTTTTCAAAAGGGGGAATTCCATCTCACTTTAAAATTGGTAAATATTCTTTTATGGAGCTCCACAAGTTTGAAGCCGAAATCTTTGATATATACAAAAAAAATGATTTATAATAAGATTGAGTTTATTAATGTATGGTAGTCACTACAAATATATATTTATTGATTTTGTAGTTACCTTAAACAATGAGGAAGTTATAGATAGCGAGATGTGCCTTCATTAACCTGTTCACCGCGTTAAAAATCAAATTCCACGAATCCTGTGCGCGGCACAATTTCAGCGTTTTTTAATTTCTAAGTTTAAACACATATTTTGTTTAGAACTACTGATATTTGATTACAACACCAAGTAAACATGACACTTAAGTAATTTTCTGATAATAAATAATAGTCATTACTCTTAAGGAGACTCATTAAATAAAGGAGATAAACTAAACATTACGTAAAATAAACAAAGGAATGCTACGATCAAATCAATGCTTCATGACACTCACCCAATCAAATGCATATAGCACTAGTAATGTTTATTTACGTAAGAGAGACTTAGTAATGTTTATTTACGTAAGAGAGACTCATCGCAGGACTCGATCCGCGCGACAGGTCGTTAATGCTGGAAATATTGAGAAACCAAAAAAAATCGGCGCTCTGTTTATTCAACAATATCTCATAAACTAATATATTATTTGACAAGGTTTTCAGATACGTCGCTAGAATAAAGATTATTTTAAATTTTAGTTTAATTTTTATTCCGGTTTTGTGTCATTTTTTTTAAGTATTTGTGATTTGAAACTTGGATTGTCGTCAGATCACAGGCGTTTGTGCTTCCCGCGGGGAACACGTTAAACTGAAGCCCCTTTTTTCAAACAAAAACCTGAGCCTGGGGTTGAATTTTTAAACTCTCCTCTAAGGAATGAAAGCGTGGACATTGAACCAAGAAACATCACGTAGGGTCGAGTTGTTGTATGATGTCGATCTTTACAGATAATGTTACAAATTTTAAAAGACTTGCTCATATATATATATAAAGACCAGGAATTGCATAAAACTGTGAAGGTTTGATAGATACAGTTGCCATATAATGAGAGCCACTAGATATAAAGCAACAGATTATCCAGGGAAAAATAAATGGTAAACGAGTCAGAGAACACACACTATTTCTTGAATTAAAAACTTGCGAGAAAGGTTTTGACGTAGTTCTACTGACGCTGCAGTGATTAAGAAAAGGGTTACCATGATGGTGGGCAACCTTCGATACAAGACGGTACTATGAAAAGAAGGAGATATATTTCTTGGATTTTTATTTGATTGTGTTTTAAACTCGATTCCCAAGTGATGAGCAACTAAATTTAATTAAACACCATTAAGGTAAATTTCCCGAATTGGGTAAATTGCCTTCGAATATTAAGAACAACCCTTAAAAATAAAGGAAATGTGTCAAGTTGTTCTTTGGAAATTTATTTGACGTCTTTAATGGATAATTAGTCAAACACTAACCAGACGTTTAACTTAAAATGTATTGAGTATCAACATAAATTGTGTCCGTTTTTTTTTTCAATTTCAAAATGAGCACCAAAAGAAAAACAAAATGGTAAAGATTATACGTCATTCGAAAGAAAATTTTTTGATCTACAAGATATTGTATTTGCTTTTACGTTATTTTATTTGATCACAAGCATTCAAAATAGAATGTCAAGTAGACGAAAGTGAGCAATTTCGACGCCTCCTTCTGTTCGCGTTCATCGAGGGAATAAAGCTGCATAATATGGTTTGAAGGGGATCTTCATGAATAATATGGTTTAAGCGGTTCTCATCGAAGTCCACTGGTCACTTCACAACACACTTCACAAATATCACGAGCAGCTTTATTCCCTCGATTGAACGCGAACAGAAGAAGGTGTCGAAAATGCTCACTTTCGTCTACTTGACATTCCATTTTGAAGGCTTGTAATCAAATAAAATAGTATATGTAACGTAAAAGTAAATACAATATCTTGTAGAGCAAAATATTTTTTTTCGAATGACGCATAACCTTTACCATTTTGTTTTACTTTTGGTACTCATTTTTTAATTTGGAAAAATACGGATACAACTTATGTTAACACCTTATATACCCAATATAAGTATTCGCAATGCGGCAGGCTGACGAATTTCATTGAAAAGAGAAAATATTTCTCAAACATAAATATCACATTAACGAAATAATAAATCCGTTGTTTTTATCTAAGAAGAGCTCAATTTGAGTTTTGCTTTTGAAATATCATTATCTACATGATCAGAAGAATTATATTGAAAAATAACTCGGTTGAAAAATACTATGTTTCGTTTACTATATTAACCTTTCCCTTCCTGTGCTAAAAAAATCCGCGCGTTCCGGTGCTGTGTATTCAATACACATCAATACACATGTAAATATGAGCGATTCAAAATAGGAAAAATAAGAATATTCATAGCCAATCGCTTAAATCAATAAAATTTGATGTCGAAAGAAATTATAATTGAAATTTAATTGCTGAAAACATGAAAAAACATAGGCCGACGTTCACGAAATGGGCGAAGAGACCACTTCAAATGGATGTCCGTGAGATACTGAAGTGAGAGAAGCGAGCAAACTGAGATTCTATTTCTTGCGTTCCCATATACCGAAGTAGAGTGAGAGTGAAACGTGAATAGCGTCGCTTCCTCACCCATAGCGGTTTTTTTAGAATGAATATACCTACGTCACACACTGACACACGTTTGATTGTATTGGTGAATTTATTCCCGATTTTCACAAAATATCTGTGATGTCGCCGATAAGTGCTAATTATTGTATTATAAATATATTTTTTTTCATTCAATGCGTAAATGTATTACGGAGGAATACCTAGAATCTGAACCCAATATTTATTATATTTATAGAGATATTAAAGTTTTTAGAAGCAATGTGTACTAGTAACACGTCACAGGGAAGGAAGGGTGAAAGTGATCAGATATACTTATTCATCACATTAGAATATTTAACTAGAAAATAACTTTTGTATTGCACTAATCACCATAATCTTAACTACACGTGTTTCTACGTCTTGTTCCAAGGCCATTCCACCTTAAGAGTGCTTTGGGATGGGAGATAGAAGCACGTGTAGCGACGATTGATTTCATTAGTGTAATTAAAAGTGATTTATTGTAAAATATTCTAATTATAATAGTAAGCAATTCAATAAACTAAAATAATATTATTTTGAAATGCGTAAAGGTGCAGTGCTGTCGGTTTTTTTTTAAGTTTTGCACTTTACATATATGGTATATAAAAAAAAATTAACTACCCTTATCATGTAAAATAATCTTTATACTTTCGACATCATGCGTTTAATAAACAACAAAAAAATATTTATTATCCAAATATTATTAAAATGATAATTAATATTATTAGCGTCGTTTAGACACCAAACTCTCCTCAAGGGTGCTTTATACATATAATAACACCGTGTCCCTTGTGGGGTTGAACGGATCAAAGAGATCTCCAAACTTTTCTGTGCAAGGACACAGCTTAGCTTCTTCTACGTTCATACATATTGTCAGTTAACTCTTCTTTAATTCATACTTTCTCAGTTTACATTCTTTTAAAACCTAGTTCAAACTTTTTGAATACTAAATATAATTGTATTTGAATGAACATGTTTTGTTGTAATAATTGTGGAATTCCATTAACTAAAAAAGTTTTTAATATAAATCCACTGAAATAATCAAAGTCCAAAAAAGGTTTTGCGAAATCTCCAACAATACAGCCCCTTTATAGGTCAAAAGGGAGCCTAACAAGTGAAAGTTTTTGATTGCTCTATTCACAACTTGTTCGTAATTATCGAATGACTTCCCGTCTAAACACTGTATTAAGGAAGTTAGGCATGTGTTGTATGTAAGGCTTTATTAGTTAGCTTATGAAGCCGGCTTCGGTGGGGTGCGATTTTCACCTTGTCTTCGATGCGTATATACAACCCTTAAACAACGTCTATATTTATATTGTTGAGCTATTGGTGACATTTCTATCTACAGGTTGCTTGCAGCACCAGCCTACATCCCTTAACATACTTTTGCAGAATGGTTCTTATTGGAAGAGATGATGATGATGATGTGTTGATAAATAATAAAACACGTTAGATCGCAATGCGGAAAGAGAGTCTAATTTTATTAGTAACGTAGGTATTTATATCTTTTTAAAATGTGTGCGAGAATGCGCTCGCGATATGCCTACGTCTCGTTTCTGTGAATGCAAAACGATTAATTGTTGTATGTAGGTATCATTCAAATACGGAACTAGCGAGACAAGCGTGGTGCGTTCTCTCTCTAGTATGGAATGCGGTCGGCTATGGGTTGAATGGCCGGTGGGTGAACTTCGGACTTGAATGGCCGGCGTGTGAACTTGGGACTTGTTTATTTAGATTTATCGAGGAATCCGAAGGTCATTTCATCGGTCATTGACCGTATGTATGAACGCCGAGTGGGCGACCGCCACAATACTTTCAAATAATACTTGATTGAATCGAGCATGTGTTCTTTACAGATCTTCTCATTTTAAACACGGTAATTTAGTTTAAACAAAAATGTAAATCAATTTGCTTCCTTGGCTAGGCTAGAAGTATAATGCATTACGAGAATCAGAAAATAAGATAATCTTTTGTTTATGCTTCAGAAAAAAATCTTTTTGTACACGTGTATGTCTCTTATTTACTTATTCAATACACATACAAGTGTATATTATATATTTAAAAGTCAATTTAACTTTAATGCACTAAATCTGTGATCTTTTACCGTTTTCGCTTAGCAAGCACCTTCAGAATGATAAACTATTGAAGCTGCTCGTTCTGCGGGCGTTAGAAAGCATATGTCATTTTTTTTAAATTAAGTTCCACAGTATAAACATTTGCCAAAAGCTATGCCTATATACAAATTTATACCTTTAGAACTAATATAAATTATAACTATAAGCTAATTTTATTGTAATTTATTTTTATCAAACGCTGTTTATTCCACTTTTTTGTGACGGTATAACTCTACCGGTGTTAAGGCTTTCACCTCATCTTCAGGGGAGCGCAAACAAGACTAAGTTCGAACAGCATTAAGTCTTGTTTGCGCTCCCCTGAAGATGAAGTGAAAGCCTTGAAACCGGTAGGGTTATACCGTCACAAAAAAGTGGAATAAACAGTGTTTGATTAAAATAAATTACAATGTCTTTAAACCTCCACAACGTTAATGCCTTAACTATAAACAACATAGCTAACTTTATTTTAATTTCCTACGTGTCATTTATATTTTTAAGAATATTAATATTAAATTTCTTAGAAATATTAAATTTCTTAGAAATAGTTAACTTCTACATACAAACGTATAACTAGATAACAATTGTTACAACGAATAATTTAATACGTACATGTTCACTCCTTCAGGCTTCTTGCATTTCATCACATTTACTCAGGCCTTGGTTCTCACTTCAGGCAACAGATGATGCTTCGAAGACTAGTGCTTATAAACACTCATCAACCTATTTAAGTGACCATTGAGTATAAACCTGTGAATATATTTTCTTTGTTATTGAAAATTCTAATGTATTCATTGGGCTAAGCTTGTTTTGTAATTAAAAAATTATAGATCTCAAGCATGTGTAAGCATTGTTACCAGACAAACTTTTTAACTAGACTATGACCTTTTTCTATGTCTATAATGAACCATCATTATCATGACGAAAATGCGCCTTGTTACGTCTCTCGTCTTCGCATTATTTATGGTACAGCGCGGAGACTTGGATTCTGGGAGCAAGTGATAGACGTAGAATAGATGCGTTTGAAATATTATGATGCAGAAGGATGTTTCAAATTCAATGGCCAGCAAGACAAAATAACGTCTTTATTGTTGAAGAACTAAAACTCACTTAAAGATTCTTGTCTTTAACGAGTCATTTGATTCTTTGGGTATATTGCTCGTAACCAAAGAGAAAGTTTGGAGAGGCTTTTGGTTACAGCAAACGGGGAAGGGGGACATACAAGTGAAAGAATCTCGATGATAGACGCAATGGGACTATCCTTGACAATAACTCTCTGAACCACTTATGAACCAATAATGCTTATGAAGTTTCACTAAGAATTGTCAGTCAAGAAGTTATCAATACTTTTTATAAAAAAAAACATTTGCATTAGTAATCGCATTTTGAAAAAATGCAAGAGTTAGACAACAAATTGTACAATAACAAAAATGGAATTTATTTATATAGAGATTAAGATGACATAAACGTACAACTCGAAACTGTGTCCAACCCCAGCCTTCTCAATAAGAACGTGGTTTACACAAGTACATAGCACGAACAATTTCAATTCCAAACATTTACCAAGAGTTTGTCGCTTAGCGCAGAATGCTCCATGGCCCATAAATCTCGCATATTGTGCGGGGCATAATCATTCATATGAGGCTGGGTGCCAGTTAACCCTCACTCGGGTATAATTGTGCACAGAGCATACATCATGTTTCCAGTTTTCATTTTTTCTCTGCCTTTTTAATGTCAGCATCAGCACACCCCTTGTTCAATGGGTATGACTTATTGAAAAAATATATAATTATGGTGTTTTCTTCAATCCATATAAAATAAAATTATTTTATATATATACAGCATCACACCTATTCATGTTGCGATAGGTAGAAAGGACAGGCGTCTGTCTTACCAACTTGGCCACAGAGGCTGGAAACTTATATATGAGAACAAATGTTTTCAATATGGAATAAACGTGAAAAATTCAACGAGATCAGGATTAACTGATTCCCATTTAGAAGTCATATAAATCAGTGCTCCGCAACCGGTGTGCCGTGGCACACTGGTGTGCCGTGAGTCGGATACAGGTGTGCCGCGGTCAAATTCAATGTATTTGACATTTTACAGTTTTTCATTATGTATTTAATACACAATGACAAATTCTTTTTCATAATTTTGTCTATTTTTCAAAATGTAGTATAGAATAATTATTATAACTAAATAATTTTTCAATGGTCCCCCAGCGCCTGGTGCCAACTGTTGAAAACTGCGTAGTGTGCTTTGTACACACCATGGCCGCACTAAATTAGTCATAGACAAAGAAAAATGACCCTTATGCGCGTCAAAAATCGAGCCGAATATAAAACTTTTGTATTCATTGAAACAAGCGCAGGTATTACATTAATTAATTATTATTTTATAATAATTATTAAGATTGCGTAAAAATAAATATGTTATAGTTTTATGTATGTATACTTTTCAAATAAAAAATCAAAATTTATTGTAAAATTTGTGTATCAATTCAATACCTATATATTTTAGCTTTTGGTGTGCCGCGTAATTCTAGGAAGAATTTTGGTGTGTCGTAGGTGAGAAAAGGTTGCGGAGCACTGATATAAATTATATATTTGTTGTATTTTTTTATTTATCTTCTGGCTCGCAGCAGCCTCTATCAGAAAAAAATATGGCCCACTTAGGTAAAAGTTTAACATGGACTTGACCCATAGCTTCAGAAGTATTATTCGTAGATAATACATACTTTTAATACCATACATACAGGATAGTTATAAACCTATACTAAACAATACGTTAAGATGAACCAAAAAGTCTCAAAAACAAGTCGAAAATCTTGGCGATGGACGGAGATAAAATTTCTGCAAGTAGGGAAGTAGCTTTATTTGATTGATTATATTTTTATCTTAAAACGTTAAGTAAGTTAAATAATAATATTAAAAATCGTTTTATAACAACCATTAAAGTTGACATATAAAAAAAATAACGAATACCACAGGCATATTTTTTTTATAATGTATATATTGTTGCCATATACGTTCTATCAAAAACACAGGGACACCACACATATTCCGGTCCAGAGTTTGGTACTTCTTATCCTTCGCACCTGAAGAACACAGGGACACCACACATATTCCGGTCCAGAGTTTGGTACTTCTTATCCTTCGCACCTGAAGAACACAGGGACACCACACATATTCCGGTCCAGAGTTTGGTACTTCTTATCCTTCGCACCTGAAGAACACAGGGACACCACACATATTCCAGTCCAGAGTTTGGTACTTCTTATCCTTCGCACCTGAAGAACACAGGGACACCACACATATTCCAGTCCAGAGTTTGGTACTTCTTATCCTTCGCACCTGAAGAACACAGGGACACCACACATATTCCGGTCCAGAGTTTAGTACTTCTTATCCTTCGCATCTGAAGAACACAGGGACACCACACATATTCCGGTCCAGAGTTTGGTACTTCTTATCCTTCGTACCTGAAAAATATATAGGTCATATTATACTTACTGCACCTTTCTATGGTAAGATATATTTATTTATTTATTTACACACATGATAAGAAATATACATTGTTTGCGAAAAAACAACAGGTTATTTAATTTGGACATACAATTTTAAAGGATCTAGGTTTGTTGCCTTTCATTTGTCGTGTCCCCAGTAAACTAGGCTTTTCCCTGTATCTCACTGAGGATATTTAGCATAAAAAAATATATCGATACTTCTTTACGATTTTCTATTACACAAAAACAAAACCCCGTTGCACATTCTCATCAACCTGACAAACAGTGACATTCAATTACAACTGGAAACATCATGCCAAATCAAACTCCTCACACGTCATCACTCTAGAAAGACCAAAAATGTTCATCCCGTAATATACCGCACACAATCATTAAAATAAAAACAAAAATATACAGAAATACAAATATAAAAACAACAAAAAGAAACCCACATTCAAGAGCCCATACAAACCTTTTCCACACGTCATTCATTCTGAAAGCCCAAGTACTCAAACTCCTGTCGCAATAACAACCACGCTCCGATCGACTGCCTAAATGGTTTTCCTCCCTTTACCTTTAATAATATATTCGTATTTCATTTAATTCAACAGCAAGTCAGGTTGATGGAAGACGTTGTTACATAGTAAAAGAACACAATGATTTTAATAGAACATGCTTTACTACGTAAGTGAAAATTATAAAAGCTAAAATAAACTATCCACAAAGCTCTGGAGAAGGTTAACCCCGTAAATACATCCGTCAGGATCGAGTTATTCAGTTTCCGGGCCACAAGCATGACTCAGAAGCACTTTGCCTTAAGATCATAATGTATTGGGTTCTCGCACCACTGGCAGGAGTGATTGCCTCGTATATTTCAATATTATATGGCTTTTCTTATAACTACGAGTACATCCAAAATGCATTTCTAACAATAAATCAATATACATTTTGAATATATCTTACAGAACAAAACAGATACGTTCTTCTTTAATGTCTAAAAAAGCAACGGTTTCGCAATTTGCACTATAAAATATTCTAACGTAAATGATATATTTTTATGTTTTTATAAAAATGTTGTGGGTTAGATTTCTTTTGCATAAAAGCAACTTAATTCTGCAAATTGGCATAGGTCATCGTTTTTTAACCTGTGAGTCGCGAACTCCCGGGGTCACGGTGTTATATCAAGAGGCTCACTATAATTTACGTTTACAAAAGGAAAACAACACATTTATTAAAAAAAATCACACTTCAAAGTCTAAGTCATTAATATACATTGTTTACTCCAACGGGTATATTCGTATATATTTGTGGCGTTATGGCACAAGCTGATATTTCCGTTTTTTGTCATATTGGGTTTATTCTCCCAATTTATAGAAAATGTTTCTCAGCATGTTGTGGCAAAACTTGGCGTGTCAGTCATTATCCAAACAAAAGATATATTGTTTGGAAAAACTTAAAAAATACACTTTTCAACTGATTTTTAACAACTTATCAATGTTATTATTTCTTCTCCTGCAAACTAAAATAAAACTGACATATCAGCTTGTGCCATAACGCCACAGACACATTTTATTATACAACTTGTGATAGTGTGTAGTAGTTCAAACTATTGAGCTGGCCTGTAAGTGATATAAAACAGTAGATATACTAACCTCACAAGGCTTATCGTCTTTGTGTAAGTACAAAATTTGTGCAAATGCATCAACCACGTGCAAATTCATCAACAAGACGTTTAGTTTTTGCAACGGAGTCGCTAAGATTTTTTTTTTGTCTTTTGAGGGGTCGCAAGGCTGAAAAGGTTGAGAAACAATAGCATGGACGAATGTGATTCAGGCTACAGCTAATTGGCAAGTTAGGTTCACGAGACAGCCCCTGATTAAAAGCGACACAAGATCACGTAGACTGGCGTGGGCTGGACCCGTTCTCTGACCTTCTCAAGACAAGACAGACAAAACTTGGAATATTTGAGATAAATTCACTAGATAAGACAACGGTCAATGAATATAATTTGTTTGGCATTGATTTTTATGTTTCGGAGTTGGAATAATAGTTAACCTTCAGTAAATTTCTGATGTTTTATGGGTGTGTCCGGCTATGATATGTTTGTTTTGATTTCATTTCGTATCGTTCATAGCTAAATTTATATGAATTTTTATATCCATTTCACATTGCTTTTTTTAACACAGTCCACGTGGAGGCCTCTGCATTGACCCACAACGGGGTTTTGAATATCTCCATTAAGAGTTTATAAGACTCGCAACATATGCTAGTTTATCTATGTGCTCTGGGTAAGACCTGATTGATAGGAATGATAGGGAAATATTTTATACTGTAAGCACGTCGTATAATTGAAAAATCAAGGTCCGGGCATGGAAATGAAAATGCATGAGTGAAAAATAGTTCCAAATACGAGTATATAAGAAGACTACCAAAGTGCATGCATACTATTATGCCATTTCCCTGTTGAGGTAGGGAAAGAAGACACAACGCCAATTTTTCTATCACGACTTTTTCTACTCACTTCACCTCCTCCACATTCAAATATATTCTGATACTGTTGCTTTTTTATCTTATTTCTGACCTTTCCTCCTTTTAAAATTTAATTAACGTTCTTTGTCCAATCATACTTTACTCAGTCCTCTAATACAACTTCCACTCACGTCTGTACAGAGTATTGGTTTTGTTAGTCTTACTTCAATCATTCATTCATTTACCGTGCCCAAACCATCTTAAAGTGATCGTCATTATTTAGAAATTATATTAATCTTTAGTTCTTAATTTATAAATATGAATATGAGTATAGCCTTTGGCAAATGTGTGTATCTTAGATAAAAAAAACTACGAGTATTTTTTCGGCACCTCTCAGTATTTTTGAGCAAGAAGAGGTTGGTTTTATTGTAGTTCATACCTACTATCAGGCATATACGTAACGATGTCCTTATTATTTATTTCTTTATTTTTTCACAACAGGCTTAGCCCAATTACTTTGAAAAATACTAGACAAAAAAGAAGAAAAAATACATAGAAAAAAATTTAAGCATTATATAAAATAAAAAATAATGCATATGCATACATACGAGTATATACACATAAACATATGATACACATATATTCACAGTCACTTAAGTATGTTGATGAGTGCTTTCTAACGCGTTCAATCTAAGAAGAAAATTTACTTTTGCTTTTGGTAATGTGATATGAAATATGTCAATATCCGAAGCAGTCCCGTTCAGAAGAGTTAAGGCCCTTCCAACAGGCATAGCGGCTGGAAGACCCGTTCTTGCGTATGTTATTGAGAACAGTTCTTGCCGGCGCAGTCTAGTGTAATTGTTAGGAACATTTAACGCTAATCTTTGTAGTAATGCTGGACAGCTCACAACTCCTCGAACGAGTTTGACAACGTATACCAGGAGACGCAGATCTCTTCTTACGCTCAAGGAGCTATACCCGAGCATGCCCAGCACAAACTGAGTAGGATAAAGCCATGAATAGACACCGAAATCTCTCATATTTTTTTGTACTTTCTCCACCATGAGCGAGTTCTGCGCCCCCACCGAGCTCCAAATGCAAGCATTGCTTTCTGGTTTACTACGGATCAATGAATTAAACAACGTTTTGAGCACCAATTGGTTTTCAAACGAGATTCCCATTACAAATCCTAGAGTTTTATAAGCTGAGTTGCACATAACTTTTATGTGAGGACCAAACGTGAGATTGCTGTGTAACAAGACACCCAGATCTTTAATATTATCAGTCCGGGGTATAGGTATATAATGCCCTTCTTATTTCTACGACACCCTTCTTATTTTAAAACAACCGTTCCAATATCGTCGCTAGCAAGATATCATCTGTAAATCGCCAATAACCGAATGTAAAAATGTATGTATAGCTCTCTTAAGGATATTCGATTGCGTAATAGCAGGTTACATGTTAGATAGAAAGGTTAGGAATAACGTATGAAAACAGGAAACAGAAGGAGCTGTGCGAGAAGATATATGGGTGTGGAGAAGACAAAGAAATTATGTCGAGACAGTAAAGGGTGCTTTGTTGAATTTTTTTAACAGGACAAATGAGTGATAGTATATAGGTAGGCTAAACATTATTAATTTACTAATTTTACTATATATAAAAACTACCTGCCTTGTAAAAAAAATACTGATTTTTCAGTAAGGTATTGAGGGATCTTAGTCCTTCTGATTTAATGATAGCAATCAGAAAATGATTATAAAATACGTTAAGTCGTTCCAAAATGTAAATTCGAAATAATAAGCCGTAAACTTTCTTTTGCTTCCTGAAATTTTTCAGGAAGCAAAAGAAATAAAAATAAAATAAATATTTGAATTGAAATTATGGAAATCGCACCGACTTAAGGTTTATTATGGACCAAAATGATATATGGTTTATTCCTCCTATGAATAAAACGGAGATTTTTATTATATTCAAAAGTAAATACATTACACTTTTTTATAAATAAAAGGTGTGATAAATGTTATATTCATATCGGAATAAAAAGAATCTTAATAACTTTACACGTTGTTTATTTTATAGCACTTTTTATTTTCTTCCTTTTTTTTATAATCCCATAAAAAGTAATAGGTAAGGACAAACATCAACTCGCATCACCAACAGTCAATAGTGAAAAGTTACTAAATAAGAAATGTAATTATACTCGCAACTAGAAATACTAATGACTATTTTTCAACTAAAAATATAAGGCAGAAGCAACATACAAAAATAAACGATATTATTACTTATCATCACAACAGAGCTGTAACGATAGGAAACAAAGCGAATGGGGCACTTAAACAAATATACTCTAACCAAATAGTATCAAAGTCAGACAAGATAATCTTCAATCCCTGCACATTAAAATTTTGTAAAGAAATGCACGCCTTTTGTACATATTTTTTATTTATTTATTTTATTTATTATTACACATGACAAGAAATATACACAATTTGAGAAAAACAACAGGTTATTTGATTTGGACATACAATTTTAATGGATCTGGGTTTGTTGCCTTTCATTTGTCGTCCCCAGTAAACTAGGCTTTTGCCAGTATCTCACTGAGGACACTTGTATTAATATAAGTTTTTTTAAAACCTAGGCTGTATCTCACTGAGGATATTTAGCATGAAAAAATAAATCGATACTTCTTTCCGATTTTTGATTACACAAAAAAAAAACCCGTTGCACGTTCTCATCAACCTGACAAACAGTGACACTCAACTACAACTGTAAACATTTTGCGAAATTCAACTTCTCACACAATATAACTCCAGAAAGACCAAAAATATTCATCCCACAATATACCGCACACAATCATAAGAATAAAAATTAAAACAAATTTAAAACAAAAAAAAATACACAGAAACACAAATACAAAAACAACCATAATTAAAATAACAAGAAGAGACCCACACTCACGAGCTCACATAAAATGTACATATGCGATGCACCCTTGTAAACCTCGTAATGTGCCTTATGGCCTGCCTCGTAAAGTTAACCAATATGCAGAAATCGCAAATTATTACTCAAATATTTTAAACAATGACAAATTATCTAACTCAATAAACAGTTACAATCCCCAAAGACACTCGGAAATAAAGATTTTATTCTCATTCCTCTTCAGTTTCAATCCTAAGGATTGGTTAGCAGCAAAGCCTTGCATCTCCTCCTCCACTCGACTCGGTCTTCAGCGATCCTCTTGAGCAGCTCTGTGTAGAAGGTGCAGTCCATATCGTGGCATAGTTGCTCCAGATACTCTCGGCGAGGACGCCCTCTGCCAATCGATCCCTCAATCATTCCCTCCAGTATATTGTGCAGGAGATTTTTATGTCGCAGCATATGACCCATCCATTCTGCACGCTTTTCCGATATGGTGTATGACAGGTGCCTGGTTTCTTCGATCCTGCTGAGAACCTTGTCATTTGTAATGTGGTATCTCCAGGAAATCCTTAGGATTCGTCTATAGGTCCACATCTCGAAGGCCTCCAAAATTTTTCGATCCC